>VZRS01013774.1:0-100619 GCA_013398055.1 Ifrita kowaldi | reverse complement strand
CGGGGCCGCCTCGCGGCCGCCCCCGCCCGCCCCTCTCCCCCTGGAAGGACAGTCTGCTGAGGAGCCCCCAGCCGCCAAGGATGCCGCCCCGCTGCTGCCCAAGGAGGAGGAGGAGGGGGACGAGGCAACTGCGCTACCCCCTACCAGTGCCGCTGGCAGCCTGTCAGCTGCCAGCCGGGAATTTGAGGAGCGGAGAACACAGCAGGAAGACATCGAAGAGCTTGAGACCAAGGCAGTGGGCATCTCCCCGGATGGCCGCTTCCTGAAGTTTGACATCGAGATTGGAAGAGGCTCTTTCAAAACTGTGTATAAAGGACTGGATACTGAAACCACTGTGGAAGTTGCCTGGTGCGAGCTACAGGTAAAATAAATAAATTAAAAAAGTGAATTATCACAGCACAGTCACTCTCCCAGGTGCTAGTCATTGTGCTTGAGGGGTGTAAAACCCATCAGCTCGAGGTCTGCTTAATTCGGAAGGAACTGCAGACCTTACCTGAGGCAGTCCTTTGGAAGAAAGGTGCATCCTTTCCGTAGAGTCAGTTTGCCTTTTAATTATTTTAAATACTGTGCTCTCCGAAGAGTCTTTTAGCTTTATCATCACAAAACGTGCTACAGTTCTGTTTTCTATAGTGTCTTGGATTTTACGCCTCCAAAAGGTAGCTTGGAGGATTGTAAAATCGCTTATGTGCAGCTTCAGGGAGGCTGAGGGAAAATGTGTAAGTGAATGTCGACTTGAGCTACCCTTAATGTTTCAGAATTTGTTTAGGTGTTTTTCTTAGGAAAAACCGTGAAAACATTAATTTCACGGACATTTCATAGGTAGTGGCAGTGGATTCTTGTGGGATAGATAACTACGTGATGTGTATATTCTAGAGTTATCACACCATTTAGTTTTGCAAAGCTGTATTTTTCGTTCCAACTTCCAGTGTTCATACTTGTTAACAGAGACAAGGAAAGAAATTACCTTCTTTCTGAAGCTTTAAAAAACGCCCTGATGTTTAGCCTTTCTAGATGACTGGTGGATTAAACTGGACTAAGACACTGCTTTTTTTATCAAGTTTCTAGGCTGAGCAGAGCCGGAGTTCTGTAGGAGCCCAGTGTAAGGATGACAAGAACACCCTTAGTTCCCTGCGAGTCAGAGCTTGTATAACAGACGCAGGTTGCTGTGCAACAACCTGAAAAGAAGTGGGAAGAGCTTGGAGTACCAGGAACAAATACCTGGTGTGCTGCTTTGTTTTCAAAGCCTCGGCGTTAAGTTAAAAGGTTTAGTGTTTGCTTTTTAGTGTTGGGTTTTGGTGCGATTCATAGAAGGCCTCATGTAGTACATCTTTATTATTGTTTGTGTTCCCATCCGATTTAGGGCAGACAAAAGGGCACTGGGTGAAAATCCCAAAACTCTTTATAGGGTTTTTAAGCAGTGAGTGGCTCACAAATGACTGAGTGCAGTAATTGTACCAGAATTTTCTCAAAAGCAATTGTATATCTATTCCAGTCAAGCTGAGGGAATTTATTAAATGATTTCTTAATTTGTGTTCATATTTGCTTTTGGATGGTTGCTCAAGCATTCTATCAGTATCTTCGTTCATTACGTTATTGTCATTCTTCTGTGCTTACTAACTGTGGGAGAAAGCTTCCAGTTTTCTTTGTGACCCTTAAGCGTGCCCTGCTCCTCCAAGCTAGCTACATACTTGCTGTGGTGGTCTGTTTCAGCATTGATTTTAAATTAAAAGTGAAATGATCGAGTGTTGGGCTCTGCTGAAGCTTTACTTGTGCAGTTTGAACTGTGAGGAGATTAATAACCCATCAAAATTATACAGCTTTTATTTTAAATTTTAGTATTTTCTATTTTAGAGTTCTGTGACTTTAATCTCTGAAGACTGTTTTAATCTTCACACTTGCTGATCAGAAACTAATGTCAGCTTGGCATCCGTTGCTTTTCACTAACGTTGCCTCTTGAAATGTCTTAATCATCATCAGTACCATGTGGACAAGCTGTCTGAAGAAGCACCACCTTTGAAGGAATTTAATAAAGAAGCTCATTTTTATAGGGCATGTTGCTGGGCTTTCAATTGATTGATGAATTTCATGAGTAGTATTGAAAATGACAGGCTGCAAAAAGCATGAATGAAAATATTTGCAAGGGGGAAATACTTGATGTTTCGCTGGGAGGGAAACTGCATTGCAGGAGGGCCTTGTGGGTTAAGTTAAGCCTAATTCCAAAGACTGTAGCTTTCCTCTCACAAGGAAACAGTACAAAGTGACAAGTTTAGTACAGGAATGTGAATTTTATAGCTGTTAAAAGTATTTTCTGGAGGAGCTAGACTCTACAGCTAGTAGAGTATTTTAAGATTAAGTCTTGTTTTATTGTTTGTGACTAGAAAGAAAAGGAGGAACTTGGTATTTACTGACATAGTGGGTATATACTCCTATATAGGAAAATTTAATTGTTGACAGGTTGATCTTTGTTATGCGTGATTTGTATCAAAATGAAATCTGCATTCACAAAGATGGACTGAAACTTAGATGTCATTGGTTTTCCAGAATGCCATGAAGATTGGTAAACCTTCAGAGCATAATTATTTTATTAGGGAAATGTGAATGATTTTCTTCCATGCTGTATTACAGTAATCGTAACTAACTGATGGTTACCTTTAATTATTTTGAAATAATGTTCCTCAGTTATAGCAGAGTTTTTTTCTCTATTCCTACTAGCAAGTGTAGGCATCTGAGGTGTCCCACCCCCCTAGAGTCTTCTAAACAGCATTGCTGAAGATTTTGTGGTAGTGTCTGGCAGAATGACTTTTTAATTCTGAATAATGCACCTATGGCTAGTTTTTATATATGTGCTCTGTAGCAATAAAGACCAAAACCTGAGACTATGAATATGCTTCCTTTCAAAGGAAGTTTGGATGCTGTTTATGAAATGCAGCTTGTGTTCCCAAGTTGGTGAAACTGTGGAGGATGTTGCTCCATGTCCTCGAGGCTCTTGAATTGCCTTGTAATTGAATTGCCCCTTCTGCTTGATATATTGAACTATGGAGGAAGTAGAAGGGGGAAAGCTGAAATTCACTGGGTGACCTACTGGTATTCTTAGTATCTCCAACAAGCCAAGGTCCTGGCCAAGACTCTTTATTTTTTCTGGATCTGTGGAAGATGTGAGTCAATTTTGCTGAATGTAACAAAACCCCAACACAAATGGGTTTGACTGATGGTCTATCCTACTTTACTTAGTGACCTGTCTATGTGAAGCAAATTGTAACTGAACCTATTTTAAAGTATCGTGTGCAGGTGTTTAAATGTGAAGTACCTGCCTTGCTATGAGTGTAGTGGAGCTGTGGAGAGCTCAGGAGCAACTGCTTTGTGCCAGTGCTCAGCTTCAGTTGCTGCAATGAAATTGTTAGTACAGTGTTAACCTTCAAATACTTCTATTCTCCTTGTATATATTCATCTCAACTCTAGTTATTCTGAGTCAAGTGTGCCTCCTACTGTTGTCATTAGCACATCTCATAAATTGATTGAAATAGTAGTTAGGGTTACTAATTAAAGGGTTTTTTAAATAGGTAGAAGTTGACAAAAGTGGTCTTTGTAAATTATGTTTGAGCAGTGAGTTTGTCACCTCTGTACAGTTCAGGTAGCGCTGTGGCTAAAATGTGATGCCTTCTCCTGATGCTTTAAGTTTGCAAAGTAATACTCTTCTGCCAGAAGTAGCAAGTCACATAGTTGGCTGCAAAAGCCAAATCTTAGTGCTGTTGTGTCACCCCTCTGAGTCCCTGTGTGAGTGGTTTTAAATCAAGACTGTAATTTTAACTGCGGATTTACAGAACATACAGGCTGGTGCAGTCACTTGCTGGACTGCAAAATCTTCTATATGGAATTATTGCTCTGGGTTATTCAAATTAGTAACTTTTCAAATATGAATGTGCTTGATGATGTGGAGGTAAATTGGGCTCTTTTGAACTGTGTGTTTGTCAGGCATTTGAAGACTTACCTTTCATTTGAGCAGTGTGCTCTCTTAAGGGAAGCATGATTTATGAGCTGTTATTGTGAAGGTATTTGCATTGGTTGGAAATGTGCTCCTGGTAAACTGTGCGTTGGAGAGCAGCACTTCGTGTCTGGTATGAGCTGCATCCCTCCTGTCCCTTGTGTTCTTTGGCAGGAAGGGGGGATTGGTCTCTCAGCTCACACGGTCCTTGAATGCATCTTCTTGCTGATACGTTGCTTTGCCATTCTTACTCTGGCATCAGTGTGGTGTCAGTCAGGTTATTCTGCTTAACACGTGAGCTGCTGAAGGATAGAAAAGGAACTGGAGGGCTCTCCCTAAGCACCACAGAGTCTCCAGGGGTAAGGAATGAGTTGGACAGGTGAAAGTGGTGCAAGCAGTTTGTTGTACTTGTTACTGCTTTGAGGGAAAGCTGACTGTGAATTTGGTTACCTTTAGTTATAAATCATCTGAGTAATAAATTGGTGTAGGTTACATGTGTGCAGTTCTGTGGCAGATGTCTGACTACAAACCAAGTGGTATGTGCAAACGCTCCAGCTTACAAATGGATTTTTCTTACATAGGCAGTAGCAATGAAAAACTAGCTGGGAACAAGCATAATGCCAGAACTAAATGTGAACCATGAGATTCTGTAGTGCACCCTGGTAATAATAATGATAATGCAACTGACACTTTGTAGCAGGAAACAACAAGGTACTAAATAATATTTCCATCTGTCAGAATTTTTCTAATAATGTTAACTTGAAACTCACAGTGCAGGAAGTTGCTTGGATGTGATGTATAGCTTCACTTTTAGTGACGCTTCAGATTTAACGATGCCTATCTTTATCTTGTAGTCTTAAAGCTATATTTAATAGTGATTTTTAGGCCAGCAGACAACAATGGAATGCAGTTTCTATACTCTGGAGGACAGACTCCACTGCAGACTCACCATGATAAATATCAGCTTGCTGAAGTCCATGTATAATTCTTAAAATTCTCTTTTCTTTCTGGACTGGCTGAGCTGAGAATGTTTCAGAAGTTGCACATTCAAGTCTGACAACCAAAAAAGGTCTTGTGTCACATAACTGTGGCATCCTGTAGGCTTTTTTTTTTTTTTTTTTCCCCTTTTAAAAAGCTGGTTGCATATTGCTCACTAGGAGTCCTGACTGCAAAGATGCTGGCTCTGATGCATAATCGTGTAGCTACATTAAAGCAAAATGGAAAACCAGATCTAGACCTTTCTGCAGTGAGAGGAAGCTGAGGAGTGGACCTGGAATTCATCTGTCAAGCACTGTTGGAAAACAATTACATTCTGTTATTTCTGGAGAAATAGTCAACATCCTAAAACAAATATGCATTCTTTGAAAGCTCTGACTGTTGTTTAATTCCGATTATTTTAAAATACATTTTCTGAAACTTTTACTGGAAGATCAAGTCTGAGTCTAATGCGGTATGCTGGCTCCTATGCCTACCCTGTACTTCACATCAGTGTTTATAATGCTTTACTAGTTTGTGAGCACAGTTGTATGTGGCTGCAGCAGCAGTGTGCCTCCTGTTTGTGACTGCTTCTGGGCCAGATGCATCATTGTCACAAATGTAGATTAATCAAGGTATGTGACAATCTGTCGACACCATGCTGTCCTTGTTATCTCTTCTGTTTTCAGCTCTACAGATTCCAAAATACTGAAAGTAAAATCTGCAAAGCTGTAAGTGTACAGTGGGCTTATGGCACTTTCAGGATTCTGAATTTCCAAGTGTGCATGTGCAGGGAACTTGAAATTTTATGCAGTAAAGTCTAAATTTTTGCTGGTTTTTTATGCCATAGGGCAGAACAAATTACTGATACTTACTGACTTCGAATCTCTGATGTGAAAGTTTCTCCATTAGCTAAAGATGAAAACCCAGCCATATTCCTGAGTGTTTGTGCTGTAATTGATACAATTGACAACTTGATAAATGACATGGGAAAGGAGCCAGACTAATTACCTGCAGAAGTATAAACAGTGGTCAGACTCCCTCAGACTTGACAAAGGTGACCCTGAAAGAGAGAAGGGAGCTTTTGAAGTACATTCTGGAGCTGCAGCTGTTAGGAGACCTCTACTTAGGAAAATAATCTTACCTCAAAGGGATATCACTTTTGGAGATGGCTGTGGTTCAACTTGTAACTGGCTGGTTGTGAGGCAATAAATACAATCGGATAAGTACATTCTGAAAATGCGGCATTTCTTATGGAAATAAACAGGCTCTTGTTTGTCAGTTTGTGTGGGTTTGAGAGGTGCAGAATTAAATCTCTTAAATGAGATTTGTTTTGGGCTGTTGTGATTTAAAACACTTAGCTTCATAACAAAACTTTTGAGGGCTGAGGAAAAGTACCAGGTCTATAATCTTTCTTTGAAAGGGAAAAAAACCCTACCTGATAAAAGCTCCCTGGAGACATCCTGTATAGAGCCCTTTGAGAGTTGTCTAGCAGAGCAATAAATAAAACAAGCAGTAATAGATCTGTGGTAGTCTCCATGGATGCAGTGCTTGGTACAGTGCAGTTTTCAATACCTTTTGGTTAGCAATATCCCTCTGGGCCACACGTGCTTTTTCTTACTTTGTCTTTGTTGGTTTTGTTTCATGCAGCAGCTTGTTAAACATCACAGCTCTGACTGACGCCCAGGTTCTCCATACTGCATGTGGCAGAGTTGGTGCTAAGCAGTGGCAGCCTTGATGCTTCCTGTCATGCATTTCCTGTAAAGATTACCAACCTTTTTTTGAGATTACTAATTGGTTCTTTCAAATCATGGTTGAGTCGAAATAAAAGTTTAGTGTTTTTCTGTTTAGTTTGTCACTCTACGTAATGGATGTAACATTTGAGTTATAAGAAAGATAATAAATATCATGTAAATTTACAGCTGGGCATAGGACTTTCTCTTGACTTAGCATGTGTTTGTGGGTTTTGTTGTTTTTGTTGTTGGTGGTGTTAATTTTTAATAGCAGATGGTAGGAAGTTACTGGTTTTGACTTAAAACTTCAGATAATGATACCACGGTTTTAACTTCATCATGATGTATGTACACTACACTTGGAAGAACACTCTTCCAGTACACTTGGAACAGTTTGTGTTCTCAGTAGCAGGATTTGTCGTGCTGAAAATTGACTTCTTGGAGTAGTCGAAGGCTTTTATCTAACATGAACCGTCTGCATATCTTTTCAAATCTGTTGTTTAAATTCGTGTCCAAATGAACAAGACTCAGTTTTTATGCTGGCTTCATAAGTATTTTTGTGGAAGCTGCTTACGTTCCCAAGGACTGTCTTGTAGCTCGTTTTGAGTAGCGTTTAGGGTGTGTATTGAACCTTAGACAGCATTAGAATGTTTTTGGTCAAGATACTACAGATATCCTTCTTTCTACTCTGTTTCCAGCTTCCTCGGTATATTTACAAATTGTCATACCAACACTTCTCAATGTGTGGTTTTGGTTGCCCTCATTCCCTTTGGGAGAGCTGGGGGAAGTGAAGAGGTGATGAGGATTGAATCTGTGCCTCATTTGAGGTCATGTTTGAGAGAGGGAGCTTGCTCATGTCTTGTCTTGTGGGCACAACCTGCAGAATACTCCTTAACTCCATGCTGCAGTGGATAAACTTTGTGTTAATAATGTTTTGTGCTATGCTGTCCTCTTAACCCAAAAGGAGATCCATGCAGCAAGTTCATCACAGGTGCTGGCAAATCTTCTTTTCTAAAAAGTCAAACTGAAGTAATGGATGGAATGCAGTGACCAAAATTCAGATTCAGTTCTTAGGCATACTTCTGAACCTCATCCCACTGGTTATTTTCACCTGGTGATGGCAGGTGCATTGCACATATCCAGGTTATTCGGAAGTGCTTCAAGATTTCCTTGGGGAATTCCAAGAAGCACTGTGTTACTTTGCCTGGCTCACAAATAATTTAACATGCTCTCAGGTGATTTTTTGGCAAAGGAAATGGCAGCCTGATAAAAATTGGACTGGTAGTGTTATGTTGTTATATCATAGTCTTCTAGAAGCTATGTGAGTATTATTATGTATCTAAAGCAGTAAGCAGTTTTTACAAGGATAACTCATTCTAAATCACTCAAACTGCTAAGTTTGAATTTGTCATTTTAAGTCTAAGGAGAATCTTTGGGAATGCTGCCTATACGCTTGAAATTCTGTCGAAAGAATGTTGTGTTCTTGATGGCCTTGCAACTAAAATATCTATGAGCTTTCAAAGTGATGTGTCAATGACACTGGAGTAAATGTGTTTTAATGTAGGTGGTGCCATTTTTTTTTCATGATCTGTGTGCCCCAGAACATGGTTCTGAAGTCATCTGGATCATCTATTGGCAATCTGTGGGCAGCAGTTCTCTGGAGTCTGTTCTTAGGACAGGATCACTGTGGTGCATTTCAAGTCTTCTGATTTTGCAGGTGGGTAGCAGGACTCCTCACGTGTTACCAGTAAGATTAAAACGAAGGGGCAGCTTTGGAGACTCTGATGGCATCCACATCACAAGCTGTATTTGGAGCCATAGTCCAGAGTGGTTCTGATCCTGTTGCCTTTGTTAAACAAGCAGTCCCTGATAGAACCTTTCAATAGGTCTCCATTGAACTCCTCTTGTCCTGCTGTAGGAAGATAGCAGACAGTGTGGGAAATAAGCTTCATTAGAACTGTTACATGAGGTAGGAGTTATATTGTTTCGATTTAGCTGTTGTGGAGCATCCTTTTTATCTGCATGTTTCAGCCATTTCTAGTTTCATTGCATCAGGAGTTGAAGATAGCGGGTTCTGATAGCAGTTTTGGGGCTGGTGGCAGAAAGCAGAAAGGTCGAGGTGGAAAAACCCAATTATGCAGTTGGTAGTTTAATGCCACCGCTCAGTAGAATTTGAAAAGAATAGGAATACCAATCTCTTTGTATGTAATTGGGGCAAATCTGAAACAGCTTTGCTGAGCTAAGTGGAAGACAGTACAAAGCTGATACCAACAGCCATGTGCATTTTGTCTGGTTTTAGCCAGTTAATGTAGTCTCGTGATAGTTTAAAACAATTCACTTGATGGGGTTATCCAGTTTTCCTTGGACATTTTCCTCCCTTCGGGTAACCTGTGGCTTGCTTCTCCTTTGCTGATTGTCGGTGGCAAGTTTGTGACCCCACTCTGAATGTATTTTGACTGCTTCTGTCCTGGGATAGACTAATGACATGCAAACAATAACCCCCAAATATTGCTATTGAAAGCTTCAGCAATCCAGGCTGATTATCTTAAGGATCTGCAAATCTGTGTGAGCTTATGCAATATGCATCTGTTAATGGCAATTTCTGAACCGTTAGCAGGTTTTGCTTAAATGTTGCAAAATGTTGCCATGTCTGTTTTCAAATCTGCCTCTTTTAAATGAGACTTCTATTCTAACAAATATTTTGCTACATATAACTATTTTTGGTTTGTCTTGATCTTTATTCAGCTGCTTATGGTGTGCTTTCATTTGGGAAATGTAGGTTATCTATCTATGTAAAAGTGCAAGATGCTATGTTAATGTGCTTTGTTTTGTTATAGCTAATTTGGACTCGGTCTAAGAGTCCTCCTTAAATTAAAAATGTCATAAGTGAGGCTAAATTTGAGTTAGAGAGTTCTTGAAGGAGCCCATTCAGATAAATATCCTACTGTAAAAAATACTGTCTGAGAAGTGATTGGTTTGTTTGATTTTTTCTTTTTTTTTTTTTTTTATATATTGTCCCCTCTAGATGTAGACAAGTAGAGATAGTATGCAGAATGACCTTTGAGGGCAGACTTTTTATTTGCATTTATCATGATCTGGGGCTTAGTCAGTCATTTGGCTTGCCAGGAAGAGTATGCTGAAAAGGGAGAAACAACAGAAATATCTGATACAAAAATAAGACTTGAAGTTTAGTTTTAGAATGATTTTTTTTTTCTTCCTGTGGCTTTCTCTACTTCCTTTATGTGCAGCTTGAGCTTCTTTCTGCAGACTGAAAAGCAGAAATGTGTTTTAGGTTATTTGTGCCAGGAGGGGTGGTGGTGAATTACACAGGGTGCTTGAGTTTGAAATGTTTTGCCTCTTGATGGCAACTGTGAGCCAGTTAAGGTGATGGTATGATTTCTTTTGCTGATCTCTGTGTACAAGCCTGAACATATCTGAAAGGTTTGGTTTTTACCCTCAGGAACCAAAAAAAAAAGTGAGGAAAGAGCCTCGAGGTTGCTGCTGAAGACTTAAATGCTGTAGCACCCCAGTGTATTGTGTGTGTTCTCTACCTGAAGATCTGTCACAAATTGTCTTTAATACTCGGGTTTCCTTCAAGCATTTCAGTGCAACTGAACATGACCAACTGTGTATGATAACACTTCAGATAGGAAAAATAGCCAGGTGCCTTGATTTTATCTTGGACTGTGGTTCAAAAAAAGTGGTGTTCTTCCTCCCATCCAGTATGGAATCTTATTTCTCAAGATTGGGCAAATCACAGAAAACCTAGCAGAATTGAAGTTTGGTTTATTGGTGTTAGAGAGTCTGAAATATGTTTTTATTGTTGGCTTAAGTGGTTTTTTTTTTCTAACAAACTTTGAGAGTTGAAAAGCATTTACAAGACAAAGGTGAGGAATAGCAAAAACCCTTGTTTCTTAGGATGTACATGAGATTTCGAAGTTTTAGGACCAGGCAAGTTTAAAACAATGAATTGATTCTGAAAGGTCCCATTGCTATGAATGGCTAGTTCATGAAAGTATCAGTTAAATACTTGTACTGAATTTTTGTGGATTTCTTGCCTGCTTTTTGCCACAATGCTTCCCTTTGTAGTCTTAGATTAGTAATATCTTATTGAAGAAGCTACCTGCTGTGGACATGTATCAGTTTGTATTTTCTTTACAGATTAAATATTTGTGTAACTTTCATGAACATGTAAAATCCTTTTATGGATGCATTCAGACTTTGAGCTGCGTAAGACCAGCAGCCTGTAAGGTTGAGCATTTTGTTGCTATTGGTTGTGGGTTTTTTAGCATTTTGTAATAAATTGTGAACGTGCACATTTGTAGAACTTTGTGACCATAATTTAAGTGTTTGAAAGAATTTTTTTGGAACTGGAGCGGCATCTATCCCAAACCAGCATCTGTGGCCTAGTTAGTGGGTAGATGACTAAGTGCTCCAGAAGGTTTTCTGGGTCAGTTTTCTAAGATACATAGTTGAATTGGTCTGAAGTGTGGAGTTTAACAAGAGTGAGAAAAATTTTGTAGTCTTGCTGCTCCAAATGTAGAGATTTTGTGAAAACTCCCAATGTACCCAAGTTATAAACGGCTTTTGCTTGATAAACCTGTACTGTAAAAATCCATTTGTTGGCCTCTGGGAGAAGGCATCCTTGGATTCTAAACCACGTGAGTGACAGGGTTATGAATTGGAAATGGGTGATGAACTGATTTGCAAGAATCTTTTCATATAGGAAGACTAACAGTAGTGCAAGCAGTGATTATGTCAAATGGTGAAGCAAAGAAATGGTTCAGTTTTGTGAAGAAAGCTTAAGTAGCTTTAGGTTAGGTTGGGCTGACCAAAGGAAGTAAGCCAGGATCAGCTGGGCTAAAGCAGCTGGCTGTACTTTCAACACCAGCAAAACAATTCCCAAAATTCTTTTGTGGAAGGCTCTGTTATTTACTATTACTGCAAATTGCTGGTTTGTGTTCTGAGTTGTTCAGCTGAAGGTTTGCTTCGCTGCACTTCTGCAGTGGTTTGACCCCTGTCAGAAAACAGTTGTGGCTTCTAATGTGGCAGCTTATAAGATAATACCGAATTTCTGAAGTATGCTTGTGATGTGTGATTGTGCTGTTGTAGCATGTCCAAAACTGTGTGTTGCTCAACTTCTGGTCTTGATAACTTTTTGCAACAAACCACATGGTTTGGGTAACCGTGTAAAATTTGAAGGAGCGCAACTACGTTAAATAAAGAGCTGATAACTACCAGGTAATGACGCAACTGATAAGCGTTAACTAAGTTGGTATGGATGACTGCAGTTAAAAAGCAGCAGGCTGGGAGTGTAGCGATGTTTTAAGTATAATTTGTCACTTAAGAGGGGTATGAAATCTGAGGAAGTTGGCAATGGAATTCAGAATGGAAAGAATGAGTTGGTTGATGATGTAGAGAACTATTTTCCACTTTACCTTTGGCTTCTGTCCTTATCTTCTCCAGCAATAATATTCAGGGAAATGGTGTCTTTTGTTTCTCTTGTTCCTGTGTGGGAATGGTGATTGTTCTTGCTTTTTACCTGTCCAGGAAACATTCTCCCCCCTCCAACAAAACAGTGTATTGGTCATTGCCAATGCCATTTTTTGCTTTATTTTCTAACCTTGGCCTTCCTCAATCCTCCTGTGGTCCCAGTATAAGCCATCTGGCAAAACAAGGATTTTATTTTCCCCTGCTGCCCCCTCTTGCACTCTGGAATGAAGCAGATGTTGTATCTGTGTTCAGCTACCCTATGTAAAAGAAGAATGAGCATGTTTAAAACCTGCATCTAAGCTTTGACTCCTGGAACTGCCTCATCCAAACTTAGGTTTTCCAGCTGGTAAGTCAATCTTATCCATGGAAATGTGCTTACTGTTCTCTTGGGAATTTGCTTTATACTCTTGCCTTCTCCCTTCCCCCTTCTCAAGCCAAATTTCTTTCCAGGAAGGGAAAAAAAATCCATGGACTAGATTGAGCTTCAGCTGAATAGGGTGTCTCATTTCAGATATACTTTCTGCAGCTACTCAAATGACCAAAACATAAGTGACAGCTGAGTTGTCTGTTTGTCATGGGTCAAGGGCAGTCCAGCTCAGCAGTTTCCCTTTCCTCTTCCCCGAGTTTTGTTTGGAAGCAGTAGTGATTTGCCATTTTATATAGTCATCCTCATGTCATAAAGACCAGATGGAAATACATCAGTTGTTTCATGTATAAATATTCAGCCCAACAGCTGTGAGTTTATCAGGAGTCACTGGGATCACAAGTTGGTGACCAAATTGTTTGTTTAGAGGGCCGTGAGCATTACTCTAACTTGAAATAAAGCTGTCCCATGAAATTGTTAGAAATAGTCAGAGACACAATTAAAGAAGAAAGAATGAAGGTGAACCATTTAAATGCTAAATCACTTTTTTCAGATGAAGTTACATTTTTTTCTAGAGTATAACAGAAGTCCTACTATGCTGATGAAAATGTTACATCCACTGATCCTGCATTCTACTGACGCCCTTTCTAAAGTAGCTAAAGGATTGCTCCGAATTTTAAGTCTCCTTTCCTTTTGTAGTTTTACTAGGTAAGAACATTTATGCAGAATATCACCCTCTGGTCTTTTGGCCAGCTGATAATCCTCAGTCTGTGTCTCAATATGTATTTCTGGCAAAAAGGCCGAGGTACCTGTGGGATTCTGGCTAGCAATGAATTGAGTGTAATGAGAGTTGTAATAAATCTGCTTGACACTGATTATTAAGGGGGTTAACTTGATTTTGCAGGTTGCAGAGGGTTCTTTGTGCAAATAAGGCTATTTATTCCAATGATATTGAGAAAGGGAGGGGTGGGGAAGTCTGCCAATGGCCAATGGCTATTTGGTTACAAAATGTCATGTATTGCATGGGCTGCTGAGCATAATGTGAAACAAAGTGCCATAAAAAAATGTTGAGTGCTAAGTCCATGACTGAAAAAACACTTTAATGGGAGAATGGGCATGGTCATTAACTTAAAATAGCTTCTCTGCAGAAAACTATTGTAAAGCAAGATTGTAGTTCTTGACTAATGAAGACTGCAGTGTATAGGACTGAAACTGAGTTAGAAAGGAAACAAAAATTTGCAGTAACTACAGAATGTTAAAAACTGTAAACAAATGGAGAAATTGACCACGATTTAGTGAAACCACCTGTTTCTCAAACCTTGAAAGGGATTGTGCCTGTTGCCCTGAAAAGCCTTCTTGCTCGTAGGGGTAGCTAAGGCATTTTTCATGTCTATGGTTAATGCTTTTAGACAACAGAACAATAGATGCAGTTGACCACACTGCTAGCTCCTAGTCTCTGCAGGGCTTCAAAAAATAACCCCTTGAAACAACCCACCAAAAAAAACCGAAAAGAAAACCCCAAAACATGGTCTGGTTGAGTTGCTGCATAGATCTCACTTAAGCTTCCCAGTACATTGTGTTTCAGAAATGGTTTCCAGCTTGAATTCACTAATGCAGTGCTTCTGCAGTAGAAGCCCATGCAGCCACTGTAAAAGAAGTGATTGCAGGTCTATAGGTTTGGGGAGTCCAGTGGGAGTTAAGGAGGCTGAAGCTGTCCTGGAGTCTTTTAATGAGGGTTTTGTGGCCTTTGAAGTGCATGCCTTCTTCAGTGGAAAACTCTTGTGTTTGAATCCATGCTGTTGGCCTAGATGCCAGGAACAGGGAGCATGCTTTCCTTTGACGTATTGGTGGTGTTTGTGGAGATAGATACACTTTTTAAAAAGTGTGGAACTTTGCTTCAGAATCATGAGGGACTTCAGTTTTCCCCGTTCTCTGACTTTCTATAAAATAACTTGTCTGGGATAGTTCATATTCTGATAAATGTTGGTGGTTTTTCAGCTGTATATTGGCATGTGATCTCTTGCTTTGGTGACAGCAAGCCTGGGAAGTCTTTCATCTGGAACCTCATGTGAGTGGTCATTTTGTAGTTTAGTGTCAGGTTTACAGTTTGAGGATCTGGGAATCGTCAGTGTGTGCTTTCAAAACCAGCATGTACAGCAGTTGGCCTGGCTGTGTTTTGTGGGGTTTGAACAGTCTGTTAAACATACTGGGATAGCAAAATATCTTGAGCCTTGAGTGATGACTTCTGTCAAGCAGGGATCAAGGGTCGTGGTGCTGTGCTCTTTGGCACATCCTGGGACACATTCATCAGAGATAAGAGGGGCTGACTGTCTTATTGGGGAAACAGAGCTGAATTAATTTCCCTTTTTATCAGTTTAGTTTCACTTTATTGTAGGCATCTGTGGCTGTTGCACGGTTAGATTTTTAGTTCTTCCTGAATGGTGGAAGTACAGAGGCTGTTTGTATCCAGCCGCATGCCCGCATTAGCCCAGGGTATCTAATAGGATCGTGACTGGCGATGGTTTAACTTGGAGACTTCAAATAATAGCACTTTGGTGTTGGTGGGGCTTTTTTGGTTTGTTTGTTTGTTACCCTTTTCCTATTGAAATCCTTGCCATGATTTTTTGTCTTCTTCTGTGTTCCTAGTGATTCCTGCTGTAGCATCTATGGAAGAAAGAAAAAAGTTTGATTGGATGAAGAATCTTGGTTTATCCACTTTGTAACTTTGTTTCTAGCTCAGTGTCTGACTAGCACTAATGATATTGTGTGAGTTAACTGTAGGCAACCAGCTGATTATTCCCTGACAAGTATGCCAGTTTCCATGAAAAAAGGGATGCAGAGTAAACTTAAGGACAGAAGAAGGCTTCCCAGTAGACTTGAGAGGCACTGCAGCCACTTTCCGTAGTTATTACTGATTTGGGACAACATTAGGTTATTATGCCTGATAGCTTGTGGACATCAAGTGTGGTTTTCTTTGATTCTGAGGGTCACGGAGATGATGTGTATTGTTGAGTCTCCTACACTGCTGTTTCTTCTCCTCTGCTCCTAAGCAGTGAACTTACCCCTCTGGATCACTTGTGGATCCAATTTGCATATTGCAACTGTGGATAGAAAACACCTTTTGGAGTTACTAAATGGTAGTTCAAAGCACAGAGCTTTACGTGCTGTGTTTGGAGTGTTGGGCTTTAGAAAAGGCGGACTTAGTGCATCAATAGTTTTCTGTTTTCATTCAGAAAAGGATCTGCAAGTGAAGCAATAGTTGCTGTTAGGTCTTTTCAGTAACTCTATCCTAAAAGCATTAGAGGGATGTGCTCTCAGGCTGAGTAACTGGAAATCCATGCATTGGATGCAATGAGATGAAGCTGTCAAAGGGAAGTTGTTCTGGGGACTTCCTTGAGTGAAGTGGTATGAGGAGACATCTTGCTTACTTTTGTAGCCCCTCTGTGTGTTGCTGTCAAAAATCCTGCTACAGCAATTTAATATTTGAATGTTCAGTCTGAGGCTTGGTGACAATGCCTAAAATGTTGGTTAAAATTATTGGTAAGCTCCATATAATGAATTTGTTGGCATTACCACCCATCAGCTGGCATAATGTGTCAGTTGATACTTACTTTACTTCTTCTTAAAGTGTGAAAACTAGCATATTTTTCTTTCATGATCATTCTGGAGTTTAGCTCTGTAATGGTCTGTAATTTTACAAGCTATCTTTGGAAGAAGTGTGTTGGTAATACTCTATATTTGCATAGGGGTCATCTGCTTTTAAATTCTTTATTGGTACACATGGGACTAGTACATCAGGTAGCACCACTTAGGATTGGGTCCTGTCACAAGAGCCTATTCTCAGCTGCCCAGCTGGTGTGTACCTTAACCACCTGGGCTGCAAATTGTCAAGCCAAGTGTCTGTCTTGAGTTTAATTGTTTAAGAAGCTTCAGCTAAGCTGTTACAGGTGCTTTAGAGAAAAATGCTTGCTTTATTGCATCCACTGGCACCTTAACTTTTTATACTTGAAAGCTGTGAAGCAGGGACCTAAAAGCAGTGTTGAGACAGATATGTTGTCTCTATGCTGAGGAAGTATTTCCAATTACAGAGTTTTCACATAAAAAAACTTCAAAAGAAGTGACATTTTCTAGATTAGACTTACTTGGAAACTACCTTTTTTTTTAAACTCTGAAAACTTGATCCATGTTCTAGGCTGTGAATAGTCAGTGTCAGCATCTATATGGTGCCATATGAAGCAGTTTGTTGAACTTGCTTAATGTGTGTTGGCTTTGTTTTACAAAGATATAATTACCTTTTGTACAGTGTGTGCCAGTCAAACCCTCAGGATGGGAAATGCAGGGTACAAAGCTGTACAATGTAATTCAGTTCACTTGTTTGTGTTGCAACTGTTTAAGCAAGGAAATTTTAATATCCTCAGAAATGGCTTGCTTCATCATGTTGTAAGTTTCTCTGGAGAAATAGGAACTGAAGTTTTCAAGTAGAAAGTCATTTGTGGAACAGCAGCCTCTCTCTCTATTTGTACAAGCAGCAGACTTTGCAGCTGTTAGTCTCAGTAGTCAGATATGGAGAAGCAGCTTTGGTACCAATACGTTGTAATTTGTCTGAAGGAAGCATCTGTGAAAATACACTGCTCAAATGACTTTAGCTGTAGTGAATTCAGATCTTGAAAGGCGAGGTTTGTATTATTTTAAAAGCAAATGCCCTAGTCAAAATGGCTGCTTTCCCATGAGCTGTGAGGGAAAAATGATATATAAAGAATGGAATATATAACTTTGATTTTTACCCGATTTGGTAAAAATCCTTTTTAAAAATCCTTTTTATCCTTTTTTGTGTAGTGTATTCTAAAATATAGAAGTTTGTATATTTACAGTTTGTTCTTTTAAATACCTTTTGGATTTTTCACATCAAACTGGACTCCTGATGTTCAGGGTTTAAGTAAAATAGGGCTACCAGCGAACAGTGTTGTTACACAAATGGCTGAGTTAGAGAAATGTTTGTGATGTGGTTTTTTTTTCCTTTTTTTATGACAGAAATCATGATTGCACAGAAGGAGGGGAAGATAAAAGTTCAAAGAAATGTATATAAATGAAACAACTGCAAAAAATCTATTAATCCAAACACAGCTATAATCAGAGTAGTACTTGACTACTTTTAGTTTTGTTTTAATGTTTAGTGTCTAAAACATTGGATGGGAATTCTTTTTTAATTAGCACAGAGCCTGGTCTGTGCTATGTCTAGTGTTGTTTGCCTTTCCTGGAGAGTGAAAACTTGAAAGTGTTCTGGAAGGAAGGAGTGGTAGCAGCTCATCATGGGAAAAGGCAGTTATCCCTTGGGTTGCCTGAATATTGTTACCTTCAATTTTAAAAATGAAATTCTGCGGATAGTTCTGGTATGTAGCTACAATCTCTTCTATTGTCTTAAGATTTCACCGTGTTCTTACAACACCATCCCATTCCACTGCCTGTCTTGGAAAAGCATCCTGTTTCTACAAGCCTGAGCACTGCCAGTAGATCTCTTGTGAAATCCTTATTTAGGCACGAGCATACTGAAGTCGTTGAGATAAGAAGAGTTCATAGTGGCATAAATTTCAGTTTCCACCTCACATGCTCACATGTGTGACTAATTCTGAAATGGAGTCATTTGCACTGAGTCAGCAGTTCAGTATGGTGAATGTGCACAAGCTATCTCAGTTTGGTCTGTATTGAGCATTCATTTGCTCTGCAGATACAGAGCCAAACCAATTGATTGTGGGAGCCTTCAGCAGAAGGTGCCTAAAGTATGGACCAGGTCTCTCTGGGAGAGTGTGCTTTGAAATAGGAAATTACAAGAAAGATCTGTGAAATCCAACATGTGTTGGAAGCATAGGAGAGATTAAAATAGCATCAAAAACCTCTCAGCCTTTGTAGCCAGAGTGCTCAGGGCAAGAGCAGGCGAGGGGGGGAACTGCAGTTCTTTGTTTGCAGTGCAGGCTGGATTTTATTACTTGCAAAGTGAAATCACAAGGGGGAATGTCTGCTTCTGATGGACAGATATGTTGCAACTCATTCTGAAGATGCCTGTTCATAAATTTTTCAGCCTACTAACAGCTTTGAAGATAGGACTGTAACTCTGAGACTGTGATTCATCTATCCAGCTCCTGCTTATTGGATGGTCTGTTGGTTTTGTCCCTCTTTCACAAGTCTAGGCTGTTAAGTATCAATGCTGGTGCAGTTAATTATAAATTTTGAGTTTTAACTCTTGCTGCTCTGCACTGTAATATTATTGCTGGCTACTGAAGCCTCTTTCCAATATTTCTTGAGGTGCTGCAACAGCAGGTGCTTACAGTTGGCCTTCATTTTTAGTAAACAATTAGAGAACAAGGATTAAAGTCCTTGTCTTCCCTCTGTTTCTTTTGAAATGATTCAGTTTCAGTGGCCCAAACAAAGAAACTCAAAGATATAAACAACCCCAGTGGTAATAACAAGAAAATTATCTTGGAAATGTTCTTGTGTTTCGAGGATTTTAAAACTGCTTAATGACACTTCCACCTTTTGATCCCCTAGGAAAAGAGGTCTTAGAATTGAGCTCTCAAGAGATTTTCTCACAGCTGTCCCTCGAAAGCGCTGAGATCTGTGTTTGGATCATTCTGTGGAAAAAAAATTATGTTGTAGTGATAGGGTCTTCAGGAGGAAAAAATGACAAAGCTACCTGATAGTCTTTAAAAGGAATTGATGAGTTTTTCATCAATATCTCTAATAACAAGCATTATTGAGTCTAACAAGCATTAGAATTTTGATTGGAAAGTTTATTTTGGCACAAGAGTTGTTTTTGAGTTAATTGAAGAAGATACTGGAGTAGTAACAGTACTGCAAAAGAATTAGTTCTCAGGTGCTTCCAGATTGCTGCTGATGTAGACTTGTCTTGCCTCTACTCACATCCTGTTCCCTGGTAGCTGGACAGGAGGCTCTTATTCTGAAAATGAATATGGCTGCTCTGTTAGACATCTGTTCAGAGATGTGTGTCCTGTCTCTGCCTGTGAAAAAGGGGTCTTGTGTAGCCTTCGTTATCTCGAGACAGGGGAAGGATAATTCTTTACTGACTCTTTCTAGCACGAGCAAGTCTGTGTACTTGTTAAAGTACTATTTAGTGGATTTCAGACTACAACCGGATCTAAGTGTCTGTTATCTTTATGATACTGTCTTTAGCTTAATTCAAGTGGTTTTACTGGGATGTTGTTTGGGGTTGTGTGGTAGGGCAAGGAACTTAAATTAAACAGAAATACAGAATGTCTCAAATCTGCTTACCTACCCTTATCCCCACAGAAATGTAGCTGTTGCCAGTGAAGCAAGGGATGCAGTACCAGAACAGCTTTTCTGACAAACTGCTTTCATTTGAATTCCAGCTTCCGTGGCTTTTTGTGTGTGCCTACTTGCTGAATGCATTGAATGTGTTTCAGACAGCCATTTTGCTAAAAAAGTTTTCAGATATCTTTTTGGCTAAGGGAACTTCTTCAATGTTAAGCACGATCATTAATTAATAGTTTTTGTATATGATGCTCAGAATATCAGATATTTCACTGTATGGATACATTCTTTGAATATTTTACATGGTTTTTTGTTGTTTTTTTTTTGATAAAGCACTTTAGTTCACAATTAAACTGAATTTTGAACTGCATGTAGAATTCTTCAGTGGGACAAAGTAGGAGGTAAACTGAAAACAAAGAAGGCTGCTCACAGGTTGTGATGACCCATTTAAGGCAGGCCTCTTGGACCATGACATGCACAGGCATTGTAGTTTGTCTTCAAGAAATTCCTTCCAGTGTTCCTGTTCAAACAATTGAAATGAAGTGGCACCAGACCAAGGACAGACAGTATGTGACTAAAGCACAATGTAATGAGCAACAGACTTTTTGGATAAGCTGTAGCAGTTTGAATAGCTGATTCATAGATAACGTGTTGAGTATCTGAGGCCTTCTAGGTCATGGTTGGTCTTCTGGCAGTGTGGGATATTCCCAGTAGTATTCTTTGGGAAAAAACCCTTGGATTAATACAGGATAGCCTTGCCAGTGGGAATGCTACGTATGTAGTTCCCAAATTCCAAGGGAAAAAAAGTCTTAAATGTTCATCTTAAACTTCCTCTGCTGCTTTTTCCTAGCTGTGTGCTTTGTTTCCCTTTGGAGATTACTCTCTTGATACTTTCATCTCAGCTGTTTGACAACACTGAGTTTTAGTCTTCAAAGGCTTTTCTTGCAGGTCAATCCAACACTTAAAGGGTTTGTGTGGGTTTGGGTTTTTTTCCCCTTTCATCCTCTGTAAAAACAGTACTTCTGTGTCCAAGGTGTGCATGTTATTACTTTGATTTACAATACAGCAAACCCCTGGCTGTTTTTATGTATTGTATCCTGTGTTGCATTAGATAATAGGAGCTGAGTGGTCCCTTCATCTGCATTTCAATTACACTTTGTTTTCTCTTGTATTTTAATATATTTAAAAATTATTGAGGATAGAATTGCAAAGCCAGTTAAGGTTCTGGATGCAGAGTATGCTTCATCATGCCAGTTGTCTTGCTAGTTGTTCATCCTACCACTTGTCCAGTGTTAAAAATTTGGGTGTTTTCTCTCTCCTGACTCAACTATACTAAATTTCCTTGCTCTGTGAAAGATAATATGCATATTTTAAAATTTACGTATTAGTAAATTTAAATATTAGTGGTTCATTTGGTACTGTCTGAAATATTTGTGACTTTGTGAGTAACTTTTTAGATGCAGATCATGTATGGTGTTAGCCAAGAGGGATGTACACAGTGTGTTGGTGGAATAAGTTGTATAGGGTGTTATTGTGAAAGTGTACAGTAAACATGCAAGTGATGCAAGAAACTGATTTCATAAGTCAACCTTTTGGGTAAGCATGGAAGAATTATTAATACTTCCCTTTATGAGAACTCTGAGATGAAGATGGGCATTCTGTAGATCACAGGAAAACTACACCTGTTATGCTTAAAAATTTTTAAAAGTGCTTCTCCAACGTGTGT
Organism: Ifrita kowaldi; assembly: GCA_013398055.1. NCBI lineage: Eukaryota > Metazoa > Chordata > Aves > Passeriformes > Cinclosomatidae > Ifrita > Ifrita kowaldi. The sequence goes on along the minus strand of VZRS01013774.1, from coordinate 79,062 downwards.
CAGGACTTTCATATTTGTGAAATGCTAGTACCAATACTGGTATTTATGGAAGGTTTCTGAGTCCTCATCTAGAACACAAATTTTGGTCACCCCATAAAACTCATTGTTTCTGGATCTCTTTAGTCTTTCCCTACAGGAGAGCCCTTTTTGGTTTCTTTTATCTTGCAAGAACATGCAGAACACCTGGCAGTTATTTGAGGTTTTTTTGATGGATCCCTGAAGGATCTCTCAATGAAAGATCTGTCTCTGAATGAGAGATGTCTGGCATGGAGCTCTCTAGTGACTATTTGTAAGGATTTTCTCTTGGCTGCCAGTACTTGGCCTACACTTCATATGTCATCCTGTCATAACTGATAGTAATCCACAGTTTTGTAAATTAAATGAAGTACTTTTTTTGGATGTGTTTGCAGGAAAAGAAGGGAAGCTGGGAAGAGTAACTCCTGTAGTGTAATCAGGCTGCAAACACGATGTGTATACCGGTGTTGAAGCCAATGTGTACTGTAGGCTGATGTGAGTTTACTTTACAACTGGAGGAGCGTGCGGGGCTGGGAATGCTCATTTGATACTTGTCTCTAGGCCTTATGCTGAGATTTTTGCAAGGGAGCTGCTCAGAGGCACAAGAACATTCCTAGTTCTTCAGTACCTACTGTGCTCGTTATTAGTGAATTGTTGCAGTCATCTTGACACTTCTGCATGTTTTCCAACCAGCTTATTGATGCAACTTTTTGGCATGCTGAAAAGTGGCTATAGCTAGCTTTTCCTGTTTGCCATTAGCTTTGTGAAGACTATGAGATGAAGAATTGTAATACGTTTGGTTTTCTGAATTGATTTGCCTTTATCAGAATTGGTTAAGGGTTTACCTTAATGTTCTAGATATGCAGCTACTCATAAAAGGACTCTGAGTCATACTGAAATACATTAAACAAAAAGCTATAATTGCACTTTGAATGCATTGAATTAATAAATCTGTGAGGTAACCAGAATGGATTGTGGAGAAGGCTTTTTTTCCTGAAGTATTGTCACCCCTGAGTGGAGAACTGGGTTTTCATAGTCAAATAAAACTCAGGTGATTGGATGTACCTTCCCTCTCACTGACAAAACCATCAATTCAGTGCAAAATGAGAACTGATGAGCTCTTCAAAACTTTTAATGAGGCATCTGAGCCAAGTGACAAGATGGTCCAGCTGGTTAATAGCTCATCAAGAATTCAGTTCAGCCAACACTTCAATTCTCTAATAAGCTGTATGTAATAAACATAAGCCTTATTGAGAATGGCTAGCAGAAAGCAGACTTAGGCATTTATCTTTCATGGATCAAATAACAATTTAAAAATGAAAATAAATAGATGAGCTCTCTGTTCTTTTACTGATTATTTTTATATAGCCCAGCACTTTGATTATTGTTCCTTAATGTTCAGCCTCTCAGGATGGATAAACTGGATAAGACGTTTAGTCATCTCTTTTCTTCCCCCCATGACTTCTACGTAAGGAAGCACAAATGCTGCCTAGAGCAACCCTAGAATAGAAATGACTGAAGCCTGAACAGTTGCTTGCCATTCTTAGTCCAGATTCCTGAGGACCTGGAAGATTCCAGAGGAGGTCATGTCTAAGCTTTAGGTTTCATATCTACTGTTTAAAATTTTTTGCATGCTGGTTTTGTGGAGAGCAAAGGAAAATACGTAATTGATTTAGTTAAGTATGAGTATGGTATTTAATTTATTCTGATTAGACGATGTGATTAGCCTTAGTCATTGTTTTCTTTGGAAGTGGCATTTGGTTCAGCTCCGCTTACTTGCTTTGCCTATGAAAGTTACTGCTGATGTGAGAGAGTGGGGAGAGGTGTAGTACAGGTGTGTATTAATGTGTATATTCACACGTAACACAGCTCTGGAAAGCAAGCATCCAATAGAGACTTAGTTTGTACAGTTTATTAATGCTTCTTAAAATTTTAGTGGTAACCTTAAGATCTACTCTGGCTGAATTTTTTGGAAGCCTGCAGGCCAGCCATACTCCTCTCTCCCTTTTGGAGTTGTACAGGTTCTATTCTGGTGTTACCTTTTTCAGAGAGAGTGGCTGCTCCAGTCCCTGAGCCATGTGCCTGCGTCTGTCTCTGGTGAGCACTGGCCATGAGCCTTCCATCTGATACTGCAAATGGTATCCAGGTGCAATATCCTAGCAGTGTGGTCACCTTTGGCATTGCTGAAAATAAAAATTCCCGCATTGCTGAAAATAAAAATTCCCACATTGCTGCTGTAACAAAAGATAAACTTTGTTATTGGGATGCATACTTCTAAGACTCTGGTGACCTTACGTAAAGAAGAAACGTTCTCGTCTGCTGTTACAGTGTTTTTCTGCTGCCGTGTTCGTGATAGAGGTTGTATTGGCAATGATGCCAGAACTTGGTGCAAGCCAGCAGAGACTTCAGTTCTGCTACGTTTTCTGTTACCAGGAGACTCTCACTGAGGATGTCTCTTCAAGCATAGGTTAAAAGTCTATGACATTACTGCCACCAGGTGTCTTAGATGCTGCTACTGCTACTGCTGGCACAGGTGCTACTGCAAATGTAAAAGCAGGAAAGTGAGCACATCAGAGGAATAGAATTCTTGGTGGTGTTCTGCCCCCTTGCCCTGTGGTGGTGAGTCACAGCTTCATCAAAGCTGAGACAATCACAGGATAAAATGGGGAGTGGTGCTGGAATCTTTTGGTCACATATGTGGGCTGTAGTTTGCAGATGCTTCCCCTTCTGTGTTAAGACAAAGATGTATTTCTTATTTGCTGAAGCTTACTCGAGTGAAAGTTCTTTCAGGATATGTATAATTGGCTTACTCAGACTAAATGGTGACTGATGAAGACTTCTGTCCTGCTTTTGTTTGATCATTTAGAGTTTCATTTCCCTTCTTTCCTTCCTCCTACCATCAGTTATCTGTCAGGTTATGTATAATTTGTTACTTTATTTCTAACATTTGAGCAGTGCAAGTAAAGTTGTGTACGTTTGCTATATCCTTTAACTGCGCAATCCTAAGAGAGAGGACAAGAAGCACTTGTATTTTTTGTGTTTTTAACAAATTAACTTCATCTTCCAATGAATTTTCCATTTAGTTACTCTTGTAGTGCATTGAAATGCCAGAAATGAAAACACAGAAGAGAATTATCACATTAATTACCCATTTTCCTTTACCCTCCTCAGAGCTAGTGGTGAAAAATTTTGAAGGCAGGTGCTTTTTACTGGGAAACTGACAAGTAAAGGGAATAATCTCTCAGTGTTTCACTTAGCTTGACTACTTGTGTACTTTCCTGAAATTTAAAGCATTTTTAATACCTCGTGTAAGAGGAAACCTACAGCAAATATTTACACTTAATCAGGAACCTTAAAACATGTAACTGTTTCAAGCCTATTCTTTTCTATTGTCTTAGATATGTATTTTGTACTTCAGTGTTATCTTTCTTAAGGTTATTTGCATACTCCATGAAGATTGTCTGTAGCTTTTGTAAAATAGATTCTTGTGGAGTCTTGCCAAGGAGCAGTGTGAAGTCATTCTTTCAATACGTAAGCATTAACTTGCCCTTGCATTGCGGTTTGCTACCTGTCAGAAGCTTTGTCTTCCATCTTTAAACTAAGATGAGGAGGAAAGTGACTGAAGAGTTCTGAGCCTCTCACTAAGAGAAGAACATTGAGGTGCTGGAGCATGTCAAATGAAGAGCAACAAAGCTGGCAGTGGGTCCAGAGCACAAGCCTTGCGAGGAGTGGCTGAGGGAGCTGCTGTTTTTTTAGCCTGGATACGTACTTTTGAAACAGCAGCCGTTCAGCTCTGTTTAATCAGGTTTTTTGTGTTCAGTGGTTTGTAGAAAGTAGAGTGGTGGAAGGATCTGTGCAGATCTTTGATCAGTTTTTGTCTGTTGCTGTACAGGGATGCATTTTGAACAGTCTCTTTCCCCTCCCTTTTATGTCTCAACCTAGACTTTAACACCGGAAAGTATTAAGTGGTTTATGTGTAGACACAGATAAGTAGGTACAGTTCTTGTGCACTGAGACTTCCATTTCTAGGCACCAACTGTGTAATGCTGGATGATTTTTAAGCTCAGTGGACTCTTTGTTGATATTTTGTTAATCTAGCTCAGTGGTTGCTGTGCTCTTTTTTTCCTCTTAACTGCTAGATTTTTTCAGGATGAGAGCACTGCAGCCCACAAAGCCTCAGTTCCATTAACAGTGCTGAATATCAGAGCACAATCTTGCTAGCTTCTCCTCTGATGACCCCTCATTAACCTTGCTTAAAGGCTTGCAAAGCCTTTCTCATATGCCGCAGAAATGCACACAGAAGAACATTTGTCTGTTCTGTATGCTACTTCTTCCTCCAAATAGTAGGCTGGGAGCTTCAGTGTCTTCACTCAAATTTTCAGACATTTGGAACGCTTGATAAAATGCTGCTCAGTGTAACCTCAGCACAGATAGATAATTTACCTTGGTTGTGATTCAGACTATCTATAATTCAACAGCACTTTGAAGCCTCTCATGGCTGTACATTTACAGATCACATCACTTGAAGACAGTTCATTTCTACTAATTTTTCTAGTGCATGTCTAGATAAAAAATACACACTGTCAATGTAGTCTAGTTACCCACCCCTGCAAAACAACAACCCACTAACTGTCCGTGCAACATAGCAGTGCATAATTTCTGGATCTAGTGTTAGGATATGCAGAAAGCTAATTAAACTTGTCTGTAGTATATGAAGTGTCCTGTCTTTCTCTGTTTCCTCCTTACTGCTTATCTTCCTAATACTGTGGAAAATGGAATAGCTCTAAATTGTGTAGCAGCTTATCCACTGATTATTAAAAAAAAAAAACCAAACCAAAAAACAAACAAAACGCAAACAATTTTAAGTTGACCTGTATTGCTTATGAGTCTACTTATTTGTAGATGGAGATCATGGGAAGTTTTCTGAGTCTGGTTTGTTCTGCTGTGCATGAAGGTTCCCTGGCACTTCAGCGATGTAAATCGTAGTTGATGTTAAGAAAGTGAAAATCACCTTGGAGGATGTATAGCAGGAGTTGGCAGATGTAGTTCCTTCCATGTAGAATATTTCCCTTGGTAGCCACCTGCTTGGTATCCTGTAGTATGTGTTTGAGGGTGAAGTGCACTGTGCCACTTCTGCAAAACTGTGTCTGTTTAGTGCCAGCTGAATTGTCCGAGGCTTTAGCTCAGGCCTTTTGGTGTCAGTCAGTAAAAACGGTGGGACCCTTGGCTGAGCTTGGGCTGGCTGAAGAGCAGACTCAAATGATCCGAGCAGAGTGTGGTGCCTTGCAGAGGAGGCTCCCTGCTGCCTCCGGTGTCCGGGCTGGGCTCTGCAACCGCTCTGGGTAGTGGGATGTGTTCTGCAGATGCGTGATTTCTTGTCACGATGTTAACAGGACAGGACTCGGAAGGACTGTGGAAAGGTAGAAAGAAAAACAGATGAGAAATTACTCAGTAGGCTCAGTGGCTATGTGAGTATCCTAGGTGAAATTTAAGATTAATTTAGGTGCCAGAAAGGTATTTTCTTTCCTCATTAAGGATGCTGAGTAGATAGTAAGTCTTGGCTGAAACAAGTCACCAGAGGAATATAGGCATTTTTTGCTGATGAGCTTTGTTTTTTGTGGCTTGGTACAATAGCTGATCTTGGGGGGGAAGGGAGTTGTTTTGTTTTGGGTTGGTTTGGTTTTCATTTGTATAAACCATGTAGGTACAGGGGTAGAAAGAGGGTAGTAACAATGCTGTGTGTAATTCATGCTCCTGTATATTAAGGAAATTAGTGGAAGAGTAAACCTGTGCCTGGGTTATCATGAATGCCCAAGATCCCTGTTTTACATTGAAAAACGTAAACACCTCTGATAGCTCTTTCCTGACCAAAACAGATCAGATGGGAAGGACCTGGATAAATGGAAACAGCCAAGAAAAAGCTTATTGAATTGCTCTGAGCTGAACAATCGTTTCATTTGCTGCTTGTCTCCTTTCAGGCCCCTGGCACTGCAGAACCGCGAGTCACGTGCTGGGAAGCCTTGCTGTTTGTCCTGGCTTGTCAAAACAATTTAATGTAGGTGGAAAGGAATGAATGAAATGAACGGAGTAGGCTTGATGCATCTGTTTCAGTTTGTTCAAAGGGCAGCCCAGGGATGTGACACTTAGGTCCTCCAGGGAAGCTATCAGTTTAGGGAGAACAATGCTGTCCATTTTATAAGATGGCTAAATCCATTTTGGGAAGCAAGCTCTCCTACAGTTTGACAGCTTTGTATATTTTTAAAAATATTTGGGCTATATCTGCTCAGCATGTGCTGATTGAGCTACTACAAGAATGTGATTTGCTAACTTCTAGAGTTAGGACTTCGTCTTGCCTGCCTCAGGTTGCTTCATTATGGTAAAAAAAGACCAGGAGAGGAGAGGGTGTGTCCATTTTTTAATTTTATTAGTGGGAATTCCAAAATGATTTGGTCTTTGAAGGATAGGATATCAAGCTGTATATTATTAACTGCTCTTAAAGTGCTGGCTTCCTTATAAAGTTGTTCCAAGTTTCCTAGGCTTATGAAAAACTTCTTGTGTATCTTTCTACTTTGTTTAGTTTCTGGCTGTTTGATTTAAAAATAAAGTTTTAAGAAGTCAACAAAAATGTTAAAATTGTCTAACTAATTTTGTACTTGGTGAAACTGGAATGTTAATCTGTGAAACCTATATTTTTGTTTTCAAATGAAAACAGCAAATACGTGTGGAAATGATGCATCTATGTACCTATTTAGACTGCGAGTTATAGGAAAAAGTCTGCAGGGGATAAATCTGCTTATCTGATTCACACTTAGGATAATTTAATCAAAAGGAGGGCATATTTTGAGTGATAGGCCACAAGCTTCATTACATCTTTATAAGTGGAGATAGAGCTGAGGGTCTTGCATTTCTGCAGACACCTGCTCAGAGGCCACAGTGGATTCTGAGTGCTGTCCCCAGTAGCTGCCTTGTTGGGAGGACACATCTGGGCTTTTGAGTCTTTTGGAGTATGCAGTTATAACTGAGGATGGTGAAAACTGTTCCCTTCCCGAAGTCTTGCAAAACACCCTTTTAAATTCTCACTAAGTGATGATGGCTTCTTCCTCTCTGCGACAGCTATGCTGTTCAGCCACTTTGTGGATTCCATGTGATGCCAAAATACTCTCATTCCCCTGCTTTTCCTGAACTATTTATACCTAACATGGCTGGTAACATCAGATCTCAGTCTCCCAAATTATATACAGTGCTCTATTTTACTTGCTTATTTCAATATTTTAGTAGCTGCAGCTGCTTAAGTTGCATTTTTGTACAAGACAAGCATGAGGTGAAGTTGTCACTTTTGCCCATACTAACAGCTCAAAGGATGCCAAAATGTATTTGGGATGGGCTCTATTATAGTCTGTCTCTGTGCAGCCTGGGAGATCTTGCTGTCTAATATTTTTAATTACTCAGGTTTTGAAAGTGGAAGTGTCATTTTAAGTTGTATGTTGGCCTGCAGGCCAACTATTTGCAAGTTGCATTAGAATGTAATTCGTACAGTTATAACCAGTCATTGTTATACAGATTTTGTTGGTATAATTGTACACAAGATCCAGTATTTTCCTGAATGTTAGGGTTATGGGTTCTTTTAAAGTATATTGACAGTCTTCTGTAACCTAGCATTAGTATTCCTTTAGGAGAAGAACATAAAAGCCTGTTACGGATGAGGGCGTGGGTTGTGTGTCCAAGGAAATGAGGGTAGTAAAAGGTAGTATGCATTGCTGGGCTTAGGAAACAAGTGGCCTCTGTCTTTTTCTTCCAGCTCTGTTTAATGTTCCCCTTTGCTGCTGCAGTTATGTACTGAAGGGTGCAGGGTTTCCTTGGTTGCAAAAACATGGCTGTGTTCCTGGGTGAAAGTTTTTGGCCTGTGTTTTGTCCAAACTTGTCCCAGATCACAGGGGCACTGTGACTTTCAAAGCAGCATTGTTTTACTTAGTCTGTTGCACGGTCTTGGTGGATTTTTAATGCCAGCACTGAAGCGTTGAGTGTCTGTGCTGAACGTCACAGCTGTGTTTGCAGGAACATGATGCTGCCATGGATGTGACCAGAGAGAGAAAGGAGTCCAAGTATGGGTGCCTCCTAGGAGTCTGTTCATTGATAAGAGTGATTAGCACTTGTTAGTTTCTATTTGGGGTCAGTAGTACAGAGGCAGGGAAAATTGAATAAAGCCCTTAAGGGGGGTTAGGTTACGTGTATTAAAATGAGAATGAAGCTAAATACACTTGATGTTAAGTGTAGGTCTAAAACTGGTTAATAGTGTTTGTGGTAGGTAACTTGTTAGTGTGCAGAAAATAAAGGAAATGTAATCCAAATGTGTATCTAAAATCTTGGGTTTGGACAAAAATGAATGCAAGTGTTCATATTGAGTATTTAAAAGTGGTATAAAAGTAATTATTGCAACCTTTTTTGTATAATGACCATATATAAGAGCTGAATTTACAGCTAAATACAGTGGTTTTAAGAAGTGAGTTACATGGGTCAATTGCGGAGGCTGAGAAAACTGCTTTGTTTTCCTGTAGGAAAGGTGATACTGTGATTGTGTTATCTGAAGCACTGTCGCTTGGAAGTGTGTGTGTATGGTCAGCTGTACCTCCTGCAGCTCACTGCTCTTCTGTCTCACAGCAGTTTGAAGCACTTAAGATCGAGGTTTGGAACAGAACTTGTGTTGCCCTGTTCATTATAATGAAAGGAAAGTTGTTAGATGGGTAAGACAGCTCAAATGGGAGTACTGATTACATATGAAAAGCCCTGCAACACCTAAGCAGACACAAATGCTCAATTGTTGGTGGAGTGTTTCTGCAAATGTTTATCAAAACTTGTGCAAGTATGCTTATGAAAGAATGGGAAGAGGTGGTAGTGCTGATTTCTGCAGAGTGAAGTAGTTGTAGGATTGAATACTTGTGATGTCTGTAGATTAAATTAGTCATACTTAAGGAGTTTGCATTTTCCTAAGAATTGTAAAAGTGGGTGAGATTCATAGACACCAATAGGAAACTGGTCCCTAAGGTGATTTCAAACCTGGTTTCAGACTTTCACCAGGGGAATTGTACACTTGTGAAAATTGGAGCTTCATCTGAAAAAGAAGTTTGTCCATGCCTGAAGATACTCCTTGAACCTTTTAGAAAAAGTTGATGATCTAAGTGAATGTAGGGTGGTTTAGATATTACATGGCTGAATTGTATTGAGAAAACAGATGACCTGTAAACAAAGGAAGAGGAATTACTGTCTGGAGGACAATGGGAGTATAAGTAAATCCTGTGTGTTTTTACTGCCTCCTTTTAATGGAAAAGACAACGTGAAATCAAGTGACTTAAAATTATTACTCAGATCTGACAAACAGGTCTTTGGTTATTGCTAAATAACTGTTAGAAACAATAATTCTGAAATTCTTGGCTTTAAGTATATCCTGAAGTATTTTATGGTTTTTTTGAATGCAGACTGCATATGGACCCAATTTGTGTCAGTCAGTCAGTCTGACTGGTGTGAGCAGTGCATTGGTAATGCATTGGTAAGCTGAGAACTCTGCATGGCACAAGGAGACTGCCATCTCTTTGAGATGTGCTGCTTGTTTTGGTAATAGCTGCTCAGAGTCTTGGTGATATCTGATAGCCAGTTGTTGGTGGGTAATACAACAGTATTGTCCAGGAATGCTTTTTTGCATTCTGTCTCTGGCCAGCAGATTGCTTTCTGTCTCTAGTGGGAGTTATGGTTTTGTTTTTTGATGTGAGATTTCAGGAAACTTGCTTAATCATGAGGTTCTGCTTTTAATCAAAGAAAATGCAATTCATTCACTTGATGGTCTACAGCTACAAGAACACACTGTGTGTTATCAGAGGTTTGGTGCTTAACCCCCTCTATGGGTGGCTAATCCCATCTGTTACCAGCGGTCTGGATAGACATCTAGGAATAATGAAAGGTTGTTGCTATGTGCAACATGAGAGGGAGATCTTTCAATGATCTGATTTCATTCTCAAACACTGAAGTGTTCAAGATATTATGTCCCCTTTCCACCCCAAGCCAGGCAACAGCTAAATTTATTAAGAGTAAAGAGGAGGAAGCAGAAAGGAGTTAATCTACAGGCTTGCAGTTCTTTGCCCTGAGAGCAATAGAATTATAAAGAACAACGTATTGTAAAAAGACTGTGATAGAATGTGTTCAAAACAGAATATTTAAAGGTAATTGCAAGCCAAATGGCATTTAAGTAAGACACCCGATTCTTGTGTGCACCTAACTGTTTTCAAGTTGCTGCCTCTCAATAAGAAAATAAAGCAAAACTTTCTGATGTACCTTTTCTTGTTCATTAGGATCGGAAGCTGTCCAAGTCAGAGCGACAAAGATTTAAAGAGGAAGCTGGGATGCTGAAAGGGCTTCAGCATCCCAATATTGTCAGGTTCTATGATTCCTGGGAGTCCACAGTCAAAGGAAAAAAGTGTATTGTTCTTGTGACGGAACTCATGACATCTGGAACATTGAAAACGTAAGTAAATTAAGGCACATGAAAGCATTTCAGTTTCATTAGCACAGCATCAGAGCACTAGAAATAGATGATATTTCGAATAGATGAGAACGGAGCCCTTTTGCTGCGGGATAACCTACTGTAGGAACATTCTTGTTTAGGAGGAGCATTACTAGCGTTGCAGGGTATGGTAGAACATCTTTTAAGTTAGCAAGCTTGTCAGTTCTTACTTGTGATGTCCTACTAAGCACATGCAGAAGACTTTTGGTTTTAAAGAGTTCAGGAAGGCAATACTCAATTTCTGCATCTCTGAATTTCTTTTTTTTTTCTCTAGCTGCTTTCTATTTAGAATGAGCTACTTTGTAAAGTTCAAAGCACAAATTAATTCCCCGCTTTTGGGAGGTTTTGGATGTTACCACAGTTCAAATAACATGTAAAAAGAAAAAAAATTCACCACCTATTGGTTTATCTGAAGCTTGCTGAAGGTAGTACCTACCAAAAATCCGAAAGTATGCCGCTCCCACAGCTCAGACCTGTGGGGCAGCACCTCGGGGTGTGTTGAAGGCCGAGCTGAAAGCCGAGCGCAGGAGCTGCGGCTGCTGCGAGGGCCTCTAGCGGTGTGCGGGGCTGGCGGGGCTCCCGCACTCCCGCCCGGCCGGGCGCTGGCAGCGTGTCCCGAGCGCCAGCCGGACCCCTCTGCTGGGAGTGCAGCTGCCGGCTGTGCAGTAAAGGGGCTCCGCTCGCTCACCGTGGCAGTGCCCGTTTCTCTCCTGGAGAGCCGTTCGCATCCTGCACGTGTGAGCGGGCTGTGGGAGCTGGAAGCAGCTTGCCGTCTCTTTGGTTGAAACAGCCTGTGGATGTCTTGTGTTTTTTACCATGCTTATTGATAGTCACAAATGGGCGTTCTTAAGAAGAAAAATGGCTCTTTGGGAGTCTGGACTGCAATTACAGGGAAGTGTTTGTCTCTTGAGATAGTACTGGACAACTAAGGATATTGCAACATTCTTTAGCCGTATGTTCACTGGAGACCTCTCAGGTTGTTTAAGGTATTTCAGGTAAAAGAATACATCTACTGCTTCATGTGCTGTTTTCAGACAAGTAATAAGTTAAAGGTTTTGCAGCTCTGTACAGATGCCTTTAAATAAAGTTTACCTAATTTTCTGCTAAATGCATAGTGTTAGATTTGGGGTTTTTTCTCCCTTTTTTATTCCTTTATTCCTCTCACAGATTTTAATATTTGGATTGGCTTATGTGGTGTCATAAGCAAGATGATGAAGTAATAATAGTTATAAAGTAAGGTGTTGGTAGGAAGAAATACCTCAGATGTTCTGTCTCTGGGATTATTTTGTACCTTGAAATACGGAAGTCTTTTTATTTAATCCAGAAAAAAGTAATATGCTCTTTAATCGAAGATCTTTTTAACTGTGGAGTTCTGGGTGGGGTTTTACCCCATTCTTGTACAGCTTGTGTTATAACTGTGATTTAGTTTAGTGATTTTTAGTTTTTAGTTTCTAGTCCACTTCACTTGAGACTTGACCGGTAAACTGTAACGGGAGATTTCAGGTGTGCCTTAAGTATTTCATGTGCTTGTGATATAGTCCCAGCTTTACACTGTGCACTTGTGTTTACATATATTTGACTATTACTTCCATATCTTTTTTTCAGCATGTTTACCTTACCTGCATTTAATAAAAGTGATGCCTTTCTTGTGTTGGTACTTGGACACAGACATTGTTGTCACTTGATGTAAAAAAGTGAACAGAAGACAAGTGTGATGACATCTTAAAGGAAACATTCTCTCATTTTTTTTGATATTTGTATACATTTAGATATACACACCCAGAAATAGTGTTAAAATTTTATGGAGTTGTTCTTTTCAAATCCTGTGTGGGCAATTTTCTAATTTTGTACAAGGAAAAGTTCCCAAACTTCCGTACATCAATAGAAAAGTTTTACAACTGACTTTTTGTGAAGAATTACTCCTTTCTGATATGGACTGCTATAATGGAATTAAAATACTGGGGGGAAATGCAGTTGTCTATTTTAAATTTTAATTGTACTATTAATATAGACAACAGTGTTTTATCTGACATAGGTCTCAGCCACTGGTTTTGTCTGAAGCCTAGATGAAGTATGGGTCTAGTGTGTGTTCCTGACCCACTTTAAATGAACATGTCAGCTATCTGGTGGGGCATATCCCTTCATAACACCTCTGCTAATCTAGTAGGGATTCCTGGAATTCCTTGCGGTCTGTGTAGTTTTAGTTACAGAAACTTGGACTGGAAGCCTGCTGAGGTCTCTTCAAGCCCAAGTTATCCTCTGATACTAGGAAGAGTGAAAGCATACCGGCGAGTAGGCTTGTCTGGTTTTATGTATTTATATGTGCTTCCATTTTAAATTGCTTTCTGCATGAAGTGACATGTGACTTAATTCAGGAGAGTGGAAAAATGACAGCCACACTGCAGGATGCTGGGTGATGGTCAGACCCAGGTCCTTTAACAGTGAGAAGCTGGCAGTGGACTAGCATATTTGGAACCAAGAATGTAATTAGGAATTCCAGATGCTGAACTGAATTGCCCCTACCATGTGATCTTTGGAACAGGCTCAAGAGAGATGAATGAGGGTTGTGTCAATAGCAAGCATTTGAGTGATAGCTGATGTGATTCAGAACCTCCTTCAGTTTGTCTCCTTCCTTGGCTTGACTTTTCCTCTGCCTTTCTTTAAATTCTGAGACTCGATTTCCTCTGGAACTGTGTCTCAATTGCTTTTACAGATTTGTTTTCACAGCAGGATCATTGCTAGCAACTTGATTTTCCAGATCTTATTTTGAACTGGAGAAATTAAAGGGATGAATACATTGCATTTCCAACATCAGTGTTGGAAGTGATTGAAGTGATTTCATCAGGACTGTATCTCCTAAGTGGACCTGCAGAAGAGACTGACCGCTACCATGGAATAATTGAACACAACTAGCTTTTAGTTTAAGATTGTAGTTGCTAGATTCCATGCTGGTCATAGAAGTTACTACCCATCTTCCTGGAGTGTGAAACTGGTCTTTATCTGAGACTCTGACTGAGTATCACTACCTGAACAAGAATAAAGTCCTTGCTCTACAGAGCATGCTAGGTCCTTTCTCTACATGTGTTCTAGCCCATACTTTTTTAGAAGGAACAAAACACTTCACGTTATGTTACCCAAAGAGAGGTTGAGAGAAAACCCTGCTGGAAAGCATTTGAAAACTGTCAGGGGTTATTCACCTCGTGGCATCTCTAATCTGCTAAAGTAAGTAATGGAATAAGATCTTAGTCTTAGGTCACGCACACTGAAAAATATTTTTGGTATGAAATTAGACTCTTCTGACATGGGATTTCAAGGTGTGGCAAAGATAGAACAGTTAAGGTCAGGTTGCATTCTACCTGCAAAGGGACACAGGCTTATGTATGAACTCTTCCGCCTCAATTATTTGACAGCCTTTTTTTGAGATTTCTCTGCTGTGTCCGTATCTGTCCATAGCTTTGAAGTAATGAGTGGTACCAGTTGGATTCAGGTGATCATACCCTGTCTTGCACCAGGGAGGGGATCTCTAAGAATTTCCAATTTGCTTGACAACTCCACAGGTAAATTTGAAGCAGATTTAAAATGTGATGTGGAAACTTTGAACAGAGTGCTTGGACTATTCTTGAAAATGAGGAAATAATGACTTCAGAGCTCTTGCAGTTTTCCACAGCTCTGTACTTTGTTGGTTATTAATATTTGGGATCTAGTGACACACTTCCCCACCCAGTTATAATTAATCAAGGTAAAGGTTGTAAGTGTTTAAGAAGTTAAATAGATAAAGAATTGTAATTCACGAATCTTGAAGTATTTATCATTGAAGCAGTGGCTTGAAATTTAGCAACCCAACCGTCTAATTACTGTAGAAAGATTTTGTATGCAGAAGAGTTATCAGCTATGTATACCAAGCTTTTCACATTTATTTTTCATCATCATAGTCCCCTGGCTAGAAGAAAGGGAGTAGGTTTTGTGAAGGGGAATCATCTTTAGCTCCTCTGAAGTCTTGAAATGCCCAGGTAGATTTTAAAATAGAAGGTGAAGTTTAAATTTAGACATGTCTTTAATTACTGTTTCTTTGCTTCCAAACAGCAAATGGTTTAGTTTAATCTACTATTTGTTAGCAGAATCTGTTTAACCTGTTGTTACTTTTTTTCATTAGGTATTTGAAAAGATTTAAAGTGATGAAAATTAAAGTGCTGCGAAGCTGGTGCCGTCAGATACTGAAAGGCTTACAATTTCTACACACACGCACTCCTCCCATCATTCATAGAGACTTAAAATGTGACAACATCTTCATTACTGGCCCCACTGGATCAGTCAAGATTGGAGACCTTGGTCTGGCAACCCTGAAACGAGCTTCTTTTGCCAAAAGTGTGATAGGTAAGCCTGTCCTGTTTTGGAGGCTGCTGAGCCAGTCTACCTCTCTGGAGACTTGAGTGTTTAAGAACTTTCCTAAAAAAACGTGCTTACAAAGGTACATGGCCAAAGCCTGAAAATAGTAGGCTTTGTCTCTTGGTTGCTGAGGTCATTCTGTGTTCCTGATGCAATGACATGTTGAAATTTTGGTTGTGCTTTTGATATTTGTATATTAACTATTTCAGAATGTAGAGTTTTTGTCCTGCCCAACATCTAATGCAACATTGTTGATAAAACCACTCTTGACTAGACATAAATCTTACCTTTCATATGGTGCTGCTTCAAGAAATGTACAAATGCATTTTGGTGACCAAACAACATTTTGATATTTAGTGCAGCATTAGTTCATACGGCCAAATTTTTTTTTATTGTCACCAGGGGTTAATACTGAATCTCTTGCAGCTTGCGAGCAATCAGAAACTGAGGTATACCAAAGAAAGTCAATATTGTATATATATATTTAAATAATAACACAGGCTATGGTATAATGCCTTATTTAGGGAGTCTATAGAATGTGGATTTGTGTAAGTTAGGAGGGTGCATTGGGAAATATTGCTTTATTCTGGCTCTGTTCCTGTGTACCCATTCATAACTTTTTTCAGAAACTGGTTTGATGGAACTAGTGTAATCTTTCTTGTGGATTCTTGAAAGAATTGGTTTTATCAGCTTTGTTTTTATAGTTGGGTGGATAGACTGCAGGGAATGAAGTTTCTTTTGCTGTCAGTATTTAGAGCTTGCTAAAATTCAGCATTACTCAACAGTCCTATGTCAGATTCCTAGCTGGGGTCAATGGTGTATACCTGTAAATCTTCTTGCAAGCTGTTGCTGAAATATTTCCTGCTTCTTAACCAGGTCAAAGTATTAATAGGGAAGAAAAGAATGGTGTAAAAAACCATAATTTCTTAAACGTGCTTGTCGTATCTTCAAATTTATCACTGGAAAACTACCATCTGTTACATAGTTATCTGTTAATGATTAGCCCTTGGATAAATGATTGCAATTACATTCTTTTTGGTTTAGTGTGGTGAAAACAAGCAATGGGCTGTAGAATGATCTGTAAATTGTCTGGAATCTGGTGTCTGCAGGAAATAATTCTGTGCTTAAATTTACAAAAAGCAAACTTGCATCTCTGGCTTAAAGTAAATCTGATCATACAATGCAGTCCCTTTGTTTACAGAGGGCATCTGTGATGCTTCACTGGGCAATAATTTTCTGCACACTATTTAAATGGGCCTTGTTGAATCGCACGCTCTATGCCTGTAACTCAATCTCTCTGTATTTCTGAGTATTTTTGACTGTAGGATGTCCCTCACTAATGCCTGTATCTGCAGTAGGCCTATAAATATACTGCAGGTGGGAAGGTAAGTATGTGAAGAAAAGGGCTCTGGTGAGTGGCCTTTGCAGAAAATTACCTTTTATCCTCTTTTCATGGAGATTTATATTTGTAACAACAGAGCTTTTCATTGCAAGGCCTTACCCGAACCATTCTACTTGAGCGAGTAGATGGAGAGCACCAGGTCAGAGACTAGCTGTGGGCTCTTACCAGTACTACTTCTTTTGCAGCAGAGGGCAGTCGGGTAATTCATGAAACAAGGTTTAATGTGCCTCTTTTCTTACAGGGAGAAAAGGTAAGTGCCTTAACTCTCCTTAGTATTTGGTTTGCAGCCTATGGCTAGTCTACAGTTTTTCCCTCTTCTTGTCCCCTCCCCTCCTGTTTGATTTCAGGCTAATCCAGTCTGCTCTGATATTTGTATCAACTAACATCCCTAAACCAGGAATTGCATCAGATCTTACATGCCATTGTTATTCCATAAAGGCCTTGCAATGGAAGACTCACAAAGTACATTGGTGCAACAGAGTCACTAAGGGTTTCCTCCCTCTTCTTTTTTGCCTCCACTTTCTCTTGTCTCACAGGTCTGCCCAGCCGCTTCCCCCTGCGGTGAGTAACGCCAGCAGCCTCTGCTCGCTTTGAGACATTTAGAGTCTGAATCGTTCTTTTAATTTAAGGTACCCCAGAGTTCATGGCCCCCGAGATGTATGAGGAGAAATATGATGAGTCCGTTGATGTATATGCTTTTGGGATGTGTATGCTAGAGATGGCCACGTCTGAATATCCTTATTCCGAGTGCCAAAATGCTGCGCAGATCTACCGTCGAGTGACCAGTGTAAGTCCCTCCCCGCTACTGAGCCTAAAGCTACTCCTGTTAGCAGCAAAGGAGTACAGCTGGATGGCACCAGTGCTGTGCAAGTGTGTGTGGGGAAAAACAGCTGAGAAGAGGTTATTTTGGGATGAGTGCAAAGTTACAGAGTGGCTGAACTCACAGAACATCTGTCAGAAGCTTGTAAAATATGTGAATGAAAATAAAATTTTGCATGTGTTCATACTCTTCTTTCAGTATGTAAGTAGATATTACATAGGGTTTAAAAAAATACAAAGAAACTAACCCCCCAAGCCAAACAACAAAACACACTAGAATAATAACAGATTATTTTCTAAGCCACTTGGGGGATGGTGGAAGTAGTTCTGTCTTGAAGATGAGCTGGTAACCTTGTTCTCTTCAATAAAGCTGGATCCCAGATTCAAGCACTGGCTTAGCTGCCTGCCAGTTACCTAGAGTGATTTTAATAGTTTATTGAATTCTGAGTGGCCCTTAGCTACTGTGTGTTGGAGGCACTTCTTATAGTGATGAAGTGGAAACACTTGATAAATAGCAGCAAGCTATTCCACCCTGGTAAGTACTGGGTAAGTGTAGTGCTGGAGGTAGAGACATTGTGGGAGAACACAAACACGGCTGCGAAGGCAATCAAGAGATTAGAGGTGGCCTGTCTGACCAGACTGAGGGGAACATGCAGACCCTGGGTGGAGGAAGCAGAACTGTAGTGCTGGAAATGTGCAGTATGGTGTGCTAGATTGAATCTGTGATATCTGAGGTGGTGTTGTGAAGACTGTACCAGTGCAGTGAAACAAACATGTTCAACCTTGTGACCTAAGCATTCAGAAAGAATAGTGAGATGGCTGCTTGGGGAAGTGAAAACTTGCATTGGATTTCTCAGAATACCTGTGCACATGTGCAAATGAGAAAAAAGAAACCCAGACTTACCTCTTTGTCCATAGACAGATGAGTTCCTGTTGATCTTTTCTGTGTGTATTATTTCAGAGAAGTTGCAGATTTAATGAACAACTTGCTTAGCTTTGGAAAAATAACATGCTCTCTTATTCCTGTCTCACAGTGCAGAAGGCAGATAAAATTCCTCACTTAGAGTTGGAGAAGGGTCTTCATGTCAGAAGCAATGAATTCTGAATGAAGGCTTGGTGAAATAAGGCTATCCCTTTTTCTCAGAGAAATGTTGGAGGGACACAGAAGGAGTTAAAAAAAAGTCATAGGTGGTCACTTTGTTTTTTTGCACAGATGTTAGAATAAGTTTTTATGTACATATATATACATACAGAGTTGTTGTTTCGGTTTGGGGGGTTCTTTTTGGCATGTTGGCGAACTTGCCTGTAATTTTCTAAATAGAGTTTCCGAACTAGGCTAAAGTCTAGTCCTCACTCTGTGTACAGCGTAATTTTGATCTGGAAGCAGTTGGGATCAGTGAAAGCTACACATCTTTACTAGAACAGTCTCAGTGGTACTTTTTACTGTGCTTATGGATGTATCTTGGACAGAGCCAAAGCAGCAAAATTTGGATGGACATTTTTCTTAAAACAGATGCTTGATTTAACTGTCCTGCCTGTTCCTTAAGAAGTGCCAGGACCTGGGTTGTTGGTGAGAACCTGGTTGTTGGCTGAGACAATCTCAGGCTTGGAAATTCCCAGGTCTTATAGACCTGCTTTTTCCCTGATCTTTGAAGTACTTACCAACTGGAAAGCCTTGTAGGGATTTGCAGCAGAGAAAGTTACTTAGAGACGTACCAGGGTTCCACTTACCACTTGTTTATTGTGTGTGATGGTCCTTTCTTCCCATTGTTTTTGGCTGACGGTGGAAATTCTAAGTGGATGAGAAACACTGGCAATTTTTTGGTCTGTCCAGCACCACCTTCTATTCTACTCTGCTGATGGTTCACAAATCACATTTATTGGTTGATTTTTTTCTCCCTACTGTTCAATTTACTGCTTGAGAGCTCTTAAGATATACTTTGATATGAAATCCAGCAAATCTTGTTTTCTTTCAGAAGGAGCAAAGGACAGGAGGGTAAAGAAAATGAAATGTACATTTGTCTGCTTTGAAAGGCTGTGTGCTTTGGTATATTTGGGGTTGTTTATTTCAGTGTAGTTGCAAAGCAGTTTGTTCAAAACAAAACCAACCAGAAACAATACGTGAACAATTTTCAAGGAAGGCTTTCAATGAAGGCAAGACAACGTTATCTGGAAATAAAGCACAATCCTGTCTTAATTGGTAATGGAGGATTTGGTGGAATGAGACCCGTGTTATGAAAGTGAAATAAAATACTCCTGGTGTTCTTTTTACCACTCCATGAAAGCTCTGTGAACCAATGTGAAAAAGAGCCGTATAGTTTTTTGCCCTTGTCCTTTGCTCCCTGTTTAAGAATATAAGATTTTTTTTTTTTGTTTCAAAGGAGATTTTAGAAGTTTAGACCATGTGCGCAGCTGTGGGTGAGGGGTGAACCATTTGCCAAATTCAATACTTGACAGGACAGTGTGTGAACTATCAGTAAGAGAGTGGAAGCAGAAAACCCCTGCCTGCAAAGGTGACTCCAGCTGTACTTACCAACACATCTCCTTCTAATGTATGTTGGAAGGTGGGTGTGTTTTGTGGAGGATGTTTAGCTTCTGCATTTCAACACCTCCCTGGACATGTTTAGGGGTGTTTTGAGGTAGCAGCTACAGTCCTGCTGTGCCTTAAATTGAAAGGATTATTTTATCTATGTGTATACAGAGAGAGCAGAAGGAAGGACTATAGGAATGGTCTGCTTTCGAAAGTCGTGAAAGATCATGCCATGTGGGAGCCTAAAAACCGCTGAAACCCCAAAGGCAGTAAGATCAAAATGTGCAGCCACTCACTGCAGGCCATATGTATTTAAATGGATTCATTTCCCTCACCCTCTTTGCAGTAACTGTTAGGCTTAGCAAAAAGCAAAGTTGCTCCATTACCTTAAATCCTTGCTATTATTTAGGACAGAATCCTGTAAAAGGTGCCTTAATGCCCAGGCTGTCCTCTCAGAACCTCTTTGTAATACCAGCTTCTGTTCTTTTCTCCCATTTTGGCTGTGCATTAGTGTCTTTTTTAGGGATCCTTCAGCTGCATGGCATTTTGACCTGACACCTTTTGTGATAAGGTTTGCTCTAGCTGATGCCCAGATACTGCAGCTTGGGGATGGGGTGTTTGCCAGGATTGCCCAGAGTACTCAGTCCTGTTCTACCTTGTTGGTTCAGGGTCTTTCCTCATGGTTGGAAGCAGTTTTTTGTTAAATAATACACCTTGGCAAGCAAAGGTCTAGAATTCAGATCTGAAGGCTGAAGCTCCTCTCACAGATGAGATGTTTTTTTGGCCCAGGCAGTAATTGTTGCTTCACATCTTGGACAATAGCATTGCTGCATGAGTCTGCTGTTCCTAGGTTGCTTGTTTATACTGTCTACATTGTCTCACTGGGAAGTTCCTGTATTTCCTTAAAATAGTCCTAGGATAAAGTTCTTGAATTTTCTCTGGCCCGGGAAACACAAGTGCAATCGAATTGGTATTCTGGCTCACTTTATCTGGAAGAATTGTTTTAACAGAATAATCTGGATATATACTTAACTTAAAAACCACAACTGTACATAATTTGTAGGGCTCAAGGTGTTATGCTGAACTTTGTTTTACCATTCTGGTAAGGAAATCAGCAGTTTGACACAGAATATTGACCTCTGTTTGTACTTGCACTCTTTAGCATACTTAGTCCAGACCCTTTCACTAGCGGTTTCTTTAGAAAGGAAAGACATCTGCGCGGCTTGTCACTCAAAACATAAAGGAGCCTAGCCTTGTTCTTTGTTTTCATTAAATCATAGTGTTGCAATTTTGTCTCAAAACCCTGTTTTCTTTATTGAAGCTATCCTCTGCTGTTCTTTGGAAATGGTTCCAAATAAATTAGTACTCAGTGCTTAAAGAAATTGCAGCTCTTTGGGTTTTTACCTTCCTATGGGATGGGGGAATCTCTGAGGTTTAAGCAGTATGTCTCCTCAGCTGGGACTGAGTGCATCCAGTGAGCACTTAGTGATGTCTCCTTGGCCTCAGAAAAGAAATAATCTAAGCCTGCAATGAATTGATAACAAGCTGCACTATTATTAACACACTTTCCTGCTCCTTTGATTTGTTTTTTCTCCTCTGCCCTCTTTCGCAGGCACACCTGTCTGTGTGGTATGCTACCAGATTAGGGAATGGATCCCCTTTTTAAAATTTCTTTTTACAATTCTGCTCTGTATCCAAGTAATGCAGAGAGTTCCAATGCAAAATGTAATAAAAATACATAATTCTGTTACGTACTTGCTTGCATTAAAAAAAAAAAAAGTGTAAGATCATGGTAAAATTCAGGAAGGTTTCTCTGTCTGACTTTGTTCTTCTCAGGAGACTGGTATTTTTTCCTTGACCTGGTCCATGCATATTTCAATTAAACAGCTTGTCACAGGAGATATTTAAAATAGGCTACACGTGCATTTAAATGGAAAAAGAGATATTTATAGAACAGACATCTTAAGTATGATTTCTTAATTTAGTCTGTTTGGGAATCAATGCAGTGAAGGCATAACTAACTGCAGTAACTTCAGCTGCTTTGCCTCAGCCTCTGGGGGGACCACAGAAACCCAAGCTGTTGCCTCAAAATCTAGATCTCTAATACTTGGATGTCCCAAGGCTTAAATTTGCTAGGTGATTGGCTAGTCCCAGGACTAGTAAAAAGACAATTAATGTGTTTATTATGCTGATTTTTCTCATTCTTGCACATCTACCACTAACATAAAAATCCAAATATGTTCATTGCAAAAAAAGTTACTAAAACCGTCCTCAGTTTCAAATGTACTAATCATCTGAGTATGAGCAGAAAACTTTTTTTCTTTCTCCCCCTCCCATCATATAAACTTACCTTTTAAGTTCTCCTGATGGACTTGTGCCCTGTACTTGATTTTCTCCATGCTTACTTTGACAAAGTGAAGTTTTGCATTTGTCCTTGCTTTCACCAAAAGTCCAGTCTCTTCTCTCTAAACAAATGTCTGCTGTCTGAGCTGGCCTTAAGATGAGAAGGGGTAAAAAAAAAAGGCATTTTGCCTTTTGACTTAAAAAAAAAAAAGTTGTTCAGTACTAAAACGTTCCACAGCNCTCATTCTTGCACATCTACCACTAACATAAAAATCCAAATATGTTCATTGCAAAAAAAGTTACTAAAACCGTCCTCAGTTTCAAATGTACTAATCATCTGAGTATGAGCAGAAAACTTTTTTTCTTTCTCCCCCTCCCATCATATAAACTTACCTTTTAAGTTCTCCTGATGGACTTGTGCCCTGTACTTGATTTTCTCCATGCTTACTTTGACAAAGTGAAGTTTTGCATTTGTCCTTGCTTTCACCAAAAGTCCAGTCTCTTCTCTCTAAACAAATGTCTGCTGTCTGAGCTGGCCTTAAGATGAGAAGGGGTAAAAAAAAAAGGCATTTTGCCTTTTGACTTAAAAAAAAAAAGTTGTTCAGTACTAAAACGTTCCACAGCGGGCATAACATTTTTCTTCTCTGTTCTCCGGAGCTTAAAAAAGGGCCTAAGGGAACAAGACACATAATGAGTAACCTGACCAGGCAGTGTCTAACTGTCCCTAATTTCCCTAACTGGTGGGAACTGGAACTCACTGGTTAGGGTGAAGGTCATTTTCTTTGCTGGAAACAAGGCAGTTACAAAGTGCTGTAGTTTGGTCAGTTGAGATAAAATGAATCTTTTCTTTAGTGTCTTAAAAGTTAGGCATCATAACTGTCTAGACTAGTCAGCTCCTTCATTTTCAGTAGAGAGGCAGTGGGCAAAGTATTCCAGCTCTTACTCTTCTTCCTGAGGGGCCTTAAGCAGCAAATAAAAAATGCTAAACCTTTAGACGTATGATTAATTTTACTTGCAGTGCTTAATAAGTGATGATTAATTTCCTCTTTTACTTCCTGGAAGTAATATCCAGCATTTTTTAGGCATGAATAAAACTGTTCTCTTTACCTTGAATGACTTGGTTTCTTGACCTGATTTAGATAGCTAGAGAGATATCCTCCCTATCAACCTTTCTAGTGAAAAAAGCATTGGAAGAAAAATGAGTGGAAAAGTAGGGGAGAAAACCCTCCAACAGAGAAGGTAGGCTTTTGTTAAAGCAGGTACTGAAAGGCCACAAACCTTCAACTAAGTACAGGAAACAGAATAATTGTAAGAAAGGACAAACGCTTGTATTCATTCAAAGAAGAAATTTCTGGTAGTAAAGTGTGAAATGTGAAAAAAAATTGCACCTCACGTGCAATTCCTTTGCATCACACTGACTGAACTAAAGAATGCTCAAACTTCCAGCACTTGCCTCATGTAGGCGTTCAACTCAGTCACAAGCATTTTGCTGTAACAGCTTCAAGAGTGCAGAATCTCCCTGTGTGGGGATTCAGTCACTGACTCATCAGTTCAGAAATACAGAGCCTTAAAAGCGGAAGGTGGGAATTCAAGGATTAATTAAGCATCGTTGTGTGGTACTTTAGAAGTCCTCTTTAACAAATTACAATAATCCAAGTAAGGAAAAGCAGTGATCAGCTTGGAGACTGAGATATATATACAGGCAGTATGTCAGGCAACCAAGCTGGTGAAGGGACAGGCTGAGGGAGGTGGACCTGCTCAGCCTCGAGAAGAGAAGACTGAGAGAACCTTATCAATGTCTAAGTGTGTAAAGGGATGGTGTCAAGAATGGAGCCAGAGTTTTGGTGGTGCTGAGCAATAGAACAAGGGGCAGTGGGCAGAAACTGATGCACAGGAAGTTCCACCTGAATAGGAGGAAGAACTTCTTTCCTGTGCAGTGACCAAGCACTGGAACAGAATGTCCGGAGAGGTTGTGGAGTCTCCCTCACTGGAGACATTCAAGAACCCTGTGGGTGCAATCCTGTGCCATGTGCTCTGGGATGGCCCTGCTCTAGCAGGGGGGTTGGACCTGATGACCCGCTGTGGTCCCTTCCAGCCTGACCTAGTCTGTGATTCTGTGTGGTTTGCACAGCTAAGTCAGATGATGCCTGCGTTTGGAAGGGAAAAGGCTTATTCAGCTGAATTCTTTTCTAAAAGTACCCCGCTGTTCAGCATCAAAAGCTTTAAGATTACAGCCAAAATTTTTTTTGTCAATACTGATGTGAAACAAACTTGGTTTGAAGTAAAGGGAGCAATTTCTTTCTTACGTTGCTCACTGATGAGCCTGGATTGTCTTTTGGCGATTTTGAACAGGATATGATTTTAAGATGATCAGGAATTAAAAGGAGTGGAGGATTGGTTGAGTTGCATAAAATCAAGATGTAATTTAAGTTCTGAAATTTAGTAGTAATGCGGAGTTTCTAAATGTATTTTTAGAAACCTAAATAAGTTCAGAGGAAATGGGCTAAACAATGTATCTTTAAAAATTTGTAATGTTTAAAAAGTATCTTTTAAGGATCAGGCCTTTTGAAACTATGATACTAGTGTTTAATATTCTGTCCTGTACTGACATCCATTTAGTTCTTACATTAACTGAGGTAATTCAACAAGGGATGGGAAGGTGGCTCTTAGGAACAAGGAGGTGATAAGTGTTTTTAAATGCCTGGCTCTGCAGTGTGATGAGAACAATTACAGTTCTGTGATTGGTGAATCACTGAAACAATTCTGTGGGGAGACTGATAGTTCAGTGTTATTTGTCATATAGTGCCACTAGTTAAAAATACTGACATTAAGAATGCATAGGCTATTTCTTGTCCTGCCAGCTGCACTGCTATAGTTGCAAGGGGTAGGAATGGGATAACTCCAGGAAAGTCTTCACTCCTATTAGAACAGGTCTGAAAATAAAAGGCATGGTGACTTTTGGTGCATTGTTGGAATTGTGCACTATTTTTGGTGTTTGCAACATTACCTTAGGCCTTTTAAGTATATAATCCTTTCTAAAAGCTAGTTCTGGTACCACATGGGTTTTGTGGCCCGTGTTATATCATTTTTTAAATTAATTTCAAAGTCCACTGGAACTAATCTGTGGCTCTTGAGTTACTGTACATGAACTTAAAAATGAGTGCAAGATGCTGATTTTCTACCAGAGTGGTAGCAGATTAAAGCAGAGAATGCAACTAATACAATCTCGTTTTTCAAAAAGATGTTTTCCATACTGAAAATAGAAGACAGACACTTCTAGTATTATGTCACTGTGGCATTTCTAAATTTATGTAAGTGAAATGTGTGTCTAGGCATGTCTGGTTTTGGGTTTTTTTGAAAGCCATTTTCAAGCTGAAGTCCCAGTAAAGCAAAGGGTCATTGAGCTAGCTCAAGGTGTTCACATTGTAGAGGCAGCATCCCTGCTTCTAAGGGTGAGGTTAAAGAATTTTGTATGATGGATGCAACTGATCTTACCTTTATGCTTTTGTGCAGGAGTAAAACTGTTAATACCTGATCGACTTGTCCAATCAGACTTTACTGTTGTTTCAGAAGAACCTCTGTCCTCATACTGTGTGTTTCTAAACAAGGCCCTTTTTACTGTTACATGCACCAATATGCTAATTGTTTGCCAGCTGTGCACTGAGGAACTGTGTCCTGGTTACAAAATATCCTGTCCTAGAGCTTGATTAATTTCTTCTATACATTAGAATTGCTGCAATTACAGTAGCTGTTGTGATTAATTAATCAAAGTTTTTCTTAAACTGAAGCAATGTTCTTAGCTTCAGATTCTTTGGACTTCTGAAATAGCCTGATACTTTATTTACCTGCTGGTTCTGAAGAACAGTGGACATTCATGTCTAAAGTAGAAACTTAACTTGCGTGCTGGGTGAGATCACTTGTCAGTGGGGTAGCTCTGAGCCATAGTGTATATTCTGCAGTAGTGCCTAGCATTTCAGAATTATTGCAAATGCAGTGGGTTTTGGCTTTAGTTACCGCCTTTTACGTGAGAGAGCTGGAAAGGACTGCAGTCAGTGATTTCTAGGAAGAGTTATGACTAGGTCCTGTTCAAACTTAACTATGTGGGAGCAAAGCAGCAGAACTGTAGCCTACTATAGCAGTCTTATAAGGCTTTGAATGCTGTAAAATCTCTGGTTTTAGTAGATAAAATACAGTATTGAGACACTGACGGAGAAATTGGTTGAGCAGGCGGTGCCAGTATTCTCCAGCTCTTGGGCTTGCAGATCAGTTGTAGGATATGTATGTGAAGGTGATAGTGAGCAGTGATTGCTGA
Source organism: Ifrita kowaldi (assembly GCA_013398055.1). NCBI lineage: Eukaryota > Metazoa > Chordata > Aves > Passeriformes > Cinclosomatidae > Ifrita > Ifrita kowaldi. Next base: position 52,703 of record VZRS01013774.1, on the reverse strand, counting down.
TGAAATGAGGAGTCTGTTTTATTCTTTTCACCAAAACTTCTCTTGTACAAATTTAACTTTAGGAAGAAGCAATTTGTTTGGGTGTGTCAATCAAAATACAGATATGCCTTGTGTGTATAACAACTTTAATCCTGTACGTCTGGCAATTTTTTGTTGTGTTTGATCTCTGATTTTTTTATTAATGCCTCAAAATGTTTTTGAGGTTAGATGGTAAATTGAAGAGGAAGAGTTTCTAAATTGTGATCGGTGAGGTTGCGGCCAGCAGGCCTGTATGAATTCTGCAGCGTTGCTGTTGTTTTTACAGTGTGGTTCTGAAATCTGGGCACACAAGCTTGGCTGTTTGTTTGGAAGAAGTTAAGGATCATGAGCCTTAAATAACTTACACACCTTCCCTGCAGAGGATGAAGGCGAGTTGGTTAAGGTGTTTCAGTGGCATAGAGCTCTCAGAGAGCTGAGATGGGAGATTTTGATGTGGATGATGGTAGATCCGTCAGGTTCAAAAGGTGTTGGGTTCAAATTGTGCGGTCGTTGTTTTTGATCAGAAGAGAAGACAGCGAGGCCTGTCCTGGTCTGAACAGTACCTCACGAGCTGGCTTCTGGCTCACTAAAGCTTTCATCTGCTTCCACTGCTTGTATTGCAGTAATGCTGTTTACTCTGTCAGGATACTGATCTGGTACAGAGCTTGTTCTGCAGGATTTACCAATTTAATTCTTGGCAGAATTATCAATTGTCCAGAATTAATTGCTATGAAAATACTGACATCAGTGAAGCTAAATTTTACTTCTGTTTAATATGTTGCATTTCGATTTTTTAAAAAAAAAAACTACTCTAGTTTGCTTTTTAACTAGAACAAGAAAATCAGTCCTCTGTAGGCAAACCATGTCTCTCTTGAACTGAGTAAATCTTAAACTGAAGTCTTTCTTTTCATAGTATGTATTCAGTTGAACTGGGGTGAGAATTACCAAACAGTTTCAGCTGTATCCTGTGTGAAATAAGGGAAGAACTAAATCTGAAAGATTGTTCCTAGAACAGGCAACAAGATTAACATGACGGATTAGAGGTGGTGAAATGGTTAAACATGCAGGTTTTGAGGGCTGGGTAAGTAATTGGAGGTAGTGAAATTTAGGAGATCATGGGGTAAGCCAATTAAAATGCTATATATACCATTGCCTGAGGGCTTCTTTGAGACTGGGGGAAAGAGGTAGGATCTTTTTTTCCACTGCAATCATACTCTCTAAATTCCCGAGTTAATGGTTTGTGGCAGCCTGGGACTGGCTCAAACTAGAATGGTAACAACTTAACAGAAAGGAAATACAGACACTTTAATTGCTTTGTTTGTGTGATTTGACTTTGCTGCTGGTGCTATTAGTTTCTGGACTGCAGTGTTAGAACATTTCGTTTGAGAAGATTAATTAAGTTACTGTAGAATTCTTTTCAGGCTCTTAGAGCTACAGCATCTTTGAAAAGAGTCAGGCAAGGGTTGTGGTTAGACTGGGACAGGTAGACTCGGCTTGTTGAAAGCTGAAATGTTTAATATTCTTTGCAGGCCATGCCGTGTCCCCCAGAAAAGTGTAGCCTTAATTAAGTGTGGAGAATGTTGCTTTTGCAACACTGATGGTCTATTCTATAAAAACACTACTGGTATAATTGTGATATACTTGAGGAACTGAGTATGTTATTTTGAAGTGAAAAGTGATCTTGATAATTCTAAATTGAATTTTATCACAGTTTATTACCACTAGTTTGTCAAAATTAGTTTGCTAACTTCATCTTTAAAGCAGTGTATGTGATCTTTTGTAGCATTGCTCCTTATGTCCTTAGAATAAAAAACCCCAAACCGTCAAGCTCTGGACATCTCATTTTATTAATAAACAGGTTTTGCAATGGTTGCTTGGAACTAGATATCAGAAGGAAAAAAAATCAAACTTCAGGTTGAGGTCTGAAGTCTAGCAAGAGGTACTAGAAAATATAACTCTGGATTATTGGTGCGCACGTGGTGTAAACCAAGCAACAATGCAGCTTTCTGACTTTGTCCAGCAGTTTGAAAATCGCCTTCAAATCTCTGTGCCCGTACATTAAAGGAAAATAGATGGTGTTGCCAGTAGTAGCAAAATGCATTACATTATCTGAGTGCTGACTTGTGTTTTGTTGGGGCTGAATTGCAGTCAGCTGTGTGTGCACTGCTGTAGCTCCATGGAAGGGAGAGGAGCAGCAGCAGCTGCCTTCATTGCCCTGCACAGCGCTACTGTGGGCAGCCTTGCACCTGAACAACACACTGACTGACCTGTTTGCCCTGGTCAGAGTGGTACTTCTGCAGCAGCAGGAGTCAACTGGATAATGATCCCACTCACAGCCATAAATTCCAGCAGAGAACCTGGGTGGAGAATAGGCAGAGCAGCCAAGTGGGGGGGCGGGGACATGCAGAGGAAGTAAAGGATCCCTCTGCTGTCACTTCTTCCTCCTCTTGCAGCTGACTGGGCAGGCAGAAAGGGACACGCTTACCTCTTGCTTATATTGATTCTTTCTATTCAGTGTTAGGGTGACAAAAGCAGATATTGAGCTCAAATCTCTGCAGCCTCATGTACTGGACTTGGAAAATAACAAGAGGTGTCAAAGAGAAATGCTCCCTTCTAACCTTGATGTCTGCTTTCCTTCCGCTGTGCGTTAAGTCCACAGCCCGGTGGCGTCCCGTTGGAAAATAGCACCTTGCTAACTCTGTTGGGTGTGTGCCTCTCTTTTCCCGATGGATTTCACAAAAAGAGAGATCTGTCCCATATTTGTAATTGTTAATTCCCACTGTTGCTGCTCTCACAAGGATTGTGCTAAAGAGGTAAGTAAGAATTTCAGCTCTGTCAGGTGCATGCAGCCGCAGGAAAGTATTTTGGAGGTGAATTAGAGTTCTCTTCAAATCTGCTGAACTGCTTTGCATTTGCATAGCTTGGGTCTTTAGCTTTTGAACTTGACTTTACTTTTTCTCTTGTAGTTTTTTAAATGTAAATTTAAATCCTGGCCAGCAGTGCTGGACCAATAATTGATTCTGCTGTTTTCCACCTGTGTTTTTATTTCAAATCTAAGTATTTTTTCTTAAATTTAGAATGTCTGAGGGTACGTAACACTTCATCTGCCTTCATTTTGCTTTGTTGCAGAAGTTATACTGCATTGATTGTACCTTCTCTAATGAAGTGAATGATATTTTCAGTATCTCTTGCATTAGGACAAGATATTAAACTACTGACTCAGTAATCTGGTGATCTAACTAATGCAAAATAATAGTGTTTCTAGGCAAAAATTGTGAAGAAGGGTTCTAGATAGCTTATACTTTGGGGTTCAAAAGTTTCCTGGACATTTAGTGTTTTTAAGAATACCTAACTTGCCTTTAGTTGATCAAATAACCGTATATGTTGAATTTTGGAACACGCTTTTTTCACCTGGTTAAAACCTGATAAAATCACAAACTTTAGCGCATCTAAGATAAGTGGAAAAAGAAATCTTTCTTATGCCTAACATGCAAACTGTGAGGTTTTTAGTTTTGTATCTGTGGCTACCTACATAAATATCCATATTTTAGATGTATTCTCAAAATATAAGTGTTCACTGGGCTTTATTTTCAGTTGGTGCTTCTTTCAAAATAAGCACTTCTGCCCTGACTGTCCTTCTGTAAGCCTGAGAGTTTGTGCAGCAGTGTAGGGAACCTCAGCTCGCTGGAAGCTGCTGCAGCCTTTTTTGGTTGGATTTGTGTCAAGTCTGATACATGCTGTGATGTGGTTCATTATGCAACTGTATAAATGTGTTTGCTGGCAAAAGAAAGGAAATTACACGAATGTGGGAATGGGAAATGGAGAAAAGGAGGCTGTTGCTTTCAGCAGTGCTGCCGATTTGTGCAATTTTAGATGGTAGCTTGAGAAAATGGTGATTTTCATGTGTGCCTGTTATACCTGTCTACGCTTTTTTTCTTTTTTTCCTTTGCAAGAGCTCTTCCTGCTGCTTCTTTAGCAAACTTGGAAGTAATGCTAGTGGGATTTGGCTGTTTAATTCTTAATGAACTGCCACTGGGATATAGGACTAGTAGATTAAGATTTGAGTTGTCCTGTGGTTCTTCTAAGGAGTCTGGGGCCCAGGAGAGGCTCATAAGAATGTGACTATCTTAAGTGTGGTAAAACCAGGAAACACTGGCTGGCTTAACATTTCCTTGAGTGCCTTTGGGTTCAGAAACTGCTGAAGGCATGCTTGGCTGCCCAGCTCATGCACTCTTAAGGACACATCAAGGTTATATGAATTTCAGGGCCTGGCCTCCACTGGGTTTCTGTGTGATGGCAGATTAAGGTGTGTAGGCAGCTCTGGGTACAAAAGGGTTCACTGATTTATTGATTTTTAATCATTTCTAGTACCCCCTGTCTTGTTGTATAAAATAGTTCAACACTTCCATTAGTGCTTGGAGGAGGGGAAAAAAAAGGGGGTTGAAAAGTTGATGAACTTCAGTATCTGGGGAGTGCTTGTCCAGATCTGGAGAGGAGGTTTAAGCAGCCCTTCTCGTGGACTGTGGAGCAAACTGAAAAATGGGGAGCTGCTTGAACACAGATACCGTGTTGGTTTTAGGCCCTAGTGTGACATTCTCCGAGATTTTCTGAGGAGCAGTTTGGGACATGGAAGCTCTGCTGGAGGAGGCTGGCAGGAGCTTGACTTTTTAACTGAACTCGTGGTTAGGAATTCATGACATGGGGTATTGGAAGATGGTCCTCATAAAAGGCCTGAAGATTTTGGACAAGTATTTAATTTCTTTCAGGAGTGAGAAATGCAGGGTAGCGGACTGAATTACTGATTTTAAAATCTATCCTTAGCCTTAGCTTTGCAGGCTCAGTGCAAGAACAGAGCATGTGGTACAATAACTAACAAGAAAAATCATGTCCTGGCTTCGTTATGCTGATATTTTGCTGTACCAGTTGTCTTCCTCATGTTAGCTTTCAGTTTTCTGTAATGAGATTGTCACAGATCTGACATCATCCTTCTGCTGCCACAGTGTCAATGAATGTCAATGCAGGCTGCTATGTCTGAGGCTTGGGCTGTTTAGGAGACTTACATGTGTTTAACTTGGGCACATGTAGGTAGGAATATATGCAATAAGCAGTTGAACAGTTATTGCATAGGTTATGTACATGTGTTATACAGGAGAGCATTTAATTATATGTAGAAATATCTGTACTCCATATATGAACCCAAACTTCTGGGACCATTTAAAACATGGTCATAATGAAAGGTGGGTGTCTTTGACAAGTCAACTGTATGAGCAGAGTTTGATAAATCCCTTTAGAGTGGAGAGCTCTGTGTCCTGCTTGGAAGCTGGAGGTTTATGATAAGGCCTGGTTAAGGTCTGATGTTTTATCACCTGAGGCATTGATTTTCTTAAGTCGTAGTAGTCAGCAAAGCTTCTAAGAGCATTCGGCTAATGTTCACTGACGGCCTGTGTTTCAGTGCTTATTCTAGTCACAGGATAGTCTGCAGTTCTGTGAATTACAAGGGCAGATTTTAGACCAAATAAATAGATAACCTTCCTGTTATAAGAGCATACTGGTTTTTATCAAATATATAGTTTCCTTTCTGTGGTGTGGGGCTTTTGTGTTGGTTTTATTTTTTTTTCTTTTAAGAACTGAGTACAAGGCCAGTAGTTGCGAAGACTGGGGTTCAGACTCAAACATTTCTGGTTCAAGACTTGTTTCCAGCTCATGATAGAGAAATAGGGAAGGATCATGTCTTGATTACAGCAGTATTCTGTAGGATATTGGGAGAAGTACTTTCTGTTTAGGGTATGAATCACAATGTTTGTACTGCTACTTCATCTGTTTCTGTACTTCAGAGCTATGGTTTTCACTTTGTGTTTAGTTGTCATTTACCAGTGACAGGGTCAGATGTATCAGGTGTGTAATTTCAGGATTGTTCAGCTTGGAAACACCAGCTCTGCTCAAATATTTGAACAGCATGTCTTCATCTTGTCTCATTCTGCTGTCTTAAATACAGAGTTTGAAACTAAAGGCTGAATCAAGTAAAATTGGGTGCCAGATTTTGTTGTTGTGGACAATTGGCCCCAAAATACAGCTTTTGGCCCTGATGAAGTGATGAAGCTTGGCTCTCAGCCTGAAATGTTTTGCAGAATTCCCAGATGGTCATATCTTGTGGCATGTTTGTTTTACTGATTTGGGTGGTTGATCTTATTTAGATTTTTGTTTTGCTTTCCTCCTGTGGCTTTAGGGTGTACTGGAAAAAGGGTTGCTGTGTATTGTGGAAGGGCTTTTGTAGAGGCCTGTATTGCTACACTCATTTCCCTGAACTTGCAACAGCAGTGATGCAGGAGTGTGGTTTGGGTATAGTAGGTCTTTGGGGGAGAGCTAAGATACAGGAAGGTTTTTGGTTTTTTAGGGGTTTTTTTAACATTGGACAAGTTATTTAATGATCCAGTCAGATCATCCTGGGCTAAGGTTTTTTCTGTAAAAAATTACTTCATGTAATGGCAGGTTGGAAACATTCTGGGAAGCAACAGGATGCTTTGAAGACTGTTAAATTAGTCTGTGGTTTCCTGCATTAGTGTTACATAGGACCCATTTCCTTCCATTCTCAGTCCAGTCTATGTACTTCCCTCTAGCCAGCACAACTTCCATGGAAACTAAAGAGTTCTCCTATCATAACTTGAGGACCCAAGTGCCAATGCCTTCTGTTACAGAAATGTAGCTGGGAAAGGGGAAGGGGTGTGTGTGGAACATTGGCAAAAGTCACAAACAAACAATTGAACAGTAGTACTGGGGTCAGACTTTGCCTTAATTTGCACTAGTTATTTAGGTCAGTTGTCTAGAGAGTAAAAATAGGTGGTCTGTAAACACAGTCAAAACTTAAATCAAATGGGCCTTGCAGTTTCTCAGTTGTTACTTGTGTGTTTCAGGGTGTCAAGCCAGCCAGCTTTGATAAAGTAGCAATCCCTGAAGTGAAGGAGATTATTGAGGGATGCATTCGTCAAAACAAAGGCGAAAGGTAAGTGCTTGCTTTGCAGATACAGGTATTAATTCCTGTCTGAGTCCTTTATCTGTGATGATGTCAAATCCAGTTAGTTCCTGGGGTCTTCTTTGTTCTGATGAAAGTTGGGAAGCTGATGTTAATTCTGCAGCTTCTGTTCTTCGGTAGATTTGTATTCAGTGGTTGTTTTAGAGAATTAACAGTGTCAAGAAAAGTGCAAATGCCATAGTAACCATCCTTGTGAGTTTATTCAGAAATTCTATTGCTTTTATTAAAACTTTGACCTAGTCAGCAAAAAAGCGCAGGACAATCCTTCCGGGTTTCCAAGTATTTGGATTGGTTAGTTGGTTGTTCTGTAATCCTCTGCGATTTTTTGTCCCTTTGATTCTGTTGGTGTCTGAGTCCTCTATTTTGAGGACTCTTAAGTTTTAAATTCTTGCTGCTCATTTTTATCCACATTTTCTGCAATATGACTTCTACTTCAAGTGGTTAACTTATACCGTTACAGGAAATCTGTAACTGCTCTGATGGCTTATTTGTGGGATTTGGTTTTTTTTCTGCTTTTACGTGGTTGTTACTTACTGAATGTCTGATTTCAGACTGCTTCAGCTTTTGTCCACCCTCTAGCTGCCCCCTATTCTGCTCAGAACTAGTTTTGTTCATGTTTAGATCAAGCTACTAAACCAGTGTTTCCTGGTTTATTCATCCTCTTTTACTAACTCTTGAAGTTTTACATCTGATGATGTTGCTGTGTATTTTTAGTTTCAGTTCTTTTTGTTGCTTTTAAACAATTTAGTATTTTTTTCTTTTTTGAACTTAATTTTGTGGCTGCACGTGATTTATTTCTTGCCATTTAGTTTAAGCTGTTAACTACTGTTGTTAATGATGTGCTTGTATGAATGTAAGTCTCTTTTGTACCTTCAGGACAAAGCTGCTAATTGTGCCAAACAGAATGCACATGAGGTGGTTCAAAACAGAGTGAAACTCAGAGAATAAATCAGGGGATCGTCTGAAATGGTTATTCCTTAATGTTTTATGAAAGCCTGATAACTGAAAGTGCTTTCTACATTCTTTCCCAATATGCTAGATATGCTATTAAGGACCTTTTGAATCATGCATTCTTCCAAGAAGAGACTGGAGTACGGGTAGAACTTGCAGAGGAAGATGATGGAGAAAAAATTGCCATTAAACTCTGGCTGCGAATTGAAGACATCAAAAAACTCAAGGGCAAATATAAAGATAATGAGGCAATAGAGTTTTCATTTGATTTGGAAAGAGATGTCCCAGAGGATGTAGCACAGGAAATGGTAAGTGCTGGTGGTCGTACAAAGCTCTGGAAGTAGTGCTGTTCTCTGACTGTGAAATGGAGTGTGTCAGCCTCTGCTTTTGCTGTTACTGCCTAGAAATAAACAGGTTCAGGAGTGCGTAGACGAGCAGTTAGTGCCAGAAAGTGGTAGCTTTTGTTGTAGCACTTGGACAGTGGCTGTCTGTGGCAGTGTGAACTCTGTGAATGTATCCTCCTTCAGGTGGAGTCTGGCTATGTCTGTGAAGGGGATCACAAGACAATGGCGAAGGCTATCAAGGACAGGGTATCTTTGATTAAGCGCAAGCGAGAGCAGCGCCAGTCGGTGCAAGAAGAACAGGAGAACATACTTCAGGAAGAAGGTAGTCAGAAGCAGCAGCTGGAGCAACAGCAACCATCAAGTGCTTCCCATGCAGGGTCAAAGCATCCCCACTCTGTCACTGGTACTACTTCTGTCCCCACTGCTTCAGCATCGGTTTCTACACAAGTGGAGCCTGAAGAACCGGAGGCTGATCAACATCAGCAGCTGCAGTTCCAGCAACCCAGTATATCTGTTCTTTGTAAGTGCCTCAGCTGCTTTATTTAGGAACTCTTGCACTTACACGCTTCCTCCCATTAGTCTTATACTTTTGGTGGGTGTAGCAGTAAATACCTTGAGATGATGCTGTCTGCCATTACTGTCTGCTGAAGAGCGATAGGCCACGAGAAAGCACAGCAACACGAGATGCATTCCTGTGGCTTAGCTGAGCCACAGCTTGGCACAACGCACAGTCCGGTGTCTTAGCACAAAATGATTTCCCTTTGTTTCAAGGTAATACCAGATGAACTGAGGCACCTAAAGCACGACCACGTGCCCTTGGTTTTGCTGCCCTCCCATAGGGACAGCATATTCTGGCCCTGCGGAAGGCTGTATGTTCTTGCGCCAGTGCAGATCAAGCTATTAAAACCACTTACTTGAATCCTTGTTAACTTACGTTTAAAGTGAAACTGAGATTAATCTACAAGTAGTTCAGCTCATAATTTGCTTTCTGAAAAGCCTTAATTTTCTGTTTTGCATACTGTACATGAAAAGATGAATTAATAATCCTGTCTTTTCCTCTTCTGCCATGCCAGCATTTGAATCAGTATTTGAATAGTGGTGGAAGATGACAACTTCCATATTAGAATGATGAAGTTAAAAAGCAAATTACTGTCTGCTCTTTAGGTAACAGGGATTTTAAATTGACTGTTATGCCTAGTTCGCTACTATGCCTACATGGTGCACCTGCCAGCCAGCACAACACACCTGTTTTAAATGTCTGTGTAAAATGAAATAAAAATAACGATTCATAAACCTTGAAAGATCATTCATAACAATGTGGAATTTAGGTTTCTATTTCTAGTCTAGCCTTTTGTAGGAAATATAGTTTGTTATTAAATATATACCCAAAGAACTCCTGAAAAGACTAATTTTTTCAGGGTTTTAGGGGAAGCTGTAATAATAATAAATTACTGTACGGAGAAGGAAAAAAAGATTTTAAAATCAGCTTAAGTATTACAAGAGGTAAGATGCTAATAAAGGTCCCCATGACAAGGCACAAAAATCAATTTAATATTTGATCAATTTTAGGATCTTTCAAATTTTGAATCCTGACCACAGTCCTTGAAATGCAGATTTTTCTCCTTAACTTTTCCAGCTGATGGAACAGTTGACAGTGGCCAGGGGTCTTCTGTGTACACTGAATCTGTGAGCAGTCAGCAGACTGTGTCCTATGGCTCCCAGCATGACCAGTCAGTCTCAAACACTGGAGTCCAGGGATACACAGCTTCAGTTGGCCAAGTGCAGTCCCAGCAGCATGGAGGATATCAGCCACCTGCAGCGGTAAGCCAGACCTTACAGCACTGCAGATGCATGGAACTACTTGATTTTGTATGCCTGTTGAAAGGTGAGAGGAAAGGCTGCCCTGCCATCTTCCATGTATGTTTTGTTTTGCATAGGGTACAAATTCTGCATGGGAATTCAGGGGCTTTTTTTGCAAGATGACTGATTTTAGAGGGGGAGGGAAAAGTGCAAGAGCATCTTTGTCTTTAAAGCTTTTATTTAATCTTGGCTGCAGTTAAGCAGAATGATGAGTTAGTTGTTTTTGTGGATGGAAGTAACATCCTCAATCAGAACAAGACTGTCTGATGAAAATAAGCATTTAATCTCGCTCAGGAAGGTGGTGTGTGTATGTGTATATGAAATTACCTGGCATCAAGCTGCTGGTTTAGTTTGAAGAAGGGATTAGAATAATTGAAGCCACTGTATGAAATTTCACTGTATGAATTGTGTGTGTTCTGTGAGGCTTTGATTACAGATCTTGCAGGTAAGACTTTTTTAAGTGTTACAGAATGTTGCATGTGAGAACTCCAGACTGAAAAGACCCCACATCCCCGTTCCCAGTTTTATTTCTAGCTTGTGTTGATTTGCTCATCATGCGTATTCCTTTTCCCTGGAAAGTCTGCACTGGGCACAAATACTTTTCCTACTATGTTCATTTGTGTTGCCCTTTTATTTTGGTATGTTTTTTCCTTGGTATGTTTTTAGATCTGAGTAAGAGAGTACGCAGAAACCTATTCTAACTCTGGAGTAGAACTTCTGCTACTTTTATATTGTCTTCAGTGGTTCCCTTGTCGCTTGTTCTTTGCACAAATAAAAATCCCAGATTGAGGCAGACATTATGGTATAATGTAGCAATACCATAAGGGAGAAGATGTGACCCTTAAGACTGAGGGTCCTCACTTCTTCTGGTACCTGTGGTTGTAGGCTTTATTACAGAATCACTGGTGTAACTAGGATTTTGGCAAACAGGCTGGTGTCACTCACAATCAAAGCATCTCCATCTTTTTCAAAGACACTTAACCTGAGGTGTGTGGCACTGTTCGTCCTTGATGATGAGTTCTTAATCCCTCTAAATAAGCTGTTCTTCTGGGTAAGCCATACTTTGGTGTGTGGGCACATACTGGACCAGGAGCCACATCACTCTCTTGGGATGGCTGGCTTCTGGGTTGAGAGACCATAATCTTTTGAGAGGAGGAGGGAGAACAAGCATATGATAGAGGCAGCTTAGATTGCTGCAAAAACGTGCTCATGCTGTATGATGACAACAGTGGTGCCAGGAGGCTGACAGAACTACAGGAACTACTAAGCCTTTGTTGGGAAGGGGCTGACAGGTTGAAATTGTATTGACAACTGAAGAAATGGCCTTAAAAAGAATCAAAGAATGCAATTTGATCAGGACAAGAACAAGGTTCATGCTTAAACTGATATAAGTACATGATGAGTAACCACTGGCTAGGCAGCCATTTTGCAAAATAAATTTAAAAAATAGTCTGGGATTACACTGGACCACAAGCTGGACATGGTCAAAAACATCATGCTGTCATGAAAAAGGCAAACATCCCATTATATGAAGTAGTAGTTCTGCTCTTGGCTATTGGGAAGTCTATCCTGGACACCTTGGTTGAGTGAATTGTGGGGTGGCTTGGGAGAAAATCCAGAGGAGAGTGTTAAAAAAACCCCAGGAGAAAGACAAAAAATGTGGTGTATGTGGAAGACTGTAATAATTGAGTCTCTAAAAGATAAGCTTGAGGAGAGAGAAAGCTGTAAAAGGCTGCTATGGAATAGGAGGAGGCTAATCAGATCACAACATTGTTGTTAGATAGAATAAGGAATGATAAGCCTAAATTGCAGCATGGAATTATTGTTTGGGAGGGGGTTTTTTAATACCTGACAGAGACAGAGAAGTATTGTAGTCTCCATCAGTGGAGATGCTTCTGAACTATTTAGATAAATTAGAGTCATAGAGTAGTAGAGTATAACTACTCCTGCCTTGGAATAGATGAAGATCTATTTAGTTAACCATTTGAGTTCTTTTCTACCTCTCTCCCAAATTTTTAATCAGTCTAGCAAGATTTCTCAAAACAGAAATCTTGAAAGTCAGATCTCCACTGAATATCTTGATATTTTCTCTCTGGAGGTCTGTATTTGATTTTAATTAGTTTAAAATATTGTGGATTACATCCATAAGAAGCGTATACTGCCTCTTTAAAAATATCATGTTACCATTCATCTAAAAAACCAAAAAACCCACAGCAAAAGATAATTCAACACCAAAAAAAAAAAAAAAAAAGCAACTCCCACCTCAAAACTTTATTCTGTTTCTTCTGGTTTGATTAGTTTTGGACCTGTGGCCTTCTGGATTGTGGCAAGATTACAAAATCCAGGTGCTTTTATTGGCCCAGCACCTGGAAGCTTCTTGTCTAAGACTAATTTTACAAAATTTTCCACACTTTAAACTGACTTTTTTCCACAATTCATGTTGCAGAGGGTGTAATGTTTAAATTTTTATGGTAATGTTTTAGTTAATAAAGAGCCAGCTGCATACATTCAGTTCACGTAATTCAGGCAGAGGGACTGCCCCAGTAGAGAAGCTGGGTGAGGTGGTACCTGTGAACACACATTCACTCTAAAAACTAATGAATTGAAGGCCCATTAGTATCTAAGTTTTTATTTGTCAGACTACCAGATGCTTTGAGTACACAAAGTTTGGGCTGTGCCTGTGGCCCCAGGGAAAACATTCTCTGTCTGATCTGCCTTCCATGTTTCTCATAAGGGTACTAGGGAGCTTTCCACCCTGCTCAGTAACCTAAGATGAGCTTGGGTCCTCAGAGGTGCACACAGCCTATTCCCAGTGTGTGTTGGCATTCATTCAGCATTCTCATATCTTGTGGTACCACATATTAGTCAATATTGGGCCTTTCATTGTGTGTCTTCATTTCTTTTCTACCTCATTATAGTTTTTGCTGTTTTGTTTTTTTTTTTTTTGAAGTGTTCAATTCTTAACTTTTGTTTTCCTCCTTTAGCCTCAACGTGGTCGTAGCATGTCAGTTTGTGTCCCCCACCTTCCTGCTCTTCCCTGTATGTCCTGCATCCCTCTCAGTGCTCCTTGCACCCCACCACCAGCACTGTCTGCACCTCTTTCTCCTTTCTGCCTTCGGACTGTCCCTGAAGAAACCTTTGCAGAAAAGCTTTCTAAAGCCCTGGAAAGTGTCCTGCCCATGCACTCTGCCTCTCCACGCAAGCATCGACGCTCCAGCCTGCCCTCCCTCTCTGTCAGTCCTGTATGTGTTGCCATTTGCCTCCTGGCACAGTAAGATAAGTTATCATTAAATACATCCTGGGCTCTGGGCATTTTTTAAATGAGAAATTAAAGGATCAGTTCCTTATACTGTGCTGCTGTAATGTTGATTTTGTTATTTTTATTTATTTCTATGAAGCAGTACACGTAAACATTATCAAACTGTGGCTGACTGCTTGTTTCTTGTCTTTTAGGATAGTATAAATGTAAATTACCCAGTTGTACCACAGAAGGTAAAGGGAAGACTAGTTGTTATTACCCAAAGTCAGAAGACTTTTATTTTTCAAATTCTAAGTAAACACTGAATGTTAATTAAGCCCTGCACAAAACAACCAGTTTTTAAAGCCTGATTGCTGTGGCTGGTTATTCTTAAAGCTTTGGCTAGCTGTGATAGGGATATTAGACATTTAGAGTATGAATGCTTCTGAGGCTTTTTCTGTAAATTCTTATCAGAAATGCCACTTCAACTGCTTCTTAATGGGAAGAAGCCATAGTTTCATGTTTCTTAGAAAGTCAGGTGCAAAGATAACGTGTAATAGAGGAGGTAGTTGCTTTTCAATTTTGAGCTTCAATTTACACAAAATAAGTTTTGAGAAGCGTTTTTGTGTAAATGAAGTAAGTGGAACCAGGTTTAGAACATAGGAAAGGTACTTCATCTGTAGGACCTTCTCGTTAGCATCAGTCAATATGGAAATTTGCTGCTGCTTTTCCGGACAAAAGAGGCTGGGGAGAAAGTAAACAATGTGGAAACAGCAACTTGAAAAAGTCAGAATTGCCGTTTGTCTTGGATGGTATATTTACTACTGACTCCTACAATTTCTTTTCCATTGGGGAAGCGAATACATTGTCTCTGGGCATACTGCAGGCAGAGATGAAAAGATGCAAAATTACTAAATTGTTTGATATTCTTACATAGAACTCTTTTCAGTGAAATATTCCCTACAACTCTTAAATAAGATGAGCCTCGCTGAAGTAGTACATCAGATGGAGTGGAATTGCCGGAGGACTCTGCTGTTATTAAACCTGTGAATGTTTTATTGTCCAGGCAAGAGTTAAGTTTTTTTCAGTGAGTGTTAATTTTCTGTGTGGAAAGGTATGATCAGAAGTGATTAAATGGGTCAAGAGAGATGATCAGTTTGGGCAGAACCCAAAGATTCTTCAGTTTTATCATAGGGTTTTTTTACCTCTGTGCTGGAATGCGTCCATTTTATCTTAGAAAAGGTTTCTTTTTAGCTTTTTGGATAGCATACAGGACACTAGCCCTGTGGGTTTTGTATTGGAACATGCTAAGACCTAATGTCATCTTCCGAGTGCAAATTAGAGGCTCTGCATTGTTGCTGCTCTCAAGTTCTGAATTTCATATTCCGCATATGGCCGTGACCTCAGGGGTTTGATTGGCTTTCAAGCACTGATCACAATGGATAGGCCATGACAATAAGTCTCATTCCATTGTCAGGAGCAAAATCGGTTTCTTCTTGTGAACAATTGGAATTGAACTGGAAAAGCAGCTCTAACACCAGCAAATGTTCCCATTTGTAGCTATGCCTGCCATGGATGTATTTAATGGATATTTGCAACTCACCTAAATTTCCTAAGTACTGTATGTTTTTGACCATGAATTGAGTATGAATTCTATAAAGTTACTTCACAGAACTGCCTAGTGAACTGTGCATGTTGATGTGCTTTCACTTTTAATGTATGAATTACCTGTCTTGTTCATGTCAATACAGCCTCAGCATCCTCGTGGGGGAACACCACCGTTCCCAGACTCACAGATATTTTTCCCAACCGTTCACGAACGGCCGGTGTCTTTCTCACCACCACCTGTCTGCCCGCCGAAGGTGGCAATTGCTCAGCGGCGCAAGAGCACTTCATTTTTGGAAGCTCAAACTTGCCACTTCCAGCCATTGCTGAAGACTGGCCAGAGTTTAGTTCCACCTGGTGGTAGTCCCACCAATTGGACTCCAGAGGCATTTGTTATGCTGGGCACAGCAGCTCAGAGAGTCGCTGGAGAGCCTCTGCATGTGCAAGTTAATCCCGTGTTTGAGCAAGCTCCTGTCCACAGTGACTATAGATCTGGACCAACACCTCCAGAGGATGCTCGCTACAGAATGCATCCAGAAGCTGTGTATTTGGTGGGCATGCACTATCCATCACAGGTATCGGAGCAGTATGACCAAGTAGCTTATAACGCTCACGCAACTGAACAGCATTTGAAGCAGGTCTCTGAGTCAAACCATGGGCAAGGTGGTCTTCCACAAAGCTCTGTGTTCGACTTTCAGTCGGGGCAAACATACCTGGCAAGACACGTTCAGAACCTGAGGCTGGATTCTGGCATGGGTCCCCTTTCTCCATTATCCAGTGTTTCAGCTCCTCTGAGTGCAGACCCAGCTCAGATGACGTTCCACCAGGTATTTGTTCCGCACTCTGCCCCGGCTGTGCTCTCTCACAGCGGTGATGGCAGAGCGAGCTGTGTCTTTGAGTTCCATGTGCACACACAGAGCTCTGCTTCGGCAGAAGGGGCAGCTTTACCCCCGCGGGTCTACAGAAGTCGCCGGGGCTCTATGGAGACCAGTCAAGAGGAGTCCACCCAAGGCGTAGGGTCGCATGGTCGGCTTCAGCCTGTGACAGAGGAGCAGTGTAACTATCTTGGCGCTGGGTTAGCGGGTCCCCGAGGGGGCTCTGCCAGGCGCAGCTGGCCAGAAGGAAGCCCAGAATACTCCAGTGATTCCTCACAGCTGACTTCCTCTGACACTGGTGATTTCCAGTCTCCTCCCCCTACAGGGGGATCATCATCTGCTTTTGGTTCAGACTTCTCATTGCCCATTGTTCAGCTGCCTCAGAAGGTGTTGCAAGAGTCGCAGCTCTTCATCTGCTTCCCCCAGGGAGCCTCAACTCAGCAGGCCTTGTCCACCTCGCTTTCATCAGGACCACCTGCATCCTATCCTCAGGTTACAGGAGCAAACCCTTCCAGAATTTCACTGTTTTTTATAAGTCATACCCGGCACTAAAAGGGAAACCTTGCTTTTAGACCTATTCCATGTGGTTCTAAGAATTAGCATTCATGGGGGTGTCTTTCCACCAAGTCTATACTAGGATCTCTTTAACTTAACCAGGTTGCTATGAAGTAATGAGGCATTAGCAACCGTTTGGTCTGTGTTCAGATTTGGCTGAAATATTGGTAGGGCTTTTGTGTTAAAAGTAAAGAATGGTCAGTGTTCCTCCTGGGACTGTTCTTTTGTTGAGAGGTAGCTGGAGTACCAAATTGGCTTTTAAACAGTGGTTTTAATGAGAGGTATCCTCTTCACAGTTAGAATCAGCAGTGATAGTAAAACTTGTGTTTCTGTTGCTGCTCTTTAGACATTTTAATGTGTTATTTGAAGTTGAACTTTGATACAAATAATGTTTCATTAGACAACAAGGTTATTTTGGTGACTGTCCAAAATGCAAGAGCTTTTTCTAGACTTGGGGAAAGAAAGCGGGAAGAGAGGAATGGAAGGAGCTGTGTTATGTACATGTATATGGCTTTGGAAATGTATTTGTTGAAGAAATATTTGAAGAAGCTGAACAGGATGAGTAGTTAATTAATGGCACAAACAACTGTTGCTAATTGGTATTGCCGCCTTCTAAGCCTTATGTGGTGTCATTTTAAATAGCAAAATGTGAGGCCTGAGGCTTAGTTTGGAGATGTGTGTTTTATCAGCATATGTGGTATTTGCATTTGCAATGGTCACCCTTCTGTATGCTGTGACTGTGAGGTGTGTGTCTCTATACATTGCGTCTGCACTCGTGGTCTGAAGTCTCATAACTTTCTGTGGAAAGAGAGGATTTAAGTAGGCTTCTCTCTTACCTCTTTTGTCCTTGGAATTAGGGGCTTTGACATTATAGTTACTGGAGTATTAGCAACTTTGGGATTTGTGTGAAGGAGAATCATTTTGCTTTCTGTGTTAAGATCAAGAACTAAGTATTTAAGGCTTTCTGTGGAAGGGATAATAGAGGTGTTTTAGTAAAGCTGGAACAACTTTAATCACTAGTCTAATAGATAGCAATTGCTGTACTGTAGAATTTCTGGAATGAATCTTCTACTCAAGAACTTTGAAAACTATGTGGAGATTTTTTCTCCGTAAACCTTTGTTAAACTCAGGCGGGGAATTCTGATGGATATAGAATACATCTGGAAAACGAAAAAAAGAGGTTGTGTTTTTTGCAGAATATAAGTTCTGGGATCTTCTATCTAATTCATTAGAAGATTAGAATTTGAAACCTAAACTGAGTCAATGTGAACAGATGTTACAGCGGTGGGATGTAGCACATGTTTAGATCCTAGCCAGTAAGGGCCTCAAGCTTCTAAAACAGCAAAGAAAAAAATGGTTCTCTTCATTGGCAGTCTGCTTTCCCCAAAGTTTCCATAACTAGAAAAGTATGTAATTTTAACAGACTTGTTCGTAATGAACTTCTGCAAGGTGAATGATCACAGCATTAAGGAATTTTCATAGATATTTCTGGTATGATACATGTGCACCAGATATGCTTCTTACAAGGACGGTTCACTCAAGTGGTGCATGCTCAGGGAACTCATCTGGAGGTCTTTGTCTAGTTCTCTCCCAGGAGCTGATAAAGAAATGCAGTTGTCACAAAAATAATAATAATGCAGATCCTGGGATCTGATTAAAAAATTGCAGCCACAAAAATAATAATGAAAGTCCATTCCATTTTCCTCTGCATCTTCCACATTCATTTATATGCCACTCATCCATTTTTTTCATTGCTTACTCAAAAATTCTGTCTTAGCTAGAATGTGAACCCCCATATTTTTCCATATCCGGTTCTGGGTAGCCTTTGAATGGTAGTGACTCTGGAAATTATTATCAGCCTGTGTTTTGACATGCCTCTCAAAGGAAACTCATTACATCTGTGTGTTCTGGGTACTTTGTAATTGGTCTAGAATTCTGTGTATCTTCGTGCTTGGTTTTTTTATGGATAGTTTTATGTACATGTAGCCTCCTTTTATTGCCCCACCTGGCTGTGTTTAGAGCACATGTAAAGGTAAAAATGTATCTATTTCCAGTTACCATACCAAGGCATCCTGCTCTTAAAGCATCACCAGTGGAAGAAGAAGCTGGTAGGCGGGTCTGTCTCATGTTGAGGGGCATGTGGGTTGCAGAGTCTTTCTGTATTGGTTATTTTGGAAGACTTAAAATGAAGTTCAGAACTCTTCCAGATCGCTCTGCTTTGTTCTGGTTGTCGTAATGGAATTTGGCCAGAAGGACTGCTTGTCCAAAAGGACAAGCTAGAAACCTATTCCAACCAGATCATTCCAGGCAGAAATTATTTTAACTGCCTGCAGCAGAAACCATAGGGTTTTTCTCAGCTGATTCTCATTTTATTTTCCTCCAGACACAGGTGCAAGGCCAGCCAGCCTCAAGCAATGCATCGGTGCCATCCCAGCCTGCTCAACACACTCAGCAGGTAAGATCATAGTTCCTAAACTCAGGACTGAAGTACTCATGGTATAGAATTTCAATGACTCTTTCAAGAGCAATTGACTACCTCTGTCACCATTTGATGCATAGTTTTGCAGCAAAGGAATCCTCTGGTTCTCACCCAGTCTAACATGCTGTGAGATACACACTGACTTTCTGAAATTTATTTTAAAAATCATGTTAATGCTTGTTGCTCGTGCCTGTCTTCCCCAGCTTCCACCTGAGCTTGGTGTTCCTGTTCAAGGGGAGACATGTCAGGGTTTGCAAATTAGACTGTCTAGACAGTCAGACTTCATTCTCATGATTTCTTCTAACTGGAAATGTGATCTGCAGCATTCTCTTCTCTTAAATGCCTTGTTTTCCTTTATAGAATCTTCATTCTTGGTTTCACAGGTGAGAGAATTCTGTTGCAGGATTTGGTGCCGACCGTGGAATTGTATTAGTAATGCTAATAAGTAATTCGTAAAGCTTAACTGACTTGGCATATTCTGAGGAACCACTGATACCACTTAGGAGAGAGTAAAAAGCAGAATTGAAATAGGATATGCTTTTAAAAAATCTCTGTTGGGGGGGAAATACAGCTTCTGCCTCTTTTTCTACTGCAGAGTGCACAGCAGCCACCCTCTTCCCAACAGCCTGGACAATACCAGCTGCAGCAGCCCTCAGTTTCTGCCAGCACCACTCCTGCACAAACTGTCTCTCAAACTCAGACTTCACAGATCATGCCAATGCCTCAGGCAGCAGCTGGGACACAGGTAAACAGAATTCTTCCAAGCAGAAGTTGTTTTTTTTTTTTCTTCTTTACAGCTGGTAAATTCAATATGCTGCTGCTTTCACTTCTGTCATCTTTTCTAATGGTTCCAAAACATTCATCCAAACAAGGATATTCTTAGTGTACTACCACTGTCAATTTTGTTGGAAAATGTGTTGGAAACCCTTTCACACGTGGCAGTCGTGAGTAATTTGAGGGAAGGAGAGCACTTCCATGCACAAAGATCTTTAAATTGTCAAAAATATCAGGAGGCATATTGATGAATGGTGTGTTGTGAATGGATTTTCAGGAACTTCTCATTTCTCTGTTTCCCATACACTCTCTATCTTCTGCACCATTACATGTGTAAAACATATTCACTTATTTAGGTAGTGAACTATAGGACTCCTTTCTTCATTCTGTCATCTTTCTTGCTCAGCTCTTCTCCTTTACTTCGTGGTCAAGAAGCTTCTGTTACTGAATATTGCTTCATTTTGGCTCGTATCTCTGTTGAATGTGTGAGCCACAGTTTTGTTTTTAAAATTACTGTTTTGTTGCTTGTTCATCTAAACTGCCTTTCCAGTTGCATCGTTTGCTGGCTTTAATTGACATATCCCCTGCCATTCTCTGGAATGCTGGCACAGTGGATTTTGATACTCCTTTTCTTTAGTCCCCACACTCAAAGCTGACAGATTTGTTGTAAGATTTGCACTTCTTTGCTGTAAGAAGGCAGGCTTGGGTCTGGGGACAGAGTTGAGGGGAATTTGATTCCATTTATGCACAAATCAGTGCTGCAGGGTATTCAAATGTTGCTCTTTCACCCTCTGTGGGTGTCTGTTTCAAGAGCCTGTTGAGTTCTTCAAGGGAAGTGTTGCGAAGCGAGGACTGTTTGGAGCTCCAGCCAGCTTCCCAGCCACTCTGCCAACTGTGCTCCCCAGCCACTTTAACAGAGTGCTGTAACTTGAATAATGCTTTCTTTGACTAATGTGTAAAACTCTGCTTTCCGCAACCCTGCTTTAAAAAAAAATCTATCTCTATTTTCTTTACCTCCCCAGCTTCCTGTTTCCCAACCAGTGTCGATCATCCAAGGCGAGCCTCAATTACCTGTTGCAGCATCTTCTCTCCCTCAGCCTTCAGTTGCCCCATCAGTCCCCATTGGCTCTCATTTTCTACCCATGGGACAGGCCTTGCCAGCTTCCGTGGTTCCCCAGTTCCCAGTGTCTCAGTTGCCTGTAGCAGCTCCTCATGTGACAGTGGCTCAGCCAGGTTTCCAGTCGCTGCCCATTTCAATGGCAGCTGGCATGAATCAGCCACTGCTCACACTGGCAACGTCTGCTGCGGCAGCTGCTGTTCCTGTAGGACCAACCGCTGTCCCTAGCCAGCTCCCCACACTGATGCAGCCTGTGGCTCAGCTGCCCAGCCAGGTTCTCCCGCAGCTCCTGCAGCCGGCTGTCCAGTCCGTGGGATTGCCAGTCAGCATTGGACAAGCTGCTGAAGCTTCACTTCCTGCTGGAGATGCTCTTTACCAGGTATTGTTGCAAGCCAGCAGACCTCTTCTCCACATTTTTGCCCGTTCCTCTAAGGTACCAGATCTGAGCCGTGTGCCCTGGCCAGCTCACTTCTCTTATGAGAGCCATTGAGCCACTAAGATAAATTCTGTTGTGTGGTAAAGAACCGTTTTAAGGAGGAGAGAAGAAGAAAGTCCTTGGACAACCATGTGTTTTGAATTTTTCATACTTGGCACTGGAATTTGTCTAAAATGACAGAATCATACTGCAGGGCTTTGTTCAACCACTGTGTGAGAGAGGACAGCTATATATTCAAGAGATCTGTCAGCTTGAGGAAAAAGAAAATAGGAAATTGTAACTTTAAAAATAGGAGATGTGTGTTGGAAAGAAAATCAACGGCAGCATATTCAACAATGTCAGTATTTCATTCCAAGTCTGGGAAGGGGTGGAACAGGGTATTTGTAGAAATCAGTCAGGCACCATGGATCTTGGATGTGACGTAAGTACGTGATGCTGGTTGTGAACTGCTAGGCTGGTGAGCACAGACTGCTTCAGCGACTTTGTGTGATCACTCACTGTAAAAATGGCAACCTGAATAATGGTAGAAGTGTTCCTTGTTTCTGGGTCAGCTCATTACAACAGGACAGGAAGAACACAAGAGTGTTTTTGCTATTTAATCTCAAGAACAAGCAGCAGTTGTGTAACATCTGAGCCGTAGTTGTTCAGCCTGAAAATTCTTCAAGCTCATTTCTAATCTCAGACTTTAAAATCTTAAGCTATATAGGCAGCTGTGAGAGTTGAGAGATGAAGATTGTTTTGCCTAAGACTTGGGACTATGAGTGGGAATTTGCTTGTTCAAGCATGGTGACTTGCATGTTGGCTGCATGAGCAGTTTGCTCCACATCTTCAGGAAGATTTTGGGAGTGCTTGAACAAGTACAGAAGTTTGGGATATGCCCCTGGAACTGATACTTTTTTCATTACTGTCTTATTTCCTAATTAGCTCTGACAATCACTGACTTGATTCCCTCATTTCTGTTACAGGGCTTCCCATCTCGGCTGACACCGCAATACCCAGGGGACTCGAGCGTTGCACCTTCCTCTGCCGTGGCCTCTGCCAGCATTCCTTCTGCTGTGCTGTCCCCCCCCTTGCCCGCAGATGCAATGGCCCAGTCAGGCTACCTTGCTCCTGTTGTGCAGTCGTATGGGGAGCAGAATGTTTTAGTTTCCGTGGGCAGCCTGGGAGGACAGGTCCAGGTGCCCCAGCCTCCTGTGAGTTTAGCGCAGCAGGCCTCATCTGCCTCCTCGCAGCAGGCGGTCGTGGAGGTAAATGTATGGAATATAATGTAACAATAGATTTTGGATGTTTGACTCATGCAACAGTGTATCTCTGTGGGGAACTAATCCCTTCTGTGCTTGTCTTCAGTTGGAAGTTAATATTTCAAATTACCTTTTTCTTACAGCAGAATGTCATGCCAATGTGGGGACCTTGTTGCCACTGGTTGTTCTGTTGGGAAGTGAGTGTGCATCCTGCAGGCAAAAAGCAGTAAAACACTTCACTTCTTGCTTGTATTGTAGAACATTTTTGCCATATCAAAGACAAGCTGCAGTTGATAGCCATTGAGAATCTGTCATTATGCCTATTCCCTGCAGCGTGGTTCTTGCAGGGAGAACTTGAATTGTCTCTGTGTTCTGCATTGGCTTGCCTTTTGCACATTCTGTTAGTAAGACTGTAGCTGCATGGCAAACTGTAGTGACATGTGGCAGTAGAAAGGATGGCTGGTTTCCTCTCCTCACCCCTCCTCAGATGATATTTTGCTTCACTGCAGTTTGCTCTAGAATATTTTGTAAACTAAAGCTGTCTAGATACCAGCTGTTTAAACTTCTAAAAGGCAGAGCTTTCAACTTTACAAGTGGTTTGGGAGGAAACACTGAAGACTACTGGGTTGCTTGAAGACAAGCTGTACCCTTTGGGGGGGTTCTTGATTGTAGGTTTCTATTCATAGGGTACTCAGGGAGTCTCACAGACTGCTTCTTCAGAGACTCTTCCAGCGACACAGCCTGCTCAGTCTACCCCTTTGGCTTCTTCTATGGATAGGTGAGCCTTGCTTCTTTTCACCAAACTGAATTTCAGTGTCGTCTGTTAGATTATACTTCCATGGATAATCTGTAGATATATTTTTTCACCAGGGATGTTTTTTTTCACTGAGAGTGTTCTTGAGGATGTGAGTAACTAAAGTTCCTAGAGGAAAAATAGGGTCATGAAGGGTGGAGTAGGTTGTGATTTATGGTGGGGTATGGAGGGAATAAATAAGATTGTGTATAGTGATTAACTTCAGTCCTTTTTCCTTTGTCGTGTCAAATGGATCATAAGTGATGCTTTTTGTATCCTTTTGGCACTTAAGTAGTATTCAAACTCCAAACAGCTTGAAAACATAAGATAGATTTGTACAACTCAGCTTGCGAGAGGTGTAGCAAAATAATTACTGTTAGAATTTCTATTTAAGCAACCCGAAGTGGTGACAGGACTCTCTTCCTCTACTCGGTGATTAACACACATCTGCCGCTTCCCAGAACAGAGTATCATGTGATAGGTTAAGGAGCATCGTTGCAGTTCTGGAATGCATGGATACTAACAGGAAGTTGCCTTTTGTTTTTAGTGCACATTCTGATGTTGCTTCAGGATTGAGTGATGGCAACGAGAATGTCCCAGCTTCTAGTGGAAGGCACGAAGGGAGGACAACGAAACGTCACATGCGCAGGTCTGTCCGCAGCCGCTCTCGCCATGAGAAGACTTCTAGGCCGAAACTGAGAATTCTAAACGTGAGTATGTTTTATTTTAGGGACGGTTCAGTAGTCACGATGCATTTTTGAGCCTCTACAAGCAGTCCAAATATCATGTATTAAGAGCTTTTTGGAGCATTAGATAAGGTAAAATTGGCTTGCTTAGCCACCAGTGGTTCCACAGAATATTCCAAGAATATTCGGTGTGTCCTCATAATGCCTTGAAGTGGCTACCTAAAAACAGAGGCTAGACAAGATTAAGAGAATAGAAGTAGGTATTTATTTGAAGGGCCTTCAAATGTACACCTTGGGAGTGTAAAGCCTACAAGGGGCTCCACCCAAGATGGATGCTGGATCGCTGGTTCTTCACACTTTTATAAGTTTGGTCCATTTGCATATCAGGGTTAATTTTCCAATTATAGCTTCAGGTAATGATGTAATTACCCCAAGTTTGCCCCTCCTCTTCAAAGGCTTTTATTTTACACATTTTGGGGTCTGGGATAGCCGAGGTGTCCTTGAAGAGCAAACCTAGAGAGGCTTTGTTATATCTGACCAGCATGAGAGAACAGCAGCTAACAGGCCACACAAAACTTCAGAGTTACACACTGGGCAGTACAGGATTTGAGAAACATGAAAGTTAAAACCTAAGGCATCACTCAGACAAAAATCATGCTCTACGTGGCATCATTTCTTAGACGGGAAAGATAGATACATGTTTGTATTACACCGGTACTGTTAGTTTGTCTCAGTGAACTTTAAAGCAAAAGCCTTAGATTCTTGTGCTTTTGGTTTGAAGTATTATTTTCTTTGCTTTAGGTTTCAAACAAAGGTGATCGGGTAGTGGAATGCCAGCTAGAGACACACAATCGGAAAATGGTTACTTTCAAATTTGATTTGGATGGTGATAACCCTGAGGAAATAGCTTCAATCATGGTAAGATATATCTTAGAGATGAAGAATCCCAGTAGGTTGTATTTTTTTGTTTATGTTTCAGAATTGCTCTTCCATATAGCATGAAGTGTGTTCACCTTATTGGTACACAACCCCAACTAGAAATTTGGCACAGAGTGGTTTAGCAGTCTGACTATTAATTAATGTTGCATGCACAAGTCACATGGAAATTGGTGTCAGTTTTTAACTTAGAATTGCGGTTTTTATCAGGTAAAACTGCTTCTGGTTTTTTGGTTTGTTCTTTTCTTTTTTCAATCTGACATTTTTAAAACTGCAAGCAACCTTCTGGAACTGCCAGGTTAAAAAAATTCTGTTCGCTTTTCTAAGAGCAGACGTTGCTGGATCTTCTTAATCTTCAAGTGTTTCACCGTTGTTGTCAATTAAAATGGGAAGATTCTGCCTTTAAAGTAAGAAAGGGGAATTGCATTTTGGTTTCTGAAAGTACATAATGACTGATGCTGCTTTTGACTTTATCAAAAGAAAAAAACTTCTCCATTCAATGCATGATGGCCAGCATAGGAAAGACTTTGCCCTGTAGAGGTACATTTAAATGAGAGTACTGAGTAGCGCAGAATAGAACCCCCTTTTTATTTTTTAACTTAAACTCGTATTTTTGGTCTGGTACAGTCTAAATGAGCCTGAGATGGTTTTAGTGTTACTGCAGTGAGGGGGGATGACAAAACACATTATCTTTTGCCATCTTCTTGGGCGAGAGCGAGACTCATTTGTAGAACAGGTACGAGAGATTATTGAGAAAGCAGATGAAATGGGCAGT
Source organism: Ifrita kowaldi (assembly GCA_013398055.1). Taxonomy (NCBI): domain Eukaryota; kingdom Metazoa; phylum Chordata; class Aves; order Passeriformes; family Cinclosomatidae; genus Ifrita; species Ifrita kowaldi. The sequence continues at coordinate 26,990 of VZRS01013774.1, read as the reverse complement.
ATTTATCTTTTGCTTAGAGTGGTGGCAGAATCTGAGTTGCTGTGTGCATTTGTACTTGTCAAAAGGAACCAAACCAGTAATATGGGAGAAATTATCTCTGCCCCTAATGGCTTTCTGAGAAAGAGGAAGAAGTTGGTTCTTTGCTAAGTACAGTAAAGAAGTCAATAACATGAAGACATGTGCCAGGAAATATGGAGAGTACACAGATATTTTTCTTCACCTTATACTTAAAGTGATCCTATGGAGAAATAAGAGTATGATTTATAAAAAAACGAACCAAAACTAACGCACAAACACTCTCCAAGCAACAAAAAAGGCAAATATTTGAAGATGAGTAGAAGCAAAATAAGTGAACTTTTCATCCAAAATGCAGTCACATAGTGTGCAACCTAATTTAAACATCTGAATCTGGAACATTGTGCTCATTGGTTCCTTGTTTAATGTTGAGCAACCTTTTGATTGCAAGACTTCCTTGTTTCCTTTTAATCATGATACTGTTTTGTATACCCCATATAGGTGTCTGTCATTCCTAAACTTACAGTACTGAAGGTTTCTTTAGCTAGTAAAGTATTCTGCATTGCCAAGGCTGATGTAAGCACATCACGCCTGACTTTCGTTTTCTTGAACCAGCATCCCAGGAATTTAATGTAAAAGCAGTGTCTCAGGCTTTACCTCTGAGGCACGTTCCCTCTCTTTTCCAGCAGAGAGTCTGTGACTGACAGCTCTGTTGCATAGACTGTCTTTGCAAGTTTTGCCGTACATAATTTTAGGAGACAGAATCCTCTCACGGGTTAGACCAAATCAAAAATATCTTCCTAACTATTGAGTATATTTGTTTGAACTAATTTTGTCCAACATAAGCAAGAGAAGGTATTTTCATAAAGCAATACAATGTATTGGAAGCAGACAGGCTGAGCAATCTTCCTCTCCCTATATTTGGAATATAATTCATACTGGCTTTTATGTACCACAGCCAGACTTTAAATCAGTGATGTGCCACCTGCATGGAGGAGAAGTTGTATATGGCATGGAAAGAGAAGCACGGAAGACATCTTGCGATACAGAATTTTCAATTTCTTTTATATTACAGTTCTATTTAAATGTGTCTCTTAATGCACATTGCGTTCATTAGACAGGAGGAATTGCAGTAAAATAAGGCTGCTAATTTTACATTTCTCTGTGCTAAGCAAAGATTGAGGTGACATTTTGGTGAAGAAGTGAGATTGAATGTTGTTCCACAGCAGAGATGAAACCAGGGCACACACTTCTGTGCTGGAGATCATTTGAGAAACAATTGTTTTCCTCTAAGGTGTCACTGCCTTAATCTTGCTCAGAAGAACAGCAAAGGGAAGACAAAAATTAGCACCAAGAGTAAATTGTAGTTATTCAATATATTGTTTTGAAATTGTTTGTGTAAAATTATTGTTGCTTTGTTCTCTTTACAGGTGCAGAATGAGTTTATTTTAGCAACAGAGCGAGACTCATTTGTAGAACAGGTACGAGAGATTATTGAGAAAGCAGATGAAATGCTAAGTGAGGATGCAAGCGTGGAGCCAGAAGGGGATCAGGGGCTGGAGAGTATGCAGACAAAAGACGACAGCTTCTTCCCGGGGTCGCAGGTATGTGAAGGACAGACTTCCTCAGCTGTTTGTATCTTCCATTTTGGGTGGTATGCTTTTGTGAGTAGAGCTAGCTAGAAATAGAAACTTCCTGGCATGAGAGATATCAAAGATCAATAATTAAAAGACAAAAAGGGAAAGCTTCATATCAGAGTGAGTGCCTAAAATTAAGTTAGAAAGCTAAATAACAGACCTCTTACTTTTTGATGTGTTTGAAGACTTCCGAAGCTGCTGAATCTCCTAACAGGCCACTAAACAGACTTAAATATGCTGATGCTTCTTGGATTTGAGATTATTGTGAGGTAGGACAGTGAAACCCCAACCCTGTGCTGTGCACTAAACACTGAGAGCCTGGTCTCAGACCCTCCACCCAGTGAAGTACTAAGAGACTGGATAGCTCGGTTAGGAAACACAGGTTTCGAAACTGTTTGCTGGGTGCTGAAAGGGGTGACATTTCCTGAATCTCTGCCTTAATTACACCCAGAACTAGTTTGGAACATCCATTTATCTGTAGAATGTTTAAGGAAATCAGTTGGATTTCCAAAAGAATTTTTAGATCAAATTGTTACATTGACAGTCACTAAGATGAGAGTCTCTAAAAGCACTGTAGCTGACATTTATCTGGGCAGAATTCCTCTAGTTTGGTGATGGTGCTTGGGTCCCAGGTACTGCTTCCCTTAAATGCCCACATTTCAGTAAGCTAGCGTTTTAGGAACTATCTTGTGGGTTTCTGTTTCAGAATAGAAGTTTAAATTTTATCTTACTTTACAGAAATTAGAGTTCAAACAGCCAGATCCTACATCTTCCATGCCACAAAGAATAGGTAAGTCTTTTGTGATTTTTTTTCAACAGTTACCTTTTTCTGTTTCAGCGGATGGGTGCAGCCAAGTTTTTATTTTGTATGATGGAGTGCACATTCCGTATTGCAGGTTTTGTATTTAGTTAAAACCATGTGTCACTAAAGATCCACCTTCTTTCTGTTTAGGGGTTCCTTCTAGCTCCTTTACCCAGGTTGTTCATTCTGCGGGAAGACGGTTCATTGTCAGCCCCGTCCCTGAGAGCCGATTGAAAGAACAGGGCTTTTTCACATCTGCTGTTTCTGGAGGAAACGAAACTTCGGATATGGGTGAGTTGTCTAAACTCTTAGAAGCTGATGCCTAAGACGTGTTCATCAAAACTGTGAAATTAGCTAACTAAACTGTTACTGAAGACTTCCTAAAGTACTCAGGCAAGTAAGGAGCTGTTCGTGCTGGTAAGAGTTGACCATAATTTGGGTCATATTGTGCAGAATTCTTAAAGAAAAAGCAGCTGATCGGCTGTCTGCAAGACTCTGAAACTTTAATTCTGTATTTTAATATAAGCCTGGATTTGTGTGTTTTGTTGTGGGTTTTTTGTTTTGTTTGTTGGGGGTTTTTTTATGCTGAGAGGTAAATGTGGTCTTAGTCTAGCCATAGACAATAATACTGTAGTGAACTTTTTCAGGTGGACTGATAATTTTCTTTTCTTTCAGTTGCAGCATCTCCAGTACATGGTCCTGGAATGAATCTCTCCCACTCAGCATCATCACTGAGCTTGCAGCAAGCTTTCTCTGAGATGGGGCATGCTCAGATGACAGAAGGACCTAGCACAGCTCCTCCAGTGTTCAATCAAACCATACCACCATTTCCACCTGCACTTTCCACCGTGGCGGGCAGTGGTGCAACTCCTGCATCTGTGGCTACTTCTTCAGTATCTGTTTCCTCCAGCTCTGGTGTTTCTCTTCCAGGATCTGTTACTTTGCCTTCAGAAAATGCAGCTGTTGGAGTTGCACCAAGCATAAGTGTGCCAAGCTCTATTTCTCCACCTTCAGCCTCACAGCCTGGACAGCAATCGACCGGTGTCACTTCCAGCGTGAGCGCCCCTGCTTCTTTCTCCGTATCTGCCACGTCCCAGCCTGCTCAACCTGTGACTGCAGACATTGCCCCCAGTATCAGCACGCCATCGTCTTTGGCACTGCCATCTGCCCAGGCTCCCGGTGTCACTGGTCTCGGTGCTGTGGCACCAGCTGTGACATCTCAGTCTACTCCTCAGATTGTGAGCAGTATGGCAGCACCACAGACATCTGTCGCCCTGTCTCTGGCTCAGAACGTGGCTTTGCAGCTTCCTCAGCTCAGTAGCAGTGGCTCTGTGTGCAGTCTGGCAGAAACAGCAGTCGTAAGCGCTCCACAGTCACTACCTGAGACTGGGCACTCTCTGGATAAATCACATCCCTGCAATGCAGCCGGCTTATCTCTTCCAATCTCTGCACCTTTATCATCCTCAGTAGCATCCAGCATATGTGGTTCGGTCTCTCAGCCAGTGATCCATCCCTTGCTTGTTCCATCAGGAATTACATCAACACCTGTCCTACCCCAGATTTCAGGTGCAACACCCATGTTGCCCCAGGTTCCCTTACCTGGTGTCTTGCCACAACCAGTCACTAACTTGCCTGCTGTACAGCAGACTTTGATTCACAGCCAGCCTCAACCAGCTCCATTGCCCAACCAGCCTCACGTTCACTGTCTGGAGGCTGATGCTGATGCTCAGTCTAAAGCCCCTGGTATTGATGACATAAAGACCCTGGAAGAAAAGCTGCGGTCTCTCTTCAGTGAGCACGGTAACGTGGGAACGGTGCATCCGTCAGTGTCTCTGGAGACCTCGCTGGTGATGGAAACCACGGTTGTTCCTGGGATCCCAACCACTGCTGTTGCACCAACCAAACCCCTGACATCCATTAGCACTTGTATACCTCCAAGCAGTTTGCCTCTTGGACCAACTGGCTTGCCAGTGCTGACTCCAGTTGCCACTCCTGGGCAAGTGATCACCCCCGTCAGCTACATTTCGGCCTCGAGCAGCATCGCCACAGCAGCAGTGAAACCGGGGACCTCTCCTTCAAAGCCCCCTCTCAGCAGGGTACCGGTAAGAAATGCAGAATCTGTGGGAATAGTTAGCTCTTGTAGGAAACAGCCTTCTTGGGCAGGATCCTTTCTATAAAGCAAAATATTTATTCAGGAAGAAGCTGCTTCATTTAATGCAGTATTGAAAGGTTTACACTCTGCTTGTTTTTATGTGTCCCAAGAGGTGTTTTATTTTGTCCCTAGTGGGAAAAAAAGGTCCAATTCTGTTTTATGCTTTGGAGAGATGTCTGGTGTCATTGTTAGTTTTTCCTACTCTTAAACTACAAAGAGTGAAGCAACTATGGTTTGCTTTTCGTGTTTGTTTGGGGTTTTTTTCTTGATACTGCTTTTTTCAAATAGAATTTGGATGTCTTGCTTTAGATAGCTTTTATCTTGTACATGACCACTAGACTGAGATGCTTGGTTGTATATCTCACGAAGTAGTCAGGATAGCGTAGTTTTGCTTCCTATCGTGAGCCTTTTCCTTGCAGGCAAGGGTGAACCTGGCTGAAAGGGTTTATTTTTTTTAAGTTCTCTGCTGCTTATTTGATGCCTGGATACTGTTTTCCTTTCAAATGTTAGATCTGTGAGAGCAGGATTTTGAGAAGTTTAAAAGATACCTGAAAACAAACCTCTTTTTTTTGTTGTTTACTGACTCATGCTCTACAAGCAAAACACTCTTTCACAAAGAAATAATGACTCAGAGTATCAACTTGAGAGATGTTGTGGATGTTGTTACCTGCTCACCAACCAGATATACCAATACGTGAAATTTTCTTTTAAACGTCTGCCTGTGTGGGGACACAGAATATTTCAGTATTTTAAACTATTTTGGTAGTCCTTTCCTTAAATGGAAAGATAGCTCTCAAATGGAAATAAATTGAAGAAACTTTCAGGTATTTAACAAACCAAAAACTTTAATAGTCACTTCTTTTTGTTTCTGTGATGTTTTTTTGTGCTCATCGACACTTTGTGTTGGTTGTCTTCAGCCAGCCTTGCTATTAGCCAGTTTCAGGCCTTTCAAATTGAGCCAATGCTCCCAGCATCTCCATTCATTAGTAGTCTTTCCCATGTACTCTTTGTAGCCAAAGACAGTAGAAAATTTCTGCTATGGAAGAGTGGGAATATATGCCAATAAAGTTGATAAGGAAATCTAGACACAAAGGCATCCATTAGTATTTGCAAGGAAATTGAAAATTAGGGAAGAAATATTAGAAAAAAATGGAAACTGGTATTCATTCAGGAACAGTTGGAGCTCTTAGAAAATTGCTAATTGCAAACCTGTAATTACAAAGGCTTGGGTTTAAATGTAATAAATGTTACAGGGTTTTTGATTGTCAGTTGTAGAAAGCCTACCTCCTCTCTGAAGTTTTCATTTATAAATTAGTTTGGTTTTTTCCAAAGCTTAATTTTAATTTCACTTGGTGTTGTTGCTAAGCATTAAGGAGCTTATTGCTTTAGTTTTCTGGGGTTTGCTAAACTCTGTGTCTGTGTATTTATTTTGTTTGTGGCCAAACTGTTAACCTAGACAGTTTAATGTGTTTCAACTTTTCTTAAAAATGTATTTAAAGTATGTTTTGCCTCTTATTTATAAACTAAATGATGAAGTTACCACAGCTTAAAAATTCATCATGCCTCAGAACAGGTAACATCGTCACATGTATTCCTGCTGCACAAAAAAGTTGAGCTAATGCAACTTGGCCTAGTTCCTGCTGAGATGTTTTTTGGAGGATAGATAACTCTGGGAGTGCACCTTCACTGGCAGCTGCTCCTGCAATTTGAGCCATCAGTCCAAACTGTGGTAGCACACTGCAGGCCAGGAGTGGTTCTGCTCCTTGAGGACTGGAGCAGACTGTGGAGCAGTTCCCCTGTCCAGGAGTGCTCGCTGCCGTGCAGGGGCAGCCAGCTCGCCAGCGCTGTAGCTCATGAGGCTGTGCGTGTGCTCAGACTTCAGAGGCACTGGCAAACCTCAAGATGACAGCTGAGAATAAGAATTGCAAATTGTGTAATGGGTTGCTTAATTCCTTGAACTTCCCACTTCCCTAACAATGGAAATGACTAACTGGAATGTGCTATCTGACCTGGTGAGGAGGCTTTGATGCCTTCTCCTAACCTTTCGAGTCTCTCTAACCTCCTCCACTTAACCTGGATGACTTGCCCCTACCCAGTTGCATGGCCTAATCACCTTCTGTGGGTCATCAATATCCTTCAGGTTCAAAAAGAAGTGATGGATCAAAAGATTGGTGCGAGAGCTCTATAAATCTGTTTCTCAACAAGTGGAGACATCCTCCAGCACTGACAGTTCCTGTTCTCAGGTCATGTTGCTTGGAACAATTTGCTGGAAGCATGCAGCTTGCAGTTTCTAATGGACAGTTAACATAGATCTGTTGGAAGGAGACTGAGTCCATTCTTGCACCATTTTAGAATTGAAGCTTCTTCGAAGAATTATTTTATCGTTTCTTCCAGACTTGAAAATAATATCCCCAAGATACTTTGTTCCTGGATACTGCAGCTTGTTTGAACTGGAAATTGTGGCTGCTCAAAGATAATCTGTATTATAAAATAAAAACAAAGCAAACAACTTGCCCCAACTTGATTGCAAAAGTCCCTAAAGACTCTATGCTAAGTGTCCAGGAAGGAATTCTCTACGAAAAAAAAGTTGAGGCTTCTGTTGTATGACATGACTGACTGTAGCTTGGTGTCTGATCCTTCTGTTGTTCCATGTCTGATGGACGCGCGTTTCCTCTTCGTTATCCATAGGTGCTACCAATAGGTTCTGACCTTCCGGCTGGCACTCCATCCAGTGAGCAGCTGCCACCTTTTCCAGGACCTTCACTAACTCAGGTGCTACACAACTTGGCAGATTTTATCTGCTTCTTTTCCCTTCAGAGAGCATGTTTCAATTAAACCCTCCATTGCATGTTATTAATGTTCTTGTTTTTCTTTCCTTTTGACTGAGTAACTCCTTTTGTGTAACTGTAGCAGTAGCCAGAGTGGTTTCAGCACTGGGTGTGCGTGACCCTGGTCTAGTGGAAGGTGTCCCTGCCCATGGCAGGGGATTGGAACTGGATGGTCTTCAAGGTCCCTTCCAACCCAAACCATTCTCTGTGGTTCTATGCAGCTTGCCCTTTGGGGTGCTGTACCCAGTGCCGAATCAGGCTTAGGGGTTTTAGTGTGGTAATCTGAATTTGAAAGGTTTTTTAAAAAATTGTAATGCAGGGGAGCGTGTGCATAAAACTCGAACCTGTTTTGTTCTTGAAAAGGGTATAGTAGCAAAATGATACGAAAAACTACATATTGCCATGAAATGCTTATGAAGATGTAAAATTGCTGCCTTTGTGAATTCCTTGTGGAGTTTTGGGGTTTGGTTGTTCCTTTTGGTGATTGCCTTTTTTGGCAAAAAAGTTGGGGGTTGTTTTGTTTGGTTTGGGTTTTTTGTGATTATTACTACCTTCTGATTTCACTAGGCTTTAAGATTTACAAAAGGTATTCGAAGCTCCTTATCATAAACATGACTTGAAATGTAGCAGTGGCTTCCCCTTAGCTTAGCTTCTGGCCTTGTGTACAATAGTTAGCTTGGATATTTTGTGTGTAAATGGTGGTGCCAGGCAATATGATGAGAGGCAATGGGCAGAAACTGATGCACAGGACGTTCCACCTGAACATGAGGAAGAACTTCTTTCCTGTGCAGTGACCAAGCACTGGAACAGAATGTCCAGAGAGGGTGTGGAGTCTCTCTTTCTGGAGATATCCAGGAACCAGCTGGATGCAATCCTGTGCCATTGCATGGCCCTGCTTGAGCAGATGACCCACTGTGGTCCCTTCCAGCCTGACCCAGTCTGCAATTCCGTGTGGTTTGTACAGCTAGGGCAGATGACATCTGAAGTTGGAAGAAAAAGGCTTATTCAACTGAAATATTTCTAAAAGTAGCTCATTTAGGTATCTTGGTCTTAGAGCCACGGGCTGTATTCCTGCCCTGTGAGTAGCAAGGAAATGGGTATCTTCTCCAAACTGAGCAAGAAAAAACCACTTTTTTCTCCCCTGACTTCAGAGGCAGAAGCCGGTTTCTCTCTTTTAGTCAGTTCTTTCTGAACCGTGGTTTAATGAAGAGAAGACAACAACAATTTGGTGATAATTCTTATCTGCATTCTTCCCATGCAGGTATCAGATGGATCAGGAGGCAGCTGGTTAAAATCAGTCATAAGGAGTTCATAGTCCTTTTCATTTTCATTGCTGGAAACTCGGTACATTAGTAGTATTTTCCCCTAAGCTCAAAAGCACTTGTAGCCGCTTCTATGACTCAGGCCACTGTACCACTGCAAAAGGCTGCTTCCTGTTTGTCATAGGTATTTCTGGCAGGATTTGTGGCATGGAAGAGTCACAAATATAGATCCCTTGCTTCTTGTCCTTTGCAAACAACTTACCAAATTTCACTTTTCATTTGAATTCATAAGGATTGTCTAGCGGTGAGACAAAGTTAGAGGAGACCAACTGGATCAAATCTAATTGACTGTTAAGAGCATTTGCTGCTATCACATATTGCTGCTATCTGGAAAATTACTGGCTTGTGTTAGAGTAGATACTCTTGCCTTCCGTGCTGCTTCTGTCAGTAGTAGGTGATTACACAACTTTTTTTGCTTTCCTTAGTAGCAGACTCGTAATTTGCAGACAGAGTACACGTCATTGCAAGACCAGTTTTGAACAGTCTGTTCCATAGTCTTAAATACCTGCTCTATTTATTCCTTAATTGCTTTTTGAAGTGTATTTAGATTAATCTCTCAAGCTTCATTTTGGTCCCCTTGTTCTGTAAGGAAATCTTTATTTCCTGATCGTTCTGATAGCTCTTTGTTTACTCGAAGCAAATATCTTCTTGTGAGCATAAGCGAGGAGAATTATTTAGTATTTCAGGTGACATGTCCCCTTTATTTAACAGTGTTGGATTAAATTACCTCACTTGTTGCTAAGCATTTGGATTTCTGAATGGAGTCATAGAAGTTGCCATCTTCTGCTTTTTTTTTGTATAATGGAAGCGATACAGGCTTTATTTTTCCTAGGGTTTTTGGTTTTGCTTTGAAATCCACAAGTCAGGAAGAATGTTATCCTGGCAACCTGTTGAAACCATCTTTATGCTGTTGTGCACCTCTAACTTTCAGTGGAAAGTAGTATTTTTTTGTTGTCATGATCTCTGCTTCAGTTTTAAAAAAAGATACAGCTTTTTTTAATGTAAAGGACTTGGAAAGATTAATAATGTCAAAGTTTGGATGAAAACTTCTGTTCTGTAGGGTCAGAATTGCAACTTAATGGTATCTGACAATACATTCTTCTTTCAATATATCTTATGGGCATGGCCCTAATTTAATCATTTTGAGACTTTGGGACTTTTCTTTAATCTTCAAGATATTTTTAGGTAAAATGTTCTTCTTCTCTTCCTCTCCCCAATTCAATTGGCCAAGTATGAAAAACATCTCGTATGCCAACTGAAACAGCTGAAATCTAAGTAATAAGCATACTTGAGAGATTCTGCCCCTCTCCATCCTCTTCAGGTCAATCCATCTATGTAGCCTCTCTGAGGGAGCTTCTGGATTGGGGCTTTTTTTGTTGGTTGATTGGTTTTGAGGGGTATTGTGGAGTTTTTTTGTTTTTATTTTTTGGGATTTTTTTTAAAGTTCCAGTTAATTTTCCTGTTCTATTGTTTTAAAACAAATTGTTTAAGTTACTTCCAGTCTTACTGTGCTATACATGTTAAGTCTAAATGTGTAGGAAGGAAGCTTGATAGAAATATGAAAGCTGTACTGAGTGCTTTAAATAATAGTATTAAATATGTCTGTTTCTCAGCTATGATTTATTTTTCCTGAGCTGGAACATCGTTTTACTCTTTTCTTTCTCAGTCCCAACAGCCACTGGAAGATCTCGATGCTCAGCTGAGAAGAACCCTTAGTCCGGAGACAGTCCCAGTGACATCTGCTCCTGCCTGTGTATGTTTGCAGTATTGGCAGTTTAGTAGTCTTGGAAAACCTCAGTGTTTTCTCAAAGTCATGCTCTTAGGTCACTGCCTTTAATATCACTACACCAGTATTTAGACTTTTAAAAATAAAAATTAGGAGTCATCTTCCAGTTTGTGGGACTGAGTCAGGCAAAATCGGAAAAGTCTGTGTATTGCAATAGATTACGTAATTTCCTGAAGCTGTTTTTTGGTATTAGTTGTTATTCCAGCTTCTCTGGTGGTGTCATCAAACTAGAAATGGAAGTGACTGTGGAATAAGGGGAAAGAGCACTAAACAAGCAATATGTGATATGTCAGTCTTAATTCAGGAGGGATGTTTCAAGTGTGGATCTGAAGTTTTAAAAGCTTCTAGTAAAGAGCTTTGGATACTGAGTGAAGGCAAGGATTGACAGTCCAAGTGGCTGTTTATGCATTATTTCTGCTCACAGCCTCAGGGTTTTAAGGCCTATAAAATCTCTTGCCTTGCATTTGTCTTTCCATGGGTCATACTTTGTCCCTGTTGGAAGCAAAAAAATTACGTAATATGCAGTATATTGGCTTTGTTGGCATTCAGTGAAACTGCTAATTATTTTAATTTAACTTTATTTCATTTTCCCCCTTGAACCTGCAGTCTGTGCCCTCAGTAGCATCAACAACGGTTACTGGGCCGGTGTCCACAGCAACGCAGTCTCTAAAGGATGGTAAGACAGCCATGATTACTTTAGATGGTTTCTCAGCATGGAGATAGAATCCAAAATTGAACAGAGTTACCACTTGGAAGGTTATAGCCCTTTCTAGTAAGTCATGGAATGGCAGCTCCTTGGGGGGATCATACTAGTTTTTAGTAATCAGACTAAAATTTTCCCTGTAGGTCAGGAATGGAGGGGATGATAGATACATGCATATTGTAGTGACTCATTTAGGATTCAAAGCTGTCCAAAATGCTAAATTAAGACTCACAAAGTGTCTCTACTATGCTGCTAAGGTACAGCATCAGGACTTGAAGAAACTGTTTTCTGTCATGTGTTATGTTCATGGCAACGACAGTAGGACTCATTTTGTGTCATTACACTGTGTTCTACATGTGGGATACCTCTCCCTTACCTAAGGGTGTTTCATTTCTGTTAAACTACTAAAAATTTAAGAAAGGTAGTAGGAAACCCAGACTGCCTTCTGTCTGCTTTAGAACAACTGAAGGTTAACTGGACAATCACCAGTTAAATTCTGGATGATCAATGACTTTCAAATCTGTATGAATTGAGTTACTGGGAAGGAATTCAAACACTTGTAAAATAATCTGAGACTTTCCTGTCAGTATTCACCTAGTTGTTTTAATTTTTGAAATCTTCCATTTCTAAAAGGAGCTGTTAATATGGTGCTGAATTTTTTTCTTGAACTGTCTAGTAAACACTGTTTAACATGCATGTGCCTCTGAAGTTCAATAACAAACCTTCAGAAGCTAATAAAACCATGAAGCAAAAGAAATGAAATACTCTCGTTTTGGGACATTATAATGTAGAATTTGTTAGTCTGCTATGAAATGAGTTGGGTTTTGTCTTTTAAATTTAGAAGGTAAAGGTAAACAAACTAGGAAGTTGCTTAATAAACAGAGGAAGCTGTCCAATAGAACTGATTTTAAAATAGTATGTTATTTCTCAGCTTTGTAACTTTATACTGCCAGTGCACAGAGCAACAAAATCAGGAGCTGACACCTAAGAATCCAGCTTGGAAAGCTTCAGATAGAAACTTTGAGTAGATGTGGTTTATAGCATTTCTTCAACTTGCCCCTTTTCTGTGAATAAATTGTCTCCAGCGTTTCTGAAATTTAGGTAGTCACTCTGGTTATTGAATTAAAATAAGCTTTTTCTTGCATAAATTTCAGTTCTATTTTTTATTATTTGTCTATTTCACATCCCTGTTTGAAATCAGTGTGCTTTTTTTACTGTTGCCTAAAAGTGCACTTTCAGCAAATACACTGTGCAGGGAAACTTTGTAGAAAAATGCTTCAACTTAACATTAATAGTTAACATTTTAATATTAATATGGTGCTATGAGTACAAAAGCCTTGAATAGATAGTTGAATTCGAAGTACGTAAAAAGAAATGGTTGGAGTTCCAATAATTTGTTCCTCATTTGTCATCTTAATCCCATTCTCCTTTTCCTTAGCTTTGGCATCAGGTGATGGAGAGAGCAATGCTGTGGCTACCACAGCAGGAGCCAGTGTGCTGAAGATGGGACGGTTTCAGGTAGGAGATGCTGAACTCACTTGGCTCTTGGTACAGCATCTGTGAGTGGTTCCTGGTAGTGCCAGCTCCGTGGGCCTTGTGCTGGACTTTGCTGTCCATGCAGAGCTTGTGAAAGCAGTTCTGCAGATGCTGTTTCCATTCAGGGCAGAGACTGCGTAGTGTGTGCAGGTCTGGAGTTGTGAATACAGGGTTTCATCATGGCAGGCCTGGAGTTGTGAATACAGGGTTTCATCGTGGCAGGCCTTAGCTGTTGGCCTTGGCCTTTAATGTTAGGCTGCCTTCTCACTAACAGTGCTGGGATGTTCACTGTATTATGTCCTGTTGGTGAAGGAGGCCCCATCCGAGGCTGCTGTTGCTTGGAGTTAATCCTCCAGATTACACAGAAATACTACTTTGTGTGGCAGTGTTTTGCCTGGGGTGAAGCAGTGGCTTGCTTTGTGGCATACCTAGGAAATGAGTTATTTTTCCCTCTTAGATGCATCTTACCGTTAAGGAAAATAAAAGCCACGTGTTGAGGAAAAGCTAAGGAAGCCTGCATGGTTGTATTTCTATTCTAGGTATCTGTGGCCGTGGATGATGTGCTAAAAGAGGGTGACAAACCTGAAACGAAGCCAGTGCAATTTGAAACCACCTCCACTGATTCTTCGAGTCTTTCTGGCAGCAGCCCAGAGAGCACGCTGGTGAAGCAGGCTGAGAGTCGGAAGAGCGGGGCTGCGGCCGCCGCCTCCTTGGATGTGGTGGACGGCGTTGCTCAGGCGGCTCCCGCGCTGCCGCTGCCGGCAGGCACTGCTCAGGCTACCAAGGTCGGGCGCTTCCAGGTGACAACAGCGGCGGATCAAGTGGGGCGCTTCTCCGTCTCGAAGGCTCGGGATGAGGTCAGCTGTGCCGAGAAAGAGCCTGTGACTCTCCCTCTCTCTGTGGGCTTGGAACAAGTTGCTTCTTCAGCTGCTGCTCCAAAGAAAGAGCTGGAGCCGAGGCAGTCTCCACACATGAATGGTCCATCCTCTGATCCGGAGGCCGCCTTTCTGACTGGGATGGCTAAGGATTTGGATGATGGCTCAGGGAGCCCAGACTCTGTCCAGCACCTGGGATCGAAGATCAGCCTCCCTGTTCAGAGCCTTAGCAACTCCTTCAACTCTTCCTACATGAGCAGCGACAATGAGTCGGACATTGAAGATGAAGACTTGAAGTTGGAACTCCGTCGGTTACGGGAGAAGTAAGGCTTTTTCTCTGTGTGGTTGTGCATGGAATATATGTAACAGGATTTGTACGAATTTCACCTGTACTTCCCTTAGCCTTTGCTAAGTGTCAGGAGCCATTGTCAACATTTAAGTAGGAAGTAAGGTTCTTCAGTGGGAAAGCAGTACATAATTATAAAGGAATATACACGTTTGCTGGGCTCAATTTTGTACCCTGTAACCTTGTTGTGTGTCGACTGACAGCTGCACTATGGATAAGACTGTAGATCTAAGGAAGATTTGGCATATCACTGGAGTTAGTGGAAAAATGGAGTCCAGCTTGAAAATGACACACAAGTCTCTGCATTTCTGATATGCATTTCTGGCACTTTTAATGGTTCTTCTTTTCCTGAAGAGACCTTGTTGGCTCAGAAAAAAAATTTAGAAGTGAAGCAATGTGACCTAGTAATTTATATACACTGAAAGCTGAACTTTCTTTTAGGGTAGCTGGCAGTTTTAAATCCTTTGTATGTGACTGCTCTGAAACAAATTGTAAGGCACTACCAGTGTAGAAATCTCCAAGGCCATATGTCTCTGAAAATGAGTAATCTAGCTAGTCCTGTAGCATTTGAATGCTTTTTTTGTACTTCTGTTTACTCTGGTTTTGTGATTGCAATGTTGGGAACTTTGTTTTGGAATTCTAGCCAGGGCTGAAGCACACTGGAAAATGGCAAGTGTTTTGCCATGTGTGGTCAGTGGTTATTTGTGGAAAATACTTATTTCCTGCTTTCTTAAATGTTTGAGAGTTCAACAAAAGAAGCAGGTCAGTCTTGACTGGAGGGGAGGAATTGTTTGCATGTAGGTCTATACATAAAATTCTTGTAAATCACACTGTTTTGTAACTCGTTAGGCACCTTAAAGAGATCCAGGAGTTGCAGAGTCGCCAGAAGCAGGAGATTGAGTCACTGTACATGAAATTGGGAAAGGCCCCACCTGCAGTAATTATTCCCCCAGCTGCACCCCTTTCAGGAAGAAGGAGGCGACCTACGAAAGGGAAAAGCAGCAAGTCCAGTCGTAGCAGCTCCCAGGGACACAAAAGCCCTCAGCTATCAGGTAAGGCTTCCTTCAATACTTTTAGTAGATAAAATAGACAAAGTGCCATCTCTCATTCTTAGATCTGTGTCTCTGTCTTTTGAGGAGTGTCTTTCTGCATTCCAGTTCCTCCCTGGATTTCTCTTATCTCTTTTAAAATTAATTTTGCTATTTGGTAGTCTTGCTTGGGACTTTTTCGGTCCACTGAAAGGTACTGTGACACTGTTCTGTAAGAGCAGTTTTAAAGTTGTGATTTGTATTTTTTAGATATTAGTCACTGGGCTCTGACTAGGAAGAAAAGCGTAAATTTACAGTTTGGGAGAAAACTTTCGTTTTTTAAAGAGAAACTGTGCTTGCTCCCTCCTGAAACTGATTTTGCAGAATGGGTCTGGTCTCTTCAGTCATCTGCAGAGATTTTTTTTTTTTTCCAGTTTAATACCATTTAAGCATGATAGTACTTATTGCCCTTACACTGCAGAAACCTAGTCAGGGTTGATGGATGTTAAACTAGTGGGTTTTTTTAATGGAATTGAAGATTTATTGTACTTACAAATCGAGAGTTTCAGTTGTCAAGGCTTCCTTTCTTACTAAGACCATTTTTATAGCAAACAGAACTCAGGAAATAGTTCTGTTTACTGATTGAGTGACATGGTTCACAGATACTCTCTGGGTAATTGGAGATGTTTCTCTAATCCTGTAGCAGGAGCAAACAGTGCTGGAGGGCCAGCAGTGCCAGCAGAAATACTTGTTACCGCTTCTTGCGTATTCACTTCGGCAATTCCATGTCATGCTGAGACGTTTGTGTCCAGTCACCCTGGCTGCTCTTTTCTGTTCTGTTATGTGATAGAGGAGCTCTGTGAGCATGTACACCAGCATAGAGTTGTGTTAAAACTGAAGAATTTTTCTGGTCTTACTGCTTTGTCAGAAACTGGAGTAGTTCTCTCCCCCAGCCTCTCCCTCTCTTGCCTGGATTGTCATGCTTGGTCCGGTTCAAAAATGTGTGGAAACCAAAAGTTTTTGCCTTCCTTTTTCCTCTAGGCAACCTGTCAGCTCAAAGTGCACCATCAGTCTTGCCCCCTCAGCAGACCCTTCATCCTCCTGGTAGTGTGCCAGAGACTGGGCAGAACCATTTGTTACAGCCCCTCAAACCTTCACCTTCCAGTGAAAATCTCTACTCTGCCTTCACCAGTGACGGTGCCCTCTCGGTACCGAGCCTTTCGGCACCGGGCCAAGGTAAGACTCTAAATGCAATTAGTGTAATTAGCAATGGAAATGAATGATTGACTTCATGACACTGGATTTTTAATACCTGGTGTAAAGTAGCTTTATCCTCTCTGTGTGTGGAGGCTGATAAGGTGGTTGTTTGCAACTGGGTTTCTAGCTTCTCACTCAGGTGAAGTGTGAGGTGCTTGAAGGTATGAAACCCCAAGGACAACACAAGAGGGTACAGTGGGCTGGTGGCAGGCAGAGTTCTGCTGGCCTGGGGAAAGGTGTTGGCTCAGAGGAAGAGAGACAGATGAGAATGGGGGATTGGAAATCAGAAGTGAGATCAAGGAACAGGCAGAGCAGGTTTGATGTTAACAGATAACTGAAATGGTTGGAAGTGTCCAAAGACTTGGAGTCTTAGTCCTTTTAGACTTCCTAACTGGTTTGACTGTTTCTGTCAATGGAGTTTTTAACAGTAAAAGGTGAAAAAAGGCTGGTGTTCTTTAATTGTGAATTATCCTGGAAGGAGGAGTCAGTGTAGGAGGATGAAATGGTGGGAGTAGTAAATTGTTCATGTAGTAGTAAATTGTTCAGGTTTTTCAAGTTGTGGGTTGCTTGTTATTAGTATGTTATCAAATAATTTCTCAGGCTCAGCTCTGACTTACTCAGTAAGGAGGACTTCTTTGCTTGTCGTTAAGGGGGTGATTCCTTTACTTAGCTGAACTTTGAAAAGCTTTGCCATAGACAGTTTGAATACATCAATTCTAATGTGTGGTTCTGCTGAAACTTGAGAAGTACATACAGAAAATGGAAACAGACTTTATGGAAGAGTTTTCTATAGAGTTTTTGTTTTTAAGGAACTGTTTCAGGCATTTTGGAGCTACTTGAATCATCTCCCTGCACTGAGAGTTGTGGGGTACCATTTTATAATTGGATACTTTTGCCAGGATTTGGCTTTCTGGTAGATTGCAACTTTAGAGTTGGTTTATGTCCTGGAGAGCAGCAGTGCAAATGTGGCCTCGTGTCTGGAGGTGTTGGAGGCAGTCTCTTCACTCCCTATATTGTCTCTGTGCTCTTTGGTCCGCACTTTGAGACTTATTCTTGTGTGTCATGTGATTGCATTTCACCCTTCCAACTTCAAGTTGCTAACATCTTGTAGTGGTGTTCTGTCTCTTCTCCTCTCCTTTCTCTGTTCTCCCCGTTCTTGTTTTCTCACAGGCTGTGCGAAGTTTAACTGTGCATCTGAGAGAGTGACCTTCAAGCCTGGTGGCAGGAGGACCCGATTTCTGAGTACGCCCTGCTTGGCTCTTTGTGTGTAACACCTTTACTCCTTCCTTGTCTGGTTTTTGTTTCGTCTTTTTGGTTTTTGTTTCTGCTGCTTGGATCTGTTTCATGCAGCCCATTCTCATCTGCCACCTTGTATTCCCTCCCATCCCATGGCTCAGCTCAGCTGCTCTTAGCACACCTTTAGAAGTTTGGGTTCTCATGTTAGGTGTTCTCTGCTGTTAAACTCACTGAAAGGAGCTCTCATTTCCCCTAAACCTTCAGTGGAAACTTCCAGGACAGGTCAGTGAAATGACACAAACTGGGGAGAGTTACAAGGTCCATCGGTAATTTCGCCTGTGTTAGATGACATGAGACTTGTCAGGGGGGTAATCTTTCTAGTGGAAGAGTGAGGAAGATCTGCTTTCCAAACGATCCCTTGGCTGGACACTGCAGTAGCCAATGGGGGGAGTGTTGCCCTCTCCCAGCAGTATGCTTGCATGGTCTCAGCACTAGAGCTGGTGACAGTGCAGAGCTTTGATGCCACCTGTAGGCAGTTCGTAGTGACGATTTGTGTTCATTAACAGATGGCTAGCTGAAGATCCAAGTGTTAAAGGGTTTCTTAAATAATTAGAGAATATTTCCAGGCAAACTCAAAAGAACCTTATCTACTAATGTGCCCAGGTTTAGAAGTTTTTCCTGTGAATTGGAGATACATTAAATGTAAAACAAATACCAGTACAGGTGGGTAAATAGACATTTTCAGACATCCTGTCAGCCCTCACAAGCTAGCTTGCAGCTCTTTTCAGAATCCTCTCATTTGTACTTACATTAGGCCAGACTTACAAGAGAGCCTCAAACTTCTGATGTGGCTGAAATAACAATGCGCTTGAGCCAAGGCTGCTGGTGTGATGCTTTTTGTTGGGAGTGCTGCAACATCTCCCATGCTGCTTCCGCAGGCTGGACCCTTTAAATGTCTGACATTTGTTTCCCACCCTCTGGAATGACTCGGTATGAGAGTTTTCAGTGCTGTCAGGAGCCCTCCCATCGCTGCACTGCATGGCAGTACCACACATCTGCATCATCTGTGCTGTGCTTGCCAGTGGCTCAGCTGAGCCAGAGCTGTGTGCGGGAGCTGGGCCTGGCCTTCTGCAGAGACAGCTGCAATGCAACCAGCTCTGTCCTCTGAGAAAGGAAGGGAGGCAGAGGGAGGGAAACTTCTTCCTGGCTGTTCAGTTTTGCACTAACTCTATCTCACTTCACTGGATTTGGGATCTAAGCACTAAAAGTATTTAATTTTTCAAATTGAGCAGCTTTAAATGTTTTTGCTGTGTATATTAATGTGCTGATGTGCACTGACACCTGCACTTGCAAGATTTAATGTTCCTTTCTTGGAAGAAGTTAAATTCTTACCAAAGCTAACTTAAAATTATTGTTAGTCTGGCCTGTCGTTTTTTGGGGAAGGGAATATGAAGAGCAGCCAGTCTGCTTGTAGAATTGACAATGAACTGAATGTATGTGAGTATAATTTACTTCCAAGGCCTTGGCTTGCTGTAAATTGACCATCATCTGGCTATAAGAGTACTTTGGCATGTGTATCTCTTGCTTTTGGGACTGATGCAAAGGGAAACAGATTCCTTTTCAAAAGAGTGTTGTAGCTGTCCTGTAAAAGCAGGTAATACTTGGCATGGCTCAGCTTGGCCTGACACTTGGCTTGCTGCAGGCTGCTTGCTTCCTGCAGCCTTGTCCTTGAAATGCTGTGGCAGACTGCTGCGGAGAGTGACAGCTGGAGAAGATACTGGGTTGGAATCAGTGGTGTTGAGGAAACAGTGCAGTGACTGATACTTTTAACTGTGCAGCTGGAGAAACAGAGTGGTACAGCTTGGCAGGGAATGTCTGAACTGTTTTCACACATCTGAAAAAGAGGGTGACAAACTAAAAGCACTCAACCTATCAAATAAATTTTGTTGCTGGTTGAAATTTGATAGCTGTAAAATGCTTCCTATGTCCTGGCAAAAATGGAAGATGTACTTGCTTTTCCTTTTGTGGTAACAGCCACAGTAGTGACTGCGTGGTAACAGTTGTGACCTCAGTGTCTCCTGACATTCTTCAGTATGGTTTGGGAATTACGAAGAATAAATGTGGAAGGCTGGGCCTCGTCTCTTTGTGGTTAAACTGTCAGACGAGTCTTCGAGTTTGTCTAGAATGTTCCAGTAGTGACTGTAAAAGCCCTGCTGTGCTGTGTCCTCTGTTTCTCACCAAGCTTTTTGTAATGTTTCCTGATACTAAACATTTCTCACTGTTTCTCTTATCTTTAACAAATTACTCTCTCTTTGTGCTTCAGGGAAGATGGTGAAAAAAGTCTGTCCTTGCAACCAGCTCTGTAGTAATTATCTTATTTCTGTTATCTCCGATTCCTGATTGTAAAGCTATTCATCAGCTTTTCCTGGTCACTGAAGCCTTGCGTCCCTGACTCTGTCTCCAGCACAGCATCTGTCTGTCTGTGTTATGCCCTCTAGTGTGTGCTCTGTCCTTAGTATATTGACTAGTCTGGTGCTGCTCTTGCAGCCAGGTGGAGGCAGGCAGAACCTCCCCCTCACCATGCGAGAGCGACAGCAGGGTCAGCTGCTCACGGTAATGTGCTGGAGTTGCACTCAGAGCAGCTGCTTGTTTTTGATGGGGCTTGTCACCTCAGTGATGGATCCAATTGCAGACACTCCTCCAACCTTTTAAAAGCCTAAGAGTAAGCCATCAGAGATCTCCAGTGTGTCTCCCAAAGCAAGAGATGTTCAGAAAAGCCTGTGTGTGCACATGCCGTTTAAGACTGTTTTAAAGGTGTCTTTTGACTGCTGGTTTATGGGGGGAAAAAATCCAAGGGCAGAATGAGGCATTATAGGTAGTGGGCTGGAGAGAGAGAGAGCCTGTTTCACTTCAGATCCCTCATGTCAGAGCAGAACTGGGGACGGCTGCTGTGACCGAGCAGGAATGTGGGGGGTTGTTTCCATGGAATGCTACAAGTTGAAGCACTTGCTTTTCAGACTCTTCTGCATGGCAGTTTCTGCAGGCAGTGAGTGTGTCAGAGCTAAAATGTGAAATTCCTGAGAAGTCAGTTTTCAATTGACATTATGTGAGAGCTCAGCTCTGATGCTGTAGGCTGGTTATGTCTATGACCTGAGATGGGAGCTCCCTGACAAAATCACTTTGGGAGACAAAGCTCTGGCAGCCTTTGTCACCCTGAACCAATCTAGTTCTTTGGAAAACTCTTAAACTTTCCTAAGTCTTGATTCTCTTCAGCTGAACGTGCTGTAGTATATGCCTTGATTAACTCCCTCCCTTCTGTAGCCTGAGGAAGCTGTCCAGTGTAGGTGCAGGATCCAGAGTACTTAGCGATTCAAGTGGAAATGTGAAATAGCACAAGTGAATGCTGGCCATCCCGAAGAGGATGAGAGCAAGTGTGTCAATTCCTGCATGAACCCTCATGGTGGAATGTGATTATTACTGGTTTTGGCAGTGTTCCCCCTCCCCTCTTTCTTGGTTTTGCCTCATTTGTCTTTAACTTCACCTTTCACATCATTGCTCTTATTAAATGATTGCATGCAGAGCCCTTTCCACGTGATGCATGCTTAAGGTTCTTGTTACTTCACAGCAGACTTTCCTTGCACCACACGGGATGTTCCTGCTCCTCTCCGTCTGTGCTGCAGCCTCACTCCCTGCTCAGGGGACCTTTTTCTTCCCTTTTCATGTGCTCTCGCATGTGTCTGCCTCCACTAACAACTCCTGCCCCGCCTGTGGGCACCCAGCCCCGGAGCCACTTCCATGCTTGAGCTGGAGCTGGGGGAATGGATCCGTGTCCTTCCCTCCTCAGCACTACTAGAGGCAGTAACACTTTGTTTATTTGTCCTGCGTAGTAAGTATGTCACCTTCCTAATCCACTCCTCAATACGAAACATTCCTGCAGGGGTTTGGAACCAGTTTTTTCTTTGATGCAGTGGTGCCAAGGAATGTGGCTGATTGTCAGGGAAAGTGGGACACAGGAAGGGACCTGCCAGGCGAGAGACAGCGACACTGTCATTTGGCCTTTGCAACAGAGACATGGTGCTCGTTGCTGGCGTTTCTGCTGATCCACCTCTAGATGGGTTCCCTTCAGAAATGCCTGCCATAAACTCAGGTTTTCATGGATTTCCCAGGTGCAGTCTCCCGAGGGAGCAAGTAGAAATATTTGAGGAGTTTCAGGAATAGGTGAAGGATGAGTGTTTGTGAGCAGTGCTGTCTTAAGCCTGCTGATGCTGATTTGTTGTTGGGTCTGCCCTAGTGGTTAACTGGCACTTCCACGTCTGTAAATCAGGATACTTTGCAATACTGCTGGGAATTTAGGGTCCTAGGTAACACATGATTTCTTTGCTTCCTGTTATGAGGTCTGCCTTTTAAAAACATAGATTGGAGTGCAGTTGCTTGTTTATAAATATGAGGGGCATAGGAAAGCTATCAAAACAAAGCTGCTACGTTGGTTTTCCCCCCCACAGGATAATGCTCAGCAAGCTTTCTAGCAGAACCGAAACCTGGCATTTATGTGAAGGGGTTTTGTGTTCTTGCAGTGAAAAGAGAAACCTGTCAGAGCTTACCTGATGAACTACTCTCACTCCTGCCTTCTTTAAGCTGTATTAGTTGTTTGCATCTCAAATGCTTACTCTTCTGACTTAGGAAATCTGAACACAATGGCAAAAAAATGCTTTCAGAGGCAAAAAGCAAAATTTAATGTAGTGCAGACTTTCCCTGCTGATCCTGGCGTGGCTGTTTGGTGGATGAAGACAGTCCCATCTGGTTATCCTCAAGAACATAAGTATGGCAGCTATTGGAAACAACAGTTGCTGTTTCTGACTGGGGCTTTTTTCTTTTTTTTGTAAACTGGGTGAATTTTTCTCTTCATTTCACAAAGTGGAGATAATTTTCTACAGAGCAGCTGGCGATGCTGATTTTACTGCTCCTTATTCAGCATCCAGCGTTGTCCTCCAAGGTGGAATTGACCTGTGCCAATAGTGGTTGCTGCTAATTAAAAGGCATAGGATGAGAGAGCGACGTGACGTGCCTGTACTGTCATTCAGTGCTGAAACCTAATGTCCTTTTTCTTCTACAAAGACCTGTAGGCTGCTACCATTCCCCTCTTAGGATGACCACTTGCAGCACTTCTTGCAAAGTAAACATCTCTGTGAAACACTCAATCTGAGAAAATGCCTGTAGGAGTCCTTGCAGTTCCCACTTCAGTGTGTCCTGGAATTGAAACCTAGAATTAATCTGCATGGCATTTTAACTGGCTCTCTCTTGGTGTGCCATTACCACAGTTATTTAATGCACTAGAGAAAGGTCAGCTTTGGCCCAAGGTGTGATTGCTGCTCTTGTGTTTGTAGGGACCAGCAGCACCAACACCGTGGGGGCTGCAGTGAACAGCCAGGCTCCGCAGACCCAGCCCACTGCCATCGCCTCGAGCCGCAAAGGGACCTTCACGGACGACCTGCACAAGCTGGTGGATAACTGGGCCCGGGATGCCATGAACCTGTCTGGCAAGAAGGTTGGCAAAGGGCACAGCAGCTACGAGGTGAGGCGTGACCCGTGAGGGTTATGGTGAGCAGCTGTGGATGTCCTTCTGTCTCACTGGGGCTCCAGACACAGCTGGAGCACAGCTGGGACAGCAGCTCGAGAACACTGTCAGCTGGCTCTTCTGGGGAGGATGTATTGCCTGCTCTGGAAGGGAAGGGGAGAACTAAAGGGAAGGGCCATGGCGTGGCCTTGTAAATACCCACTGGGAGCGGATTGTGGACCAAGGGGTGGACTGGTGGTTTTTGGAGCACAGTTGTGTAACTTCTCTCGGTGGTTGGATTATCTTTCAGGGCCCTGGAATGGCAAGGAAATTCTCGGCACCAGGTCAGCTCTGTATCTCTATGACATCTTCCCTGGGTGCTACGCCCATCCCTGCAGCATCAGCTACCTCTTTAGGTCCCTTCAGCAAGGCCATGTGCCCCCCGCAGCAGTACGGTTACCCTGCAGCGTCCTTCCCCCCGCCCTGGAGCGGGGCCGGGGGGCCAGCACAGCCACAGCTCGGCCAGTTCCAGCCCGTGGGTGCCACATCTTTGCAAAGCTTCAACATCAGCAGTTTGCAAAAGTCTGTCAGCAACCCTCCAGGCTCCAACCTGCGGACCACTTAGCCGTGCTCAGAGACCCTGCTGGCTACACCTCGGGACAGGACACGGGGAGGGAGATGGGGCCCTGTATCAACTACTAGTGCTGCAATGAACTGGTAGCTTGCCAGACTGGGAATGAATTTATCTTTTCCAACCATTGCTGTCAACTCTCTGTAGCGGGAGTTTCCCCACACGCTCAGAAGGGGGAGGAGGATGATCAGCATCCTTGTGATGGGACAGTGCTTTTCACCGAGGGGGGCTGCTCTTGTGTGGAACAAGAGCTGTGAAGAGAAGCTGTGGGGTCAGTTCATGCAGTCTTGCTGTAGAATTTTTCTCTTGTTTGAGGCTGAATCCACATGTGTGGAGGTGGGAGAGCTGAACCCCCCAGCATGAGGCTTTAGCACGCTTCTCGCCTCTTCCTGAAGAACCAAGATCAGGAAGAAAGCTGTCCAAATCCCCCTCCTCTCCCTCTCCCCTCTCAATCGTATCTGGCTCTGAAACGATGGGGCACTCGAATGGACTTGCGATGCAGCCCGTGCTTGATAGGTCATTACTGCTTTAAGTAAGATATTAACAGCTTTGACTGCAGCATTAGAGCAATTTAAATTGTTAAAAAAAATTTTAAAAGTTCCCTGCGGACATGTACTTACCATCAGTTTTGATGTGGAAACACTGTGATATATAAATGTTGTTGGACAACAGTAGTTTAAAAATGAGTGGAATATAGAGGGTTAAAAAAGTTAAAAAGAAAAAATGGGAAAAAAAGCTAGCTATATCCTTACACTTATTGGAGACACTTTAACTTCTTCCTTTGTATTTTCATTGTATTAGATAAATAAATGTGAATGTAAAATTGTATAAATTAATGTACTTGAATACTTGTCTGTTCTCCCAGTATGCTTGCTGGATATTTTAGTGCCTTGGACTTCTCTTGCTTCTGCAGTTTAGCGTCGTCTTCCCAGCACAGCCCAGGTGGACGGAGGGCAAGTTGAGGGCAGGATGTTTGTGCCCAGCGCCCGGGACATCCCGGGCTCCTGTTTGGAGGAGGAGTGTGGAGGGGAAGTCACCGAGGCCACGCTCGGAGCAGCGTTCTGTGTGTGGGGGAAACTTGTCCAGGTGGTCAGAGCTGAAGGTGTGGGGTGACCGGGGCCAGGTGGGATGGGACAGAGGGGTGCAGGTGAAGCTAAAATGAGACTTAACCAATATTGGCTGTGGAGGCAGGAGGGCTGGATCAGAAATGGAGAGAGGATGAGGAGAACGTGTGTCTTTGGGAAAGGCCCAACTTAAGATGCAGTTTGACTCCACCTGCGAAGTGGTAAAGATGGTTGGTCAGGATGTGACTTGAGGGAGAGGTGCCATTGCTCATTGGCATGGGCTTGTCTGCTGGGTTTGCTTTTCTTACCTTCTTTTTGGTGAAATTCATTTAAGCCAGGAACAGACTGTCCTGGTGCAACGTCCATTGCCGGCAATGGATGTACTTGAAACAGCCGGCATCAAGAAGTTTCCTCTGTCTTACTTGGAGGATTTACAATTTTGTTCACTCTTAACAAATTTCAAGCTGGTACCAGTACTGTCACTGTCTGTCATTTGTCACCTCTTAGTACCTGTACTGTATCTTCTGCTTTGGTCATTCTCCCTTTTCGTATTCAGGAAATACTGGTTTCCTCTTCAAAGTCAAAATAATACCAGCCAGTATTTGTGTAGTGCTGCAAAAAGCTGTGAAGGATGAGAGTGCAGCTTCCTGGTGCTTGGGAGCAGCTCACCGGTGCCCTGGAAGCTGGTGCATCACAGGGATGTCACTTGCCCACGTTTGTTTTTATCTCGGAGCGCTGTTCCCTGCTGGGGCCTTAATTAGGGAGTTTTCGTGTCTGTAGATGTTCTCACTCTTTCACTTTCACAAGGAAACGTGCGAGATGCTATCCATTCCTGTCACTTGTTTTGCAGCAGTTCTGGCAGCAGGGCAGGCCCAGGCTGGAGAGGAGCGGCCGAGGGCGGGAGCGCGTTGGAGGCGGCTCTGGGCCGAGGCCGGGGTGGTTCTGTGGGACAGGGACAGGGGAGGCTCCGGGGGGAGCAGGAGAGCAGCGGGCCCGGGGCTGAGGCCGGGCAGGAACCTCTGTCTGGAAGGATGGATGCACGGGAGGCTCTTGAGCACGCCCAGGGCAAACAGGAGCGGGGACAGACCTGAGGCAGTAGTGAGACAAGGGGAATATTCGCAGAGGAACTGGTCCGCTGGATGCAGCACATGGTTATTTAAATTTGATCTAATGCGTTTGAGGTCGTTTTTTCACTTAATGTTATGCAAGAACTGGTTTTATTTACTATTGATTTTTTTTTTCTCCCTCCCTCTCCTCCTGTGGATGAATAACTGAAGTCTAGAGGAATAAACTAATGCTACTGAACTGTTAAATTATTTTGTTTAATATTACACTTTGAGTATCTTTTTCCACATAAAATCTGTTTCTGAATTACAAGCGTTTTCTTTACATTATTTAACAATGTACACTGTAAAAAATAAAAATAAAAAAAAATAAAATTAATTGAAACTTTGGGCTTCCCTGGTCGTAGTTAGTTGTATGTTTTGCACTGAACCCTTCTCGTATGACTGTGCCCCATGCTGCAGTTTGTTACCTTTGCAGAATATTGAATGAATCCATTGGAATAAACCAAACCTGCTTTGGTTGAGCTGTGGGTTTTCTCGTGGAACAGCAAGTTCCAGCCCCTCTGCCCTCTTCCTGCAGTGATGTAACTCTTACCCAATTTACCAGTTTGTCACAGGAAATACAAGAACCCCAATTTAACGAGACCCTTAACCTTCTCAAAAGCAGGGACCAGTCAGAGCCTTTGGCCTTTAACAGGATCCTCTGAAACAAAGTACTCCAAAGAATAATTGCTAAATGGACCTTTAGGAGGAGGGGAGTGGCCTGCGGGAGGAGAAGGGAGCAGCTGTCTCTGCTTTTATGGCTGGGACTGCCACAGAGTTGCCGGATGCGCTCTGCTGTGACAGACAAGAACTTGGTGCATTCCCCGTGGAAGGAAGGAGAGGTGGAGGGAGTGGCACTGGTGGGGTCCTGTGCTTGCTGTTGGCACTGGGGCGAGAGCAGGGGGTCCTGAAGAGCCTTTCCTGGCTGTCTCCCCTGCTCTCTGCTCTGGGGCGGGTGGGAGCAGGGATGTGCCACCTGCGGGGAAGGGACTCCTTAGCGACCTCAGAGACAGGAATTCAGTCCTCAGATTGGCAGCTGTAATGGTCAAGAGTGGAAGAACTTCACAGCGTCATTCTCAGCTCCCCGGTGCAGAGCACCCCGGAAGCTCAGC
>VZRS01013771.1:0-64588 GCA_013398055.1 Ifrita kowaldi | reverse complement strand
TGTGCCCCGCTGGATGCTGTGCTCCCTCCATCCCTGTGGGCACCAGGGTACCAACTCCAGGCTGCAGCTCCTCCAGCCCATGCAGAACAAGATGCCACCTTTCATGTCACCGTTTTGGGACCTTGCAAGGACATGGGAACACCAGCAGGGAATGGGCTCCTCTCCCAGATCCCAAAGTAGTGCTGGAGCTGGGGGGCTTAAAGGCAGCACAGCCACAGCTCTGGCTGGTGTGAGGAGCACACCCTGCTCACCACACCGAGCACTCTCCTTCTCCATTTCAAAAGATGTTAGGGTTGGATGGGATATCGGGAAGAAATCCATCCTGTGGGGATGGGGGGGCCCTGGCACAGGGTGCCCAGAGAAGCTGTGGCTGCCCCTGGATCCCTGGCAGTGCCCAAGGCCAGGCTGGACAGGGCTTGGAGCAGCCTGGGACAGTGGGAGGTGTCCCTGCCCATGGCAGGGGTGGCACTGGATGGGCTTTAAGGTCCTTCCAACCCAAACCATTCTGGGATTCTGTGATATTTGTGTGGCAAATCACAAGCATGTGAGAGACGACACAGACACGCTGGAAGCTGAGAAGCCAGCTCAGCTTTCGCTGCTGAGTGGTACGTGGACAGATATTTTCCAGAGAGGTACGCACAGTAAAGGCAGAATTTAATCCAATTTTATGAGCCAAAAAAATGACAAGAGAAAAATCAGATGCTTTAAAAAATTTCAGCCAAGGAACACTGAGGAAGCGAGATAAGCACCTCAGAATAAGCCCTCTCTCGGGATCATGTTTGCACTTACCACCGCTGGTGAGCAGCCCTGGGACACTTCAGAACTCAGATTATTTATGCCCAGGGTACAGTGAATCCAACCTTCAACTTGGAATTTTAATTTTTGGTAACTCCCAAGAAGGTCAACTCCGAATGGCTCAAAAGCTTCACAGAGGAGGTGCTTCGAGAATTGACAAATATAGAAAATAAAGATTTTTATTTTTATTTTAAAGGCTTTTCAATAAATGGGCCAGGGTGTGAACAAGTTGTCAGTGCTGTCTGCATGGCCCAACCCAGGGGCACTCCATCACTTATCCCCAGGCCAATCCTGCTGCTCTCAGGGGTTCTCTGTCCTCCCCTGGATGAGGAATGGGGTAGGCTGTGACTCCCAGAACTGGTTATGGCACCAGCCCACTCCCAGTTACCCCACTGCCCTTGCCCCTTTGGGGGGGACATTGGCTGGGGACCAGTGGCAAAGGCCATGGGGCAGCCTGGGCTCCCCTGCTCCCCAGGAGCACCAGGCAGAGCACGGAGCAAACGCCTTCCCAAGGGCCCCAGGGGATTAAGGAGATGTTCCCGTGCCAGGAAGGTTCCTCCTTCCCCTTGTGCTGACACAAGAAGTGGAGGTGTCCCAGCACGGCTCTGGGTGTGCTCTGGGTCAGCCCAGGCTCAGAGGTGACAGCAGGAGCTCACCACATTTCGGGGTTTTCTGCTCCACCTCCAAAGGGGATTCTGCTGCTCCACAGCCCCGTCCAAGGGCAAAGAGCAGCTCCAGCCCCTGGGAATGCCCTGCCAGCCTGTGTGAGCAGCTGGGGCTCATCACAAGCCTCCAAGGATGCATCTGCTGTAGTTCAGGCTCTGTGGGTGCTCTCCTCTGTGATTTGTCAGCACCCAAAGGTTGTTTCATTCATTACTCTGCTCCACAGATGTAAAATAAAGTCAGACAAATTGCTCTGTTGGCCTCACAGCCTGACAGACAGGGATTTTTTTTTTTATTTACTTCTTTTGGGTTTGCCCAGTTGAGCAGTTTGAAGTTTACCCTCTGCCCTCACTGCTCCTCCTCATTCCCTCTGTGCCAGCATGGTGAACACTCCTGGAGACACTCAGTGAGGCAGAGCAGGCACCCAGCACCTGGCAATGCTGAAGGGTTCTCCCAAGCCTTTGCCTGGGCTGCTTTTGCACCTTGTTCTTCTGGCTGCTCCCAGCCCCTGAGGAGGATCCCTCTCACAGCTTCCACTGAGGTGTCCAGCCTGGAGAAAAGAAACTCCAGGGAGACCTGAGAGCCCCTTCCAGAGCCTAAAGGGGCTCCAAGAGAGCTGAAGAGGAACTTTGGACGAGGGATGGAGTGACAGGACAAGGGGGAATGGCCTCAAGCTGAAGGAGGATTAATTTAGATGGGATATGGGAAGGAATTGTTCCCTGTGAGGGTGGGCAGGCCCTGGCACAGGGTGCCCAGAGCAGCTGTGGCTGCCCCTGGATCCCTGGCAGTGCCCAAGGCCAGGCTGGACGGGGCGGGGAGCAGCCGGGGGTAGGGGAAGGTGTCCCTGCCCATGGCAGGGGGTGGAAGGGGATGAGCTTTAAGGCCCCTCCAACCCAACCCATTCTGTGGATCTTTGTTTCTGTGATCCTTCTTCTTCCCATCCTTTTGTTTTCCCATCGATTTTCACTCTCCTTTCCCTCTCCCACTGCCAGCATCTCCCTTCAGACCCGTGACGGGATCTGGCTGTGGGCACTCGCACTGGGGAGTCTGATATAAACCAAGATTGATAGAAACAACATCGTTAACTGAAATGCACAATAATTATAATTATACATTGCAATATGTATGAATATGGCTGTTTCTGTGAAAGTCAAGCCTTGGTGCAGTACCAGTGGTAGCCAAATTCACAGCTGCTGTCACTGTGCTGGATTGTCTCCTTTGGCTCATTGGCCCTATGGATCCCGCTTCCCTGGGGAATCTCAGTCATCAGTTAAAAATTTAAAAAAAAAAAAAAAATCTTACAATTCTTAGGAAAATTTGCACAGAAAGTGCAAAAGCTGGAGAAAAGAAAAGAGGGCTTACATGGGTCTGAGATGGAGGGAAAGCAAGGCTCTGCTAGACTTTAGCCATCAGAAATTAATTCCTTATTTGTCCTGTGAAACCTGGGGGAAATCCTTGGGGATGCAAGGGAGAAGCAGGCAGGAAAAGCAGCTTTAATGAGAGGGATGAGCGACTGCATTTTAAAATTCCTTCGCGTTCCGTGTGTGCTGTGCAGCCCCGGGGCCGAGCAGAGCTTGGGGGTCCAAACTCACGGGGGATTTCAGCATCCTCCAGCTTGGCTTCGTTCTGAATCAGAGCTGAACACGACGCCTTTGAAGTAATCCGCTGTGACAAGGGCACATCCTTGTTGTTTGTCCCCGTTTTGCTGTGATTTTTTGCTGGGAATGGTGCGAGATTCCCTGTGTGCCTTCTCCCGGGTGTGGTGCTGGGCCAGGGGCTGCTGGAAGAAGGTGCTGGAGCAGCAGGGAGACAAAGAGATGGGCTGAGCCTGGAGGGTGCAAGCCTGAGGAACAGAGCTCAGGAGCCTTGCCTGGCTCAGGGAGCAGCCGTGCTTCCCGGGTGTGACATTCCTGTGGGATTGGAATGGACTCCCCAGGGAATGGGCACGGCCCCGAGGCTGCCAGAGCTCCAGGAGCGTTTGGGCAGCGCTGCCAGGGATGCCCAGGGTGGGGTTGTTGGGGTGTCTGTGCAGGGCTGGAGCTGGGCTGGATGATCCCGTGGGTCCCTCCCAGCTCAGGACATTCCATGAATCCCCAGGCTCTGGAAGTTGCTGCTATGGATGAAACCATCTCCCCACGGACTCCTTGCTTGGGGAAGGAGAAGGAGGATGAGCTGTTGGCTTTTCAATTCTGCAGCGTGCCTGCCTCGAAAGTCTATTTTAAGCAGCAAAACGCACGCATTTGATGCTGGAATGAGGTGTTTTGACACCCCTGCAGTTGGAACACATTCCCATGAATTAGGAGGAGCACAAAAAGCTCCGGAAGAAGCGTGAGGGCTGCATGGCTGAGCCACTCCTGCAGGTGTGGCTCTGCCTGGTCTGCTCTGGGAACTCCTCCCAGGGCTCCTGGATTCCCAGAGGAGGGGAACGGGGCTGTAGCTTGTGCTGGGGTTTAGGAATTCCTTCCCAATTTTTCTGCGTGGGCTCAAGGTGTGAGTTTGGCTCCCAGAGCCTCCCCTGCTCACATCAGCTGCCCTGCACTGCCTGGGAAGGCTGGGAGGCCCCAGCAGCGCTGGCTGCAGGATTCATTATTCAGGCTGCATGCAGCACAAACAGGGATTTGCTTGGAGGAACGGACAGCAAGGGGCAGCTGAAGGCTTTGAACTTTGTTTTCACGTGGATCCTGCAGTTCCCCCGAGGACCCAAGGCAGTTGCTCCAACGGAACTTGGAACAACTTCTTCCAGCACAGATCTCCTTGGGTCTCGTGGTTTGGATGAGGGATGTGGCTGTGCAGGCTTCAGCTGGGGGGAAAAGCAGCTTCTCTCACAAGCCCTTTTAAGGGACCACGGGAGCCAAAAGAAAATATTTAGGTTTCAAGACAGTTTTTTAGGGGGGAAAAAAATGTGTTTTCAGTGCTTTTCTGCTCCAAGCAGAAACCCCAAATGGTGAAGTTCTCCATCTTTCATTACAAGTTTTCATCACCGACACCTTTCTCCAGAGCATCCACAATCCCACGGGGCATCACCGCCTTCTTACGTGGTAAAAACTGAATTTTCAAGTGAGAAATTGAGATGTGATGGATTAGCCATCAACCTCCTGTCCTCTCTCCAGGCTGGTCCCTGGTAGGGTGTTGGAGGCAGATGGGATCTCTAAAAGCAGAGGGAGTTGGGCTGCTCAGGGAACACGTGCAGGTCTGTCCCACGCTGCCCATGGATGCAATTCAGCAGCAGACACTGAACAGCCCCAAGGGATGCACTAAACACAGACTGGGATATTTAATTATGAGCAGTTGCTTACTGAAAGCAGGATTTAAACCACAGAATGTTTAGTGCTTTTAAATATTTCAGAGAAATCCATAATATTTGCCATTAAAGCCATTCTTATGTGATCCAGTGTCACTTGCACTGCTAGAGATCCATTATGCAAAATACACTCCAGCACCAAAACACATCTTTGACGTGTTTGAAGTTGTACTGGAGACAATTTCTGTGTTAGTCATGAAAGGATTATAGCAAAATTCTCACCTTTTTTAAAAAAAAACAA
Source organism: Ifrita kowaldi (assembly GCA_013398055.1). NCBI lineage: Eukaryota > Metazoa > Chordata > Aves > Passeriformes > Cinclosomatidae > Ifrita > Ifrita kowaldi. Next base: position 59,588 of record VZRS01013771.1, on the reverse strand, counting down.
AAAAAAACCCCAAAAAAGCAAGCTAGTTATTGAATCTTGTTAGAGTGTCACCATTAAATAATCATGATGGAATTCTCAAATGGAGTGAAATAGAAAGAATTTATGATATTGGTAAGAAGAGAAAAGCCACTCTTTAGGCACCTAAATCATCCTTCTCCAGGGACTTCTACTCATCTTTTTAATTACTGGAGGGTGTAAGCTTCTTCCATTCTTTTCATTTTGGGTTTGTCATGATCCAGAGCTGGAAATACATTCAATTCCCCTCTGCTTGTGTTTGGGAACTGGCCTGTGAGCAGCTCCTTGGGAGGGCACCAAGCTGCAGAACACTCAGTTTCACACTGGCTTCATTTGAAAGGCAGCAGAGCTTTTGGGCATGAAAGGGGGACGTGCACCCACCCCCAGCACCCGGAGAACCTGGGAGTGCTCCCAGCTGGGCAGCAGCCACGGGATAACCCGGGACAAACCCAGGACGGGGAAAGGTGAGGTTGGAAGAGCTGGAGATTTGGAGCAGAGGGAGCCCCAGGATGGGAAATGGCTCATGTGAGGCTTTGGGAAGAGAGGGCACAGCTGGGTTCCTCTGCACAACTCACATGGATGGGGAGGATCCCTCCTCCTCCAGGACTGCAGCCGGAAGGGAAGGCACAGCTGGAAGGACCAAGATGCCACAGCAGATTCCATCAGTGGAATCCAGGCATTGGCCTGACGAAGAGTGAGAGAAACAGGACCCTGCAAAATTGAAATGGGCTTTCTCTGGGTGTTTTCTAACCTCTGCAGGTCATTTATCCTCGGTAGGTGTGGACTGAGCCCAACACCTGGGGCTGTGCAGGCTGGAAGGAGAGGGATGTGATGGCAGGGGGATGCCAGAGGCACTCAGGTGTATAAATCTCTGGCAGCACACAGAGAAATACCTTCAGAACCATTGCTCTGCAAAGCTTGGCTGCCAGTCACACATTCCCTGATTCCTCTGAGAGGTCCAAGCACAGGGACAATTTTTCCAGAAGAGGAGCTGGCAGTCCTCACTGTCCCCTCCGTCCCTGGGCAGGCTCCCTGTGGTACCCCACACATTATTTCCAATGCAGAGCCATTAATGTGCTACTGAAGAATTCCCTGGACCTGCTATTTTTTCGTGCCTCTGTCACTCTTTGAGTTTGAATCAAAAGGGGAACACAAAGTCCTTTGTTTCTCCCTCCCCTGAGACCAAGGGATGGCAATTATCCTTCAAACACAGCAGAAACTTTCTGAAAACTCTGGGGGGAAACTGGCTAATGAATCCAACTTCAGTAGCAGCACAGAACTCACACACAACTCCTCTTCAGATCCCATCACGTCAGCCCTGAGCACAGGCAAGCTTGGCCATTTGGCTGGGTCCCCTCTGGGACAGAGAAATTAAATGAGTGAAAACAGATGCTCCAAAGCTATCCTGAAACTGGGAGATGTCAAGTGCCTTGTTATTCTCTCACTGGAGCCACATGAATTTAACATTGTGAGCAGGAAATCTTTCCTAGGGATGAGTGTCCTTCTAGGGAAATTTAGGGTAATAAAATTCAATGTGTGATCTTAGGGAAATATTTGGTTTGATGCTCTCTCACACTCACATGCTCAGCAAGGTGACACCCGTGTGACACAGAGAACAAGGAGCTCTGGTTGTCTGCGTGCCTCTGAAATCCCTCTGAACTGGCAACAAAAAATCTGTTCCCAACTTCTTTCACTCTGACAGCTCTCCAAAATCTCCCACAGTGCAGATTTCAGTGTGTGCAGAGGGAAAGTCCAGAGGTGTTTCCCAGTTGACCCCTCTGTGACTCAGACACCAAAGGCAGGTTCAACTTTGGAAGGTCCAGAGGTGCATCAGCACGGAAGGAGGGGCCTGGTCAGCAGGATCTGAGGGCTGCATTTGGAGGAGTTGTGCTTCATAAGAGGATTTTGGCACCAGAAGGGTGAGTGGCCCGATTCCAAACCATTTTATCAGCCTGCTCAGCCCGTGGCCTGGGCACACCATGATTCTTGGAGTCCCAGGCACTCCATGGACACATCAGGCACTGAAGGACTTGGGGGATGTGTTTCCACAGAGCTGCTAAATTAAACTGGAGAGAAACATTCACAGACACGGTCCAGGGGAAAGGGAGCAATTTGGGTTCTCAGCTGCAGGTCCTGACTGACCAAACCATGATGGACATCTCCCTCTGCCCACCACCCTCATCCCTAACCCCAAACACAGCCTCCAAGTGCCCCCACAGCCAGATGTTCTCCCCTCCCCTGCTCTGTGGCTCGCAGAGTGTGTCCTGCACAAGCCATCAAGCATCTCTGACACCGTGTGCCGACTCCTCAGGGAGATGCAGTTAGGAGGAAGCCAGACTTATCCAGGAAAGCCCCATCCCACCTCCTGGGGAGCAGCAGAAGCCTCTGCAGGGCTGTGTGGGGAGCAGGGTGCTGGTACCTCCCAGCCATCGCTGCTCTGTGCCCAGCTGTCAGGAGGCCCTGGCACATGTCACAGGACAGCAGTGACCGCCAGGATGTCCTGGCAGAACAGGGGACCCATCTGCCACAGCTGAAATCTGGAAGTGCTGCTCTAGGGAAATCAGGGAGTGCTGTGTGCCCACCCCTGCCGAGGAACAGGGGCTGGTTTCAGGTCCTTGGAGCAGCTCAGCTGCAGCACCAGCCCTGTCTGCAGGGAACACAAAACTGCTGGTGCCAAACGCCCTCAGAGCAGCTCCCTGTGCTGCAGGGATGTCCCTCCACAGCCAGGGGCTGCCAGTGCAAGAAAAAGCTTTGATGGGAAGGACACTTGGCCACCAGGGCACTGGGTTGGAGCCACCTCCTCGTTTCACACAGGCTCCTGAAGAGCCATCAGCCAGCAGTGACTGCCCAGCCCCCTGATCCAGACCAGGCTGGAGCCTGCAAATGAAACACTCCACAGCCCATGGCCAGCCCTCTTCCCATCCCCTCTCTTTATTGCCTGTGCTCCTCCATAAAGTCCCAAACCACTCCCATCCACACACTGGGATGTGCTTTGTGTTCAAACCACCAGAACTGCTGAGATGTTGCTGCTACGCCAAAGCCAGAACGCTTTAATGTTCTGGAATAAATCAGGGATTTCTGGGAGCCATTTAAATATTCACAGCGTTTTGCATCCTCTACCACGACCTGTGTTGCCTCTCTGTGACCTTCCCCAGACCTTGCAGGAGAAAATGAACTCGTTTACTGCATTTCATGTCACTCCAATTACACTCACCTTGCTCCTCACTCATTATGGTAATTTTGCTTTGAGAAACTTGACTTATTAAAATGACTCCCTCGTAGAGTTTAAAACGTGGTTGTTTGCTGCCTTGGAGTATAGGTGTTCACTCGTGTTTCTGTCACTGAAAACGCAGATGAGGAGCAGCTTGGAACTGGCAATAACATCAGGGTTTGTCCTTTCTGTTGTATTAAGGCCTAATTGAAGGCTGTGAGGACCCTTCTCCATCAGGCCCTACACAAGTGCACAAAGCACTCACGCTCTGCAATGGGTAAATGCTGCCTTGTTAATAAATTTTGCAGAGGCACAAAGGAGACAAGAGATTAATGATGCTTTTGGCAATCCTGAGCATCCAGAAATCATGAATCAGTTCATTTTCCCCTTCAAATGAGGAGTGATTTAAAAATTACAATATGCTTTGGATCCTTCTTAGCATCCACTGGCAGTCAGGTTTTCATTTGCTTACTCTCCTCCTAACCTCCACTTACTGCTGTATTTCAAGCATTCTGTGCAATGACATAGAGTAAAATATTACAAAAATGAAAACTGAGACATACTCTTGACTCCAGGTGATGTGACTTCAAACAGAGTGGTAAGTAGAGAAAGACTCTGCAGAGTAATAACTCCCTTGCCTGTGAGAGTGGAAAGAGCCCAGAGTTAAATACCTCCAGTTACATTCTAGTGCAGGGGCTCTGTATTCAATGCCCAAATCTTTCAGAGTGAAGAAAATTCAGAAAAATATCTTTATTTCCTGTCATTCTTTTTATCCCCTAGCTCAGCACAGCTCTAACTCATCTCATCAGGGTCTAACACACGACAGCAAAATCTCTCCCCATGTTCAGAACTGACTCTCTCCAAAAGGAGACTGTTCCTCAGATAAATACCCTGACAGGATTTGGGATTCCCCACCGTGAGCCAGGCAGCATGCTGGGCTAATTTTGGTAAAGCTGAAAGAACACCAGAGGTGGAGTTGGCTCTTCAGCTTGTGCCTAAGATGCCTCTCCACTCCAACTTCAGAACAAAGCAGGAAATAATAATTTCCTTCTGGTTTTTGATTAAGGATCCTTAATTCCACACGGCATATGGCTACATCAAAGAGCCTTCTCAGCTCTGGGTAAACAAACAACAGCCACAAAACCACTTTAGAAGTTGGTCTTTGGAGCAGGCACAAGGAGGAGCTTCCTTTGCAGTGTGACTGTTACCTCCCCATGGCTGTTAACGACTCCAGCCTCGTTAGCTGGAGCAGCAGCTCTGTCCGTTGGGACAGTCTCTCATTCCAGGCTGTTTGTCACAGCTCAGTGTGGAGTATCAACAGCAAACCTGTGGAAGGTTCAAACACACCTGGTGGCATTGATACAGCACAGCCTGGCTGTGCCTCCTTCGCAGGAGTCGCTGTGACCAGGCTGGATCCTGGCATTGGGAGTGCCAGGATGTCTTGGGGTGGAAAGGACCTGTCTCATGGGCAGGGACACCTTCCACTAGCCCAGGCTGCTCCAAGCCCCATCCAACCCTGCCTGGAACACTCCCAGGGATCCAGGGCAGCCACAGCTTCTCTGTGCACCCTGAGCCAGGGCCTCAGTGAACCTTTGGGAAGAAAGAACCCAGCAATCCTTTAGGAACAGGAGCCTCCATCCAAACACAGCCTGTGCTCACTGAAATGGCTACATCCTCCTTTTTCTCTCACATCTAACAAATTAGAATAAAGTTTCTCCCTGCCTGTTACTGATTTCCAGCTCTTTAAAGATCTGACATATTTGAAGTTAAAAGTCCTATTGAGATGAAAGGCCCATTCCATGACAAGTGGTATTTACAGAAGACAAAAGCAAGGCATGAGGCTTTGGGGGTTCTTGCTAACAGCCTCAAAAGAGAGTTTGCACTGGCTGCAAAGCACCAATGTGTCTGACTGCTGATCATTTGTATTGATTCCTCACCAATAGAAGAGTGAGCAAACAAACTTCAGTGGGGTCAGGCACAGTTTCTGTGGGGGAGAAGGGGTGGTTACAGTCACGCTGATGGATCAGCATGGAAACAGCCTGTCCCTCCCAGCCCACGAGGCTCCAGCACATCCATGGGTCTGATGGGTCAAGCTCTTGGCTTGTGGAAGAAGGGCCACCTTGGAGCTTTGGTTTTGGTATGACAAACGCTGCGTTACACACCTAAGCCAAGCAAGAATCTCGTTTCATTTTTTATACATCCCCTTCTGTGCCACTAACATTAATACTGTTATAAAAAACAGCGTTTAAAAAGCTTTTTGATAAATACGCGAAGTTTGAATTCTTCTAGCCCACTGATAAAATTATTTTGGTTCTGAAAATCGCTGTGAATATCTTTGGGAGCTCCTGCTTTCCCTTCCCAGTCACACTTTGCCCTTCCAGCGGTTACCATGGGGTGTCAGGAGGAAAGGCTCACTTTGAGCTTGGGGCAGTGACTGCTCCCAGGGCCACCAGCCAGATCTGCAGTCTCTTCCCCACTGCTGCTGGTTTGGGTGCCAAGGACAGCTGCAGTACGGCACAGCTCTAACCTGGGCTCAGACTGCTGGGGAGCAGCTCAGTGGGTACCACCCTGTCTCATCACAAGATTTCCCAGGAGAAGAAAATGAGTGGGAAGCTTTGCATCTCCCCCATGTCTGTCTTCTCTAGTCACTGGAAGAATATTTGCCATTTAAGGCATCCAGTATCTCTTTCAAAACCTGTTGCTTCCAGCTAACATCAAGTACAAATGAAACCACATTGGCAAAATCACATTGGCTCCCTAAATCAGCTGTGGCATGATCAGCACCCCACTGCTCCGTCCCCTCTCCAAGCTGCTCATGCTCATCGTAGTGGCCCTTTCTACCTTTGCCCAGGCCACTCTGGCTCAGCTCTAGCAGCCATTGACCTGAATCAGAATTATTGAAGTTGGTGTGGCAACGCTTGCTGGTGCTCAGAACAATTCCGTGAGGATGAGCCCCACTGGGGAAGGGCTCAGAGTCCCCCACGGCCCTGCACGGAGCCCTCACTGCTGTGTGTGCACTGGCTCACATCCCCTGTGCCCATGGCATGGACAGAGGGATGGCAAGAGCCCACGAGGGATGACCAGGAATGCCCTGAGATTTCTCCTTCTGCAGCTGAAATACAAAAGCACAGGACAGCTGCTTGCCTCAGATCACCCGGGATCCCCAGGAGAATCCGGCTGTTTCCAAGGACAGGACCCTGAGGAGCCAGCTAGTCACTCTTGCCAGCTTTCACAGGCTGGGTCTACCCACACCAAGAACCTCTGGTGACAACTTTTCCACCTCACTTGTGCTTCCAGCCCTCAGGATGGGCCTCCTGCAGCAGCAGCAGTTGTAGCATCCTTTCTGCAGCCATCCCACCTCTTCCTGCCCATCCTGCTCCCCGCTGTGCCTGCTCTCCAGGGATTTCCATCCCACCTCTTCCTGCCCATCCTGCTCCCCGCTGTGCCTGCTCTCCAGGGATTTCCATCCCACCTCTTCCTGCCCATCCTGCTCCCCACTGTGCCTGCTCTCCAGGGATTTCCATCCCACCTCTTCCTGCCCATCCTGCTCCCCGCTGTGCCTCCTCTCCAGGGATTTCCATCCCACCTCTTCCTGCCCATCCTGCTCCCCGCTGTGCCTCCTCTCCAGGGATTTCCGCCAGTGCTGAACTCAGAAATGCTGCTATGGTTTCTCCCTGTGCTGGTGTCTGTCATACACAGGAGCTGACGGATGAGGTCAAACCATCCCTTCTGGCCTCCCAGGACAGGAGTTTGGTGAGGACCAACCCTCCTCCCTGGGAGAAAAACACCAGAAATTTCTTTCTTTCCTTTGGCCATGTCACTGTAGAGCATCTCTTGCAGGGGATATTATGGAGTTTGCACTGCATGACAGCCATGGGAAGCAAACGTGGATTTCCCTCGCTCACAGGCTCCTCCTGTGATATTGAACCCCCCTGGTGTCAATGCTCACAGTCAACACTAAAAGATGTTCTGATGGAGCCAGAGAAAAATGTGTTTCCTGAGCTCCCTGTGCTGGGAGGGATGTGTGTGAAACCCTGTGCTACATGGAAAGAAAGGAGAGATCAAGATAAAGGCAGGACCCCCGGGGAGAGTCTCCGAATTGATCGGCTTTTCAACAGAGGACAATTAAGTGTCAGGGCCCCAGAGGCCTCTGTATCACATCATCTCACTCCTGCTGTTCGTGGCAGAAACGAGCTCAGAGAGCGGCTGCTGCTGCTTTGAAAGGCTCGGCTGCTGCTTGGGAAGTGCTTGAAATGTAAGGGCTGCTCACTTAAAGGTTGTGATGATGAGGATGGTGAGGGGAGACCTCACCAGGGTCTGCAGCTTCCTCCTGAGGGGCAGTGGAGGGACAGGCTGTGATCTCTGCTCACTGTGACAGGGACAGCACCCAGGGAACGGCTGGAGCTGTGCCAGGGCAGGGTCAGGCTGGATATCAGGGAAAGGTTCCTCCCCCAGAGGGTGCTGGGCACTGCCCAGGCTCCCCAGGGAATGGGCACGGCCCCGAGGCTGCCAGAGCTCCAGGAGCGTTTGGACAGCGCTGCCAGGGATGCCCCGGGTGGGGCTGTTGGGGTGTCTGGGCAGGGCCAGGGGTTGGACTGGATGAGCCATGTGGGTCCCTCCAAGCCCAGGATATTCTGTGTTTCTGTGATTTTCTCACTCAGCTGGTGCAAAAACAGGCACTGGGGACTCTGTGAGCCCTTGCAGAAGAGCCAGATTTTAACCTGTCAACAGTTGCCTTTCTGCTGTTTACCCGGATATTGGAACTCTGTGAAATTGAGCAGAAAAGGAACATCCCTCAGTGCCCTGGAATGGGGACATCATCCCAAACCCTCTTCTCTGGACACCCTCTGCCACAGGGAGCCCTGGGGTCGGTGCTCTGAGCAGTGGGTGCAGAGGTCACAGCCTTTCCCTGCCTCAACCACCCTTGTCTGTGCTCCGTGAGGGAAAAATCCTGTCCTGAGGGTGTTCATGTGTCACTAAGCCTAAACACAACCTCAGTGTGAGCAGAATTTGCTGGGTGACGAACTCAGAAGGGCCCACACACATGCTGAAGGCGATAACCACAGGAACCCCATGCCTTAGGGTCGGGTGTTCATCATCAAAGTCTCCGGTGCCCATGATGTAAAGGCTGGTAAAATAAAGGATAAACTGTGCAAGATTATTTTTAGCCCATTACAGCAGGCCCTGAGCAGCTGTGTCACTTGCTTTTGTGCATGGATTAAATATACTGTTAATTAAAAAATGCAATTACCCTGAAAATACCAACTTCGAGCCGTGCTCTCCTCCACTTGGAATCCTGCACTTGCAGGGAAGGACTCTGGGCTAAGACACTCTCTAGAAATATTTAGCTCCTGAACCTGTTTTTTCAGCCACTTAAGATTCCATGAATTGTTAATGAGCATTTAAGTGCAATAATAAAGGATGTATCTACACCATTACAGAGGGGAAAAAAAAAGTGATTGGGCTTTGCAAAACTGGTTGCCAGGAAATAGTTCAAGGCCTGGTTATTTTGTGGGCAAATAAATGATTGTGGAGATGAGCTGGAAAGAGCAATTTCAAAGCAAATAAGAGAAATATACAGCAGCTCATGTACAGTAACTGTGGCATCAAAATTACAGCCATAAATAAGAGACAAAAGGAATAGCTGGGAGAGGCAGATGGATGGAACTGGGGAGAAAGCTCTGCAAACGGCATTTTCTGCTGCATATGGAAAGCATTAAAGCTCCCGATGAGCTCCCCACCTCCCCAGGCTGTCTCGGTGTTCCTGGGATCCCATTAAAGTGTGGGAATAGGTTTTGGATAGATACCCTATCAATTAGAAAATATCAGGTCTGTCCTTTGTGCTGACTGAAGCCTTGTGGTGATAAATCCATGCCAGGGTGGGTGGAAGAACGACACAGAGCTCCAAGCTTTTATTAATAAAGCGCAGCCTTGCTCTGCCTTTGGGGAGGGACTTTTTGTTTCCATGGGATCTTCGCTTCCCGAGGCAGCTGGGGCCAGGCAGCTCCGGGGTCTGGGGGTTAACAGCCTAATAAAGTGGTTTTTAATCAGTGTAAAGCAAACACCACAATCGCTGGGTGGCAACTGGTGTTTTTACATGCCCTCAAACGAGCAGGTTGTGTGGTGAGGGGTTGAGGGAGGGAGAAATGCCAGCTGGAAGCAGAGGGCAGGGAGAGAGCAGGCAGTTCCCAGGCTGCTGGGGGGAGTGGGAGCTGGGCAGGGCAGGGCAGGTGGGCATCGTTGAACCCTTTAGAAACACAGGGGCTCTTTGCACATATCACACTCCAGGATATCACCCCCTTCCTGGCATCCACGTGTCATGGAAAGAGCTGGTCTCTCAGTATTCTCCTCCTTATGGATGGTGGAGACCAGTTAATATGGATATGAATCAAAGGGGTGAAAGGAGAAAATAACTCAAGAAGAAGCTTTTAGGGAAGCTCAAGTTTAGCGGGTTTCCACATAGATTTTATGAAGGGATCTTTAAAAAAGAAATAACCCAAACTAACAAAAGCCTCTCCTGAAGTGCAGAGCAGGCTGTCAGTGCAGCAGGATTTCCTCTTTTAGGAGGCCCCTGACAGCCCAGCTCTGCTCTGCTCTGTACAATCTCCACTTGCCCACACACCACAGGTACCCACAGCTCAGATTCTCAGGGAAGAGCTTCAGGAGCCCCCCTGAGTCTCTGCCATCCACCAGCGAATCAGATCACGGAGCTGCCAAATTTCGGGGAATTCTGCCCTCGTTTACCTGAGCAGGCCTGTTAAACAGAAGCTTTGGACATGCATTTTTGCATCAGCCTCCTTTTCTTCTGGAGTCTTGGATAATGCTTCAGCTTCCCAGGGGCTGGAGGGGACATCAGCCAGGTGACACACACTGATGGGAGCTGGATGGCTGCAGCCACCTCCCAGCCGGGACATTCCCGCTGGCAATTGGCAGCTCTCTTCAGAGGAAACCAACACTTTGACACCTTCCCCAGAACAAACACCTCTCCCCCTTTGCACAGCAGCATTTCTGCCTGTCCCAGGTATTCCTTTCATCCCCCTGGCTGCTCTGCCTTTGAATCAGGTGCTCAGCACCACGAGTGGGGAGGGCCAGGCGTGCAAAAGCAACCTGGATTTTCCAAACTGCCACACTCTGAGTAAACTGCTTATAATTTCAAAAAGCTGAAGTGTCTGTGTGCAGGCAGCCAGCGCAAGAGGGATGGTTTTTCAGAAGAATTTCAACAAAACAAGGGTGTTGTAAAAGAAACATCATGGGGACATTTTGCAAGCCTTTCAAAGGTATCGGTTCTCAGCTGTTATCAGGAGGGTTCAGTTCTTGAAAGCTTTGCTGTGCATGCACCATGGCCCCTGACATTGAGAGAAACCAGAGCCTAAATAGGTTATAAAAAAATAAAATGAAGGGGTTAATTAGGGAGCAAGGAGTAGTACTGTAATTAAAGCATTTTATGGTATGTAAGGCCCTGGCACAGGGTGCCCAAGGAAGCTGTGGCTGTCCCTGGATCCCTGGAAGTGTCCAAGGCCAGGCTGGAGGGGGCTTGGAGCAGCCTGGGATAGTGGAAGGTGTCCCTGCCCATGGCAGGGGGTGGGGTGAGGGGATCTTTAAGGTCCCTCTCAACCCAAACCATTCTGGGATCCTGTGATTCTACCCTATGTACTTTGATTATTATGAAAACCTTGAATTTCAGTTTGGGAGCTGCAGCACTGACAATAGGGATAACATGTGTAGAAGTTTGGACTTGATATTCTTAGGTCTTTTCCAACCTTAATGAAATCTGTGATTCACTTTTCACCAGGAGCGTGGTGTGGTTTCAGAACAGGTCAGTACAGAAGAAACATCCATCCTTGGAGGGCTGCAAGGTTTAGCTAAATAAAGTCAGAACCAATCTAACTCTGGCCAGGTCTTCTCAGGAGATGTCACAGGAGCTCATGCTTCAAATGTAGCTGAAACATTTCCTTTGGTTTGTTTTCAGAAGTGCAGAAGGTCTGTCCCTCCGCTGAGGTGGTTGAATTACCGTGTTGGGATGTCACCCGGAGAGCAGGCCCTGCACGGGATTCACTCCAGCTTTATTCTTCCCATTCGTCAGCCACTTCTCACTTTTGTTCTTTTAACTGGAGAGCTGGGAACTGCACAGCATAATCAGCGATCTTTAGCCTGTCAGCAGCAAACAAGGGCTCTGAAATCCTCGGGACGCCTCTTTTGAAAGCCATGATTATGCACTGACCTCCTCATTTACTGCATGTGCCCTAATTCTTGGCAGTTTCTCCAAGTTTGTCAGGAAATCGATGATCATTTGCATTGAGAAACTCTTTCTCACAGCAAAGCTCACAGTGGGTGCTGCCTGAGCTGGCTTTAGGACTGACCCTCGGTGTGTTTGCTGCACGGATCTCACAGAGCTGCACCATCCTGGGGTGCTTAGTGGGAATATGCAGTGGTGTGGCAATTTCTAGTGCAGGTTTTAGGGGCTGCATTCTACTGAGTGCAAACCCATGGAGTGCCACCCCCTCCTGCCTCCAATTTCTCTTCAGCCACATCTGAGGAAAGTTTTTCCTTTTCCCCCTTTCTTCCTTCTTTTCTTCCTTCTTTTCTCTTTTTTTCCTTTTTTTTTCCTTTTTTCCCTTTTTTCCTTTTTTTTCTCTTTTTTCCCTTTTTTTCCTTTTTTCTCTTTTTTCTTTTTTTTCCCCCCATTCTGTGGGCTAATCAGAAACTCTGCAGCCACTCAAGCACTGGTTGTTCTGCAGCAAACTCCGATTCCATGCGAACATTGAGCCTTGTTGTTTCATGGTGCTGTTACCGGGTTGCTGTAAATGGTGTTTGATGCTGTTGTACTCCCTCCTCCCCATCGGAATAAGGAAAAATGCCCTGGTTTTTTTCCCTGTCCATTCCACCACTGGAACATGTCCCAGTTTCCCCGTGCTGGTGGCCAGATTATTAGCATGTTATTAAACAGACCATATTTGCCCCAGGATTACCTGATATTCTGAAAGGGAAAAAGAGAAGGTGCTGCATGGGACGGTGCTACAGAGGATCAGAGAATCCTCAAGGCTGGAAAAGGCCTCCAAAACCATCGAGCCCAGTCATTAACCCAGCACTGCCATGTCAATTCCTGTCCCTTCCAGTGGCTTTGGAACTCACTGGCTCTTTGTAGGGAAATTGGAAGAGGATGGGTGTGGAGTGGAAGGAGACAGCAGAGCAAAGACCAGCAATCCTTAGGAAAACTGTCCCTTTCCCAAGGCTGGCTCCAGGTGGAAGCTCCCAGCAGCTTCCCCAGGGGTTCCTGCTGGTTTGGTCTCTGCCAGAAGAAGAACCATGACTTGCTAGAGAAGGTCTTTCCTCCTCCTCACCACCTGACAGCCACCACAAACACCTGATTATCCACAACCAGGGCGAGCCTGCAGCTCCCTGCAGTTACTCCACCTGGATAAACTTCCAAGAAGCTCCTGCACTCCCGAAATGCCACCACGCACCCTGCTCCTGCTGGGACCACGTTATTGTCCAGGAAAAGTTTCATACACGTGTCCAAACAGAGCAAAAAGTTCCTGCTATGACAACCTACCACCAAAAAAAAGCAGGTTTTCCTGGGATCCTTCTCTTGGTTTTATCCTGCCTGGGAGGAGAGGCACTGCCAGCACACACAACTGGGAATAAAGCTGTATTTTTATGAAGCAAAGTGCCTTTGAGTTTTTTGAAGCATCGCGAGTGTTCCCCAGGTTGTCAGTGAGCCCCTGCATGTTGATTTCAGAACTGGAGGGTGTTTGGCAGTTTTTGAAAGCAAATCATTGCTCACATTCCATTCTTTCAGCCATTCCCAGTTTTGCACTGCCAAGCCCTTTACAGCTCATAAAGAAGTTGCCAAGGTACCCTTGGGGAGTTCCAAGCCCACAGTCTCGAGCCGTCAGTTTGCTCTGCCATCATTGATATTCTCCTCGCCTGAATTTGGGATCAGGTTCATGAATTTGTTATCACACACCTACAGGATTAGGGAGACCTGTGGCCTCCTTTTGAATTCCCCACTCCACTTCCCCGTGTCTGCTGGATTAATGAAATGGGCAGCATTTTATGGATGAATTATCAGATCCAACAATCTGGGAGCAAAGAGGGAGTGGAAAAAATAACAGATTAGTCAGGGAGTGATATTGGGCAAGGCAAATATTGAACCAATTTTCCCTTTATTACAGACACAGGGTAACAAGTTAATAAGAGAAGCAGCAGAATGTGGTAATGGCCATCACACTGCTGGCATGAATTATATAAGAATATAAAATCTTATATGCATTGCATACATTTTTTTAAGGTTATAATGAGCTGTACTGGAAAACACAGAAAGATGCCTTGTGGAACCTAAATATTAGGAATCAGTGGCACTTTTGTCTTGCCTCTGCAGCTACCAGAACTACTCTGTTCATTGGCTCGTGCAGGACTTGTTCCCTCTCTTCCCTAAAGGTGAAGCTCACGCATCCAGGAGTCACAGCCCAAAACACAAGATGGTTTTGGGAGACTTTACTGAATTTTGAGGGATAACCATCTGGAGCCAAGCACCTGGACATCCCTCCTGCCACCTGGGGCCAGAATCTGAGAGCTCAGACCCCAGATGTGAAGCACACGTGAGGATTTCTGCAAAAAACATTTGGGTTTTCTCCTAGAGGAGGGCAAAAAAGCACTATTTCACTGCACAGTGCTGGAGAGCACAGGTTGATGCATTTTCATTACCATCCTTGCTCTGAATTTAAGGTAGGGAGGAAGATGGGTTCGGTATCATTTGAATTCTCCTCTGTTTCCAAGCACTCCAGGCACTGATGAGACTTAATTATCTCCTGAACAATTTTAGTAAAAAAAAATTAAAGCAACTAAACCTAATAAAATATTAATAACAGGTTTTTCCTCATAGGCTGGGGCTGACCTTTTGCTGACATCAGTTAATGTCTCGCTGATATTGAAATACCAGGTGAGTCTCATCCCTTTGAAGCCGAGTGTTGCTGGAGCTGCCTCGGGGGCAATGCCAGCCTAAGTGGAGCGGTGAGCAGAGACTCTTGCTAACCCTTAATTATAGGATCTCCCACTGGCAAAAAACTGTCTGAAACCTTCATGACACGTTATAAAACACACTCCAGCTTCGTGAGACACTCTGCAACTTTGATCTGTTTGCAGGTGGTCATTTGCATCCCAAATGGCTGTGGTGAATTTTACTCCTTTCTCTTCTCCCCTCTCCCGTGTGTCCCACTCTTGCCTGGCTGAGAGCAGGACTGACAACTCCAACCACGTGAAAATCAGGGTTCAGGTCTAAAAAGCATGAGCAGAGTGGCTGGAAAATCATGGTGCTTCTAAAAATAGGGCAAACGGGGGTTGTTGGTTTGCTGTGTGGGGCCCGGCAGCATGGAGGTGACTGATGGGCGCTCACTTGCATGGAGAGGCACAGAGCTCGGCTTGTCATCACACTCACCTCCTCCCCTCGGCTGCAGTTTGCTTTTCTGAGCAGTTCTGCCTCCTGCCAGGGGCTGTGCAGGAGCAGGAAGCTCCTGGTCACAGAATGACACTCGGATGAGGCGTGGCCCAGCTCAGGACAGCTCCTGAGCCGTGTGGGCCCTCTGGAATCGCTGCCTGACCACCAGGTCCGAGCAGTGCCTGGAAAGCTCAGAGTGAAGCAGCAGAGGTGACTCGTGACCAAAATTTTGGTCACAAGAGAGGCTCTGCCCCTTGGTCCGTATGTGGTCAATCCTGCTGCACTGAGGGACACCAAGGTCCCTGTGAGATGTTGTCACCTGTGGGTGTGAAGCAGCCGCTGCCTTTGGCCCTCTAAGAAAGGTGACAGGGCAGTGGAGCTGGGAAGGGGCTGGAGCCCAGGAGCGGCTGAGGGAGCTGGGGAAGGGGCTCAGCCTGGAGAAAAGGAGGCTCAGGGGGGACCTTGTGGCTCTGCACAACTCCCTGACAGGAGGGGGCAGCCGGGGAAGGGTTGGGCTCTTTTCCGGGCAATCAGCAACAGGACCTCAGGCTGTGCCAGGGGAGGTTCAGGTTGGACATCAGGAAGAATTTCTTCACTGAAGGATTGCCAGACATTGGAAGGAGCTGCCCAAGGAAGTTTGGAGTCCCCATCCCTGGAGGTGTCCAAGGAAGAACTGGGTGTGGCACTCAGTGCCGTGGGCTGGGGACACGGTGGGGATCAGGCACAGCTTGGACTCGATGATCCTGGAGGTGCAGCTGAGGGGTCTCTCCCATCTAAAGCTCTCAGTGTGCAGCTCGTGGGGCCAGGAAGGTGCCTCGTAGGACTTGTCCTGGTGCTGGCTGGCAGATATCCCAGGAGAGCTGGGCAGTGGGAGCAGGGCTGATTTGATGAGAAAGGCACAGGTCTGACCTGGTGAGCACATTGTTGCCAGAGAGGTGCAAATCCCATCTCCCAGCAGGGAGGGGTCTTCATGATTTATGATTCTATGAAAAGTTGGACTCGTGGGCACAGCAAGACCCAGGGCTGGGCAAGGCCAGGCTCTGTCTGGCCCTCAGGGGCTGGGGCTGGTGCCAGGGCAGGACCCAAATCTCTGAGAGAGTCAGGGAAATGCTTTCAGTGATTCT
The DNA here is from genome assembly GCA_013398055.1 of Ifrita kowaldi. Classification (NCBI taxonomy): domain Eukaryota; kingdom Metazoa; phylum Chordata; class Aves; order Passeriformes; family Cinclosomatidae; genus Ifrita; species Ifrita kowaldi. The sequence continues at coordinate 43,801 of VZRS01013771.1, read as the reverse complement.
TTTACAAGTGCAGAGGGTTGCAGAACAGAAAAAGAACATTGCACAAATTATCCACAAATAACCTCTGTGCTCCAAAACCTCCAGCAGTGGCTGAGAACAAATCTTTGATGCCCTCAGGGGTAAGACATTAAACACAGAGGTCACGGGCGGATGGCAGCAGTGCTGCTGGGACTTTTCTCTCATCTCTGCCACCAGGGCCAGCCCAGACACACCAGCCAGCTCTCCCTAAGGTCCCAGCCAGCTGTCAGGGCTGAGGGAGCACTGACAGGCGTGCTGCAAGCATTTTACAAGTTCAGTCAGCTCCTGGCTGAACAGGACACCTGGAGGACTCTGCCGAGGTGTTTCCAGGTCAGGGACAGAAGTGTGAAAGGCAATGCTGGTACAACCTCAGCACTTTGCAGTTCCCACGTGGGTCAGGTGTGGCTTCCTGCTGCCCATGGCTGTTGTACAGCTGGTAGCCAGGTGTTCTCCAGCATCTTCAACACCTGTGGCAGTGAAAACAGCTGAGATAAGGCTTTTGGGGTGCTCCGGAGCCTCCCTGGGCACCCATCCCACCTCACACCCTGCCTGTGACTGTTCCCAGCCCATCTCCTGTATCATTTGGGAGGTGGGATGGATCCCCTGACAACCCAAACACTCCATTCTGTCACTCTCAGAAACCTGGAGACAGCACTGATCTAAACAGTGGGTAGGTAACAAGAGCTGAAATAGCAAACAAGCAAGAGGAAAATCAAACAAAAAGAAGGGAATCCAAACAGATATTGTCTGTGCTGCTTCAGAAGAGCACTGTCTGGAGTGTAGTTCTGTCATCATGCATCCAAAGCAGGGAGGTGAAACATGGTCACAAAGAGACATTTAAGCCTGGCACAAAATCTCGTCTCTGAGCCTGGCTTTCCACCTTCAGTAAAAGTGGCCTCACACGTTTCTTGTGTAGGTTTTCATTTCTCTTAAGCTTTTAAGGAGTGCCAAACCGACCCTTTGTCTTGTGCCATCAGCTATGATCTTCTCAGGGCTCATTAATGGAGCAGGGCTGGGTGCATTCCCTGGATATCTGCCCTGGGGGCTCTGGAAGAGAATGACCAACAGCAATACCAGGGGTTTAAGCCCTCTCTGCCTCAAAGAACCTGGGGAAAAAAATCTGCCCTGTTCTGCATCTCTGCCATGCTGGGCTCTGGCTTTTGTAGCTTACAGAGAAACTTCAGTTACAATGAACCTTTGGAGATCTCTGACCCCAAACTGAGCTGAAAAAGGATCAGGTGGCTCTGGTTTATGTGAGTCTCATTTTAAAGTCTCTCCCTATCGAGCCCCTGCTCTAATGTTTGATTGATCTGACGGGAAAATAGTCCTGGTGTTTAAAACCTTGTGCCTGTGGTTTAAATGTTGCTGAAGGACAACAGGTGATGAGAATGCATGGAATCAGACCCAGGCTGTGCCTGATGTGTTGCAGGGGTGTCTGGAGGGGTCTGGCAGGGTTCAATGGTCACCATTAATCCTCCCTGGCTGCCATCCCTGAGAATATTTTGCAGAAGGAGCTGCTGGCAGCAGCAGGAGGCAGATTCTTCCTGCTCAGAGAACAAATAATCCCCAGCAGGTCAAATCCTCCAAGGCCGAGCTGGGCCAGCTCTGTGTGAGCAGAGGAGGAGCTGCAGAGTCTGGAGTTCCTGCCACCACAGGGACAGCGGGGGCAGCTGCTCAGCCAGACATTTACAGGCACCCCTGCTCTGCATTTGTCCTCTGCAAGCACGGAGCCTCACCCAGCCTGCCTCAGCTGCCTGTCCCTTTTTCACCTTTCCCCGACCTTGATCCGTCCCTCTGCTCTGTGGGACACCTGCCCTGGCCTGGCCACGGCAGGGCACACCTGAGACGGGTGGGAGAGACTGCAGGGAAAAATCCCAGGTGCTGGGGAGGTGCTGGAGCTCCACCCCTGCTGTCCCCAGTGGCACAGCACCTGCAGTCACAGCCTGCCCTCTCCATCCTCCGCCCCAGCAAACCAACCCCAGCCAAGCCCTTCTTCCCGGCATGTTCTGCTGCAGCTCCCAGCCCTGCCTGGGTCACTCCGGTGGAATCACACGGCCTGGAAACAATTCCTGAGCTCTTTTGTACTGATGGGCTCCTCTCGGGGTGAGGGGTGGGACTGGCAGCTGCCTGCTCCAGGGCTGGGTGTGCCGTGTCAGAGGGACCAGACACCCTGAGCTGGCTCAGAACTGTCCCTCAGTGTCATCCAGACCTGATCCAGAACTGCAGATCCTAAAGAAATACGAGGTAGTGCTGAATGTCCCATCTAGTAAAACATCTGCCAGGTACCTTCCTACAACTTCCACTTGACGTTATCCATAATGCAAGGCTGTGTTCCCTGGGATCCCGGGAGCAGCACGTCCATCCTTCATGATTACTCTGCCCACAATGTCCTGATGGGCTGGTAAGTGAATTATGGAGGAGACATTACCCTGGGAAGAGCTGACCTTGTCCTTAACCTCAGCACATTCTTCAATTAATGCCCCACAAGACAAATTAATTCTATTAATCTGCAGAGGCCTCTAAGCAGATGAACCGGGATTTCTGCCTTTCTCCCTAAACCCAGTTCTCCCTTTCCCTCCCTAATGAACCTTCTCTTGCAATCAATAGTTAAAGGTTTGGCACTGTTTGAAAGCAAAAATAAGCAGAGTTGTACTTGCAGCCTGGTTGCCTTCTAAACCCTGCTGTGAAGGAGAAAGGATTCTCAAAGCTGGTATATATTTTATTTCCCTGTCCCCAACTGGCTCTGTGGCTTTTCCTCACACGGTTGGTGCTGCAAAAGCCAACCTTTGCAGGAGGAAGAGTCACTTCCAGATCTGCTCGAATTTGCTCACTCTGCCTGTACGTCAAGCAACAGTCTCTGCTGAACATGAGTGAAAATGAAAAGGGTGGTTCTGTAAAGATCTTGGGGTGGAAAAGGCTGAGATCCATGTTTTGAGGATTTCCCAGTGAATTTCTCCAGGGAAATGCCCTGTAATCCCCATTCAGTGCAGGAGAACATCTGAGCATGGCTGTGTCCGTGTGCCTGCTCTGGAGCATGTGCAGGTAGCTTGGGATCTTGTCCGAAAGATCCCAAATTACCCCCAGGATAGGGAGTTGTGCTGGAGGGTCCTGGAGAGCCTGAGGGGGCCAAGCTGGAGGTGAAAAACTTTGAGTGCACAAGGGAAAGGTTTCAGGGGTGAGAAAGGGGCTACAGGGGCTGGCTATGGCGCCGAGAACAGACAGCCCCATGCTGCCTCCTGGCACCTTGCTGTCTCCCAAACCTTCTGAAGACCATCCTGGGCTCTTCCCGGAGCATTCCTGCAGGGACAGTCTGCTCTGGAATGCTCCTTCCCTCTGGCTTGCTGCTGGCACCTGAGCAGGGTCAGGAGTGCAGTCAGACAGGCAACAGGAATAAACAGCTTTGGGAACAGCATGAACAGCTTTGGGAGCCTGGTCAGACTGAGCCTGACCCTCAAAAAACACCAGAGGGAACCCGAACTTCACCTGGATCCCTTTGACCACTGCTTTGTAGCCAAGCAAGTCCCTGCATTGTGCCTTGGCTCCTGAATCATCCTTCAGACAGCTGGCCCTTGGGAAAAGAGGGGTTCTTGGACATGGGCTGTGCAGCTGAGACCTCCTGGGCTGCACTTCCCAGTCCAGGTGCAGCATTCAGGGGACTGGTTTAAGGATCTTTTCAAAAACTGCCTGACTGGCATCACCAGTAACACTCTGTGTGCTTGTCCACTTTGCAACCTCAGTGTTTTAGTTTATATTATTATTTTATTTTATTTTATTTTATTTGTTAGACAGCTGTGGGTACTGTCAGTATCTAGGGCATGCCCGTGGTAATAAAGGAGACCATTTCTTATGGTATAATAACCATAATTAAGGATGGGATTTTTCAAAAGCAATCAGGGAAGTCAATGAGAGTCAATAAGAAGTGGGTGCCTCATTTCCTCGAGGTTCTTTTGCAAATCCTACCCTAAAACATTGATATTTCATGTGGGCACATCTAAGTCTGTGTGGGAGAAGCCTCAAATCCTTTTTCAAAAGTGCTGTGCATATTGTAATTGAAGCAGATTAATATGAATCTCTGTGGCAGCTTAACCTTTTATTCTCCTTATTTCAAAAACCGCTGGGTATTTCAGTCACAAGCAACTGCATCTTGCAGTTAATAAGGGGCCAGACCCAGCCGTGTCCCTGGCACGGCTGCCCTGGCTGGAGCAGAACAATCCTGATCCGCCCCAGCCAGGGATCAGAGGCTAAGGATGAGAAGCAGCCAGAGTCACATTCTCAAGCTGCAAATATATGCAGAGAAGCGTGTGTTATCCAGTGCTCAGCATACTTAATGTCTCTGCAGGCAACCAGCATCCAGCCTGGAAATAGGGCACACATTCCTGGCAGCCAGGGTGATTGATGGTGGAGCAGCTTCACCTGGGGAGGCAAGGTCTTCTCCACGGTATGAAATTATCAGGCAGGGGTGGAAATCCAGTGAAAAGAGATGCCCTAGAGCAAACCAACGGGGTGCTGAGTGCAGGGATCACGAGGGGAACCCGGGTTTGAGTGAAAGAGGAGTTTAGAGCTGATTATCAAGACAGGCTCATCGTGGATGTACCTGCTGGATGTAAATCCTGCTGCTGCCCAAAGGCAGCCCAGCAGCCCAACTTCCCGGCACAAAAAGTGGATTTTTCCTCTCCTCTCCAGTCACGCGTGCTTACTGATCACGTGCCTCACTTCATCTGATGTCTTTGATCAAACTCAGAGTCCCAAAAGAAGCCTCGCGCAGAAGAGCCACATCTCACCTGGTGTCACACTAGAGCTGGGACAGCCAGCCCTGTTCATCTGCTCCCTGTTTAAACTCAAGGAATGGCTTGGGAGGGTTCACAACTGACTCTCTTCAACCACTCCATCAGTGAACCCCCAGCTTGCACCAGAACCTCAGCCCAAATCCCTTTCCTGTCAATGTTTGTGCGGGTTTGACTCTTTCCCACCACTGAAAGCGAACACTCTTAACAAACTTGTGCCACACGACACACCAGTGAGGAGAATGAGGTAGGAAAACACGCAGGAGAAGGAGGTATTTGGGTTGATTAACAAACACTGGGTGACAATTAATTTCCATCTGAATGCTGACAGACTTCCAGCTGCTGACAGTGATAACCTCTGCATTCCAGAGGGCAGCGCCTCATCAGATGCTCCTCAGGTACTCCGGGCTGGATTTATGCAGCAGGCAGTAATCCAGCTCGAAATGGAAGTGAAACAGGGTGGAAAGTAAATCACCGACTTGCCCTGAGTAAATAGAAACTCTGTGTTATTGCTGGCTCGTGAAAATGGGGAGGGCAGCGTGTGCAAGGGGTGGCTCCTCCCTGGGGCTGAGGGGCTGGAGCAGAGCGGGGTGACCCACGGGAGTGGGAGGGAGGGAGGGCTGGCAGCAGGGATCTTCTGGCATTGCTGCAGACCCTCGGGCACAGCTCCCTGGGGGGTTCCAGCCCCTCTCACGGGTGGTGGGAACAGGGCCAAGAGTTGTCCTCTGTGGGGCTGTGCGGGCTGAGCCACGCCACAGCGGCACCGAGCCACTGTCCTGTCCCTGCTGGTGGCCCCTGCCAGGGCAGCCCTCCAGAGCAGGGCAGGCACAGGGCGATGCTGCACCGAAACAATTCCGTGGCTCACCCCACAGCAGGATCAGTCCTCCCGGGCAGTCACTCATTCCCGGGCTCCAGGAAAAGCAAACCGCTCCCATCATCACCTCGTGTTCAGCTGAGCACCTCCTGAGGCACTGGAGCACTGATCCACCTTGGAGCTGAACCCTCTGGTGATCCTGGGGTGCTTCAGCTTTGCCCCTTTCCTTGCCTGGCCTTCCCTGCACAGCCAAGCTCCCCCAGTCTCTACTGTGTCCGAAGACCCTCTGGATCAAACTTGCCAACTGCAGCTGCCCTCTCATGCCAAACCTTCCTCTTCCCCATGTCCCACCAAATTCCCTGCACCTCTGTGCCAGCTGCCTGGCCCCGGATCCTTTGCAGAGTCCATCTCTCTACTTCCCCCTCCTCCAGGTGTGTTCTTTCGGGCATCCCAAACACTCTGAGCTGGACTGCAGCCTCCTGACCAGGCTCCTGCTGCCACCAGCCCCAGGTTAAAACTTCCAGGACTCTGGGGACAGACAGGTCCTATGGAACACCACCCATGGATTCCATTCCTCTGCAGCACAGCACAGACCTGGATGGGGCAACTGCAGGAGAAAAAGCCTTGACAGCACCTACAGAGAGGAAAAAAGGTGAAAAAGCACGTCCTGGACTGTGCAGGGCCAGGGACTGAATGTGTTGGTGACCCCCCCATGCAAACACCATGAGAGGCAGCAGAGTCAGAAGTGAACTGAGCTAAGTCTCAGCGATCTTGCAGGAAAAGTGAGACAGATCCTTCCTCTGCTTTTGCATCAGGCTGAGCTCTGGCTCATGATTTACTCCAGCATGAAGGAGAGCAGAGCTGGGCCAAGAGCTTCAGTTTTGCCTTCCCATCTCCTTCTGGTTTTGTCATTCTTTGAAATATTTGGGAGCTGTGAGGACAGTTCCCATTAAGTGTATCACTGGCTTTTCCTCTTGGTATTTATGATTTAATAATTCCTCAATCTGTCACAATCAGTATTGAAAGAGCGTGGCTGGGTAGAATGGAATAATTTGAAAGGGAATGCTGGAGTGCAGGAACAGCCTGAGCTCTTTTCAGCAGATGCAAAAGTGAATAATATTTAGGGAGGTGTTTATAAATCAGCACATCCTTTAATTAAGCAAAACATTTTGCTAAGAAAGGATCAATTAGCAATTCACGGCACAAGGCCTGGCCTATTATCAAAGAGCTTGTACACGATAAAGCACAATTGCTTGTGTGTCTTTCGAGCTAATTATCAGTAACTTGCTTTAGTTGTCTTTCAAAGCTCCGTGTGAAGAGATGAGATAAGATCTACATGAGCAGAGGGGGCTGGTGGTTTGCCTTTCCCTCCAATCTCTCTGGTGTTTGTAGTAATTGCCAGGAGTGGAAAGGAGCCTGTGGATGGTGTGAAGCCCCAGGATGGAGGGGCAGAGCATGGAAGGTCACTCTAGTCCAGCAACGGAAAGATGGGATCAGGCTCATCTCACAACTTCCCACATTCATTTTAATGTCTCATTTTCTTGTCTTTACAGCCAGGACAGCAACACTGCTGGCCTGGTGGGGGTTTGCTGAGAGGTGTCGGGAAAATTAATGCACAAACACCAGAGGTTTATGTGCAAAAAGGAGACAGAGGAGTCCTGTTCCTTTATTTGAATAAAGGGAGGGGCCATGGGCATTTCCCATGGGGTCTCTCAAGTTGTTGGAGGACGCAGCCTCCTTTTTATCTGAATTTCCTGGCTGCATTTCCCTCTCTCTTTCCCCATTTGCTGAGGTACTCGAGAGGTACAGACTTCCCAAATCACCTAACAGAGACCTCCTTCTAATGTATACCGCCCCTTTTTTCTTTTCCCATGGAATTTCTGGTTCTTCCCATCGCTTCTTTCATCTCTCAGTATCTGGCTTTACCTGTCAGCAGACCCACAGTTTGTTTGTAAAGACAAATCCCCCCCATTCCTTTCAGGTGAGGGGTGAGGTGTTTGGTGCTGGAGATGAGGCAGGGCAGGACCATGGGATGCTCCCTGCTATGGATCAGTAGGTGGGAGACAGTGAGCAGTGACTGAGAGTCTGGGGGTTCTCAGTGTGGGTCTCCAGCCTGCAGAGCCTAAAGCATAGCAGGGGCTCACTCTGCGATGAAGGAAGGGGGAAAGCTGCCTGTTCCATCAGAAATCCATAGAAATGCCAAAGGGGGCTCAGATCCTGTCTGGGAGCGAGGAACATTGCGGCAAAACCTACAAGTTTCTGTGTCTCTTGGGCACGTGCCAACTCAAGAGCTTAAACACACCATGCTGGCACAAGTGACAGGATTATGAGCAGTTTCAATCTGATGCAGATGGTCTTCCCATTTGCTTCCTTGTTTAAACAGCAATTTGGCAAGTTTGTCATTCATAAAGCTTTTATAGCGCTCCATCCGCTGCTCCCCGGCGGCACGCGGGAGCTGCCGGGATGTTTGTGGCTGCTGCAACACGCATTAGTCTTTAATGAGGTTGTATTGGAATTGGCTCCTTCGGCCAGAGGAGCCTTGGGAATTCCACTCTGTGGAACAGGTTTCATTTAAAAACTCACTCAGCCAGCAGCTCTGCCAAGCCAGGTGTCACAACCCCCCCACGGTGGCTGCAGGGGAGGAAGGAGGGCCTTAGGATGTGCCAGGGGCTGAGGAAAAGCCACAGCTTGCTGCTCAGATCCAAGGGGGAGGTGGGCAGAGGCAGGGCCAGGAGGCTGCTCTGCAATGAGCCTGAAAAAAAAGTGTCACCATTTGTGGTGATCAGGGATCTGGATCATCTCCCCAGGGTGCTGGGAGAGATGGAGGTGTCCAACCAGAAGAAGAGAAGGGTCCAGGGAGAGCTCAGAGCCCCTGCCAATGCCTAAAGGGAGACTCCAGGAGGGCTGGAGAGGGACTTTGGACAAGGGATGAAGGGACAGGACACAGGGAATGGCTTCCCACTGCCAGAGGGCAGGGCTGGATGGGATATTGGGAAGGAATTGTTCCCTGGGAGGGGGGGGAGGCCCTGGCACAGGGTGCCCAGAGAAGCTGTGGCTGCCCCTGGATCCCTGGAAGTGCCCAAGGCCAGGCTGGACAGGGCTTGGAGCAGCCTGGGACAGTGGAAGGTGTCCCTGCCCATGGCAGGGGGTGGCACTGGATGGGCTTTAGGGTCCCTTCCAACCTAAACCATTCTGGGATTCTGTAATTTGAAGAGAGGCTGAGAAACCAGATCTGGGCGTGATGTGGTCCAGCTTCACAAACCTTGGATAAATCACCCTTTAATGAACCAGGCAGATGGACCGTGGGAGTAGAAGAGGATTTGTTTGCCCACAAGTATCCAAGCAAAGCACAAAGGAAGTTTAATCAATTAACAGCTTCCATGTGGTTTTGCTGAGTGTAAAACAAGGAGGCATCATGGCTTGCATTGGCATGAGCTGCTCACATCTTCAGACAAGTAAATATTTAGCCAATAATTCTGATTTTTTTTTTTTTTGGCAACGAAAGGCGTCTTTGTTATTCATCTGTTTACTTGTGGTTTACTTGTGGTTTACTTGTGGCTAACACACAGCAGTGTATCAGATCTTACCTCAAGCTCCTCTCTAATGGGATATCCAGCATCTTTGCAGGAGCTGAGGAGAGAGCTGGGGATGCTCTCAGGTTCCTGGGCAGTGATTAATTGGTGTGTAATTATCACCTCTAGAGCTATCTGTGCTCGTACACACTCATGGTCCTTAGTGCTGAGCAGGACCTGCTGCCGTGGTCAGGTTTCTGGACAAGGACTCCTCATTTCTTCTTCAGTCTCCTCAGAGGAAGCCCACCCTGTTCCACTCCAGATCAGGGTTATCTACAGGCTTCACTCCATGATAAAAATGGTACATTTTTACCCTTTTCTTCTCTGAATGCACTTATTTGAGAAGATTATTTCATGAGGCTTGCAAAAAGTGTGAAATCGAAGAAGCAGGGCAGGGAGGCAGCTGGAGGTCACACAGCTGGGGACAGGAGCAGACTAAACTGGCTGTGGGACCTCAGACAACTCATCCACCTTTCCTGATTTTGGTTCCACAATCTGTTGTGAGACAGCAAAACAGCCCTGCCAGGAGTGGGGTGGGAGGCCTAGGAGCAATTAGCTAATGACACCCCGGTGATGAGGGCTGAGATTCACTGAGTGGGGATGGTGGCATAAATCCGGCTTCATGGCAGGGTGACGTGAGGCAAGCTTTGCCTCTGGACTCCAGATCAAGCTCCTAGGGAAGGCAGCAACAGGCAGGCCCTGGGCAGGCTCTGCAAGGAGATCAGAACTGCTGGGAGCAGCCAAAGGCTCCTCTGGTGTCCCGGTGGCTGCATCCATGGCCATCACCAGCAGGAGGACATGAGCACAAGGGTGGAACCCACTGTACTCCCAACCAGTTTCAGGCCAGGGTCTGCCTGTGCTGGGGCTGGGGAAGCTCCTGGGCCAGCTGTGCACGAGGTAATTCCCTTCTGACCAGCCTGAGAGCTGGGACAGGGTGTTTGTGGTGTCCTGTTTTGGGGGGCAGATGTCCCAGGCATGGGGTGCAGCTCTGTGGGGTAGCCCTGAGGGATGGGCACAGTCTGCCAGAGTCACTGGTTGTAACTCAGGAGCAGCAGCTCTGCCGTGGGTGGTTTCTGCACTGAGAGGATAAAAAGAATTGGGAAAGCGACTTATTTCTCCTGGCATACAAAGCTCCTCCTGAATTCCTGTCAAGGCTCTGGGGTGCTGCTGCCATACAAATGCCTCTCTTTCTCTGCTCTGTCTCTGTGCAGCTCCCAGGGAATGTGTTATCAGGAGGATGAATTGTGACATTTCTGCAATACTGTCCTCTGTATCCTGTTGCAGAGCATCTCCCTGACAATGGATCTCCCTCACGTGCAGCTCCTGTTATTAGCGCCATGTGCCCTTCCCAGAGAGACGTCTCAGGAGTGATGGCTTTGAAAAGCAGTGACAACATTCGGGTTATCAAAGGGGACAAGAGGTTATGCAGGAGTCTGAATGGATTGCAGCTGGAGACAGGGTTGAAAGCACCACACGTCTCCATTGTTGGGAAAACACAGCCCCAGAATTCAGACTTGGTCTGGGCACTTTCAATTTATTTATTTCTTTTTTAAACGGGCTATTTCTTCTCTGTCATTCACTCTGAAAGCAAATTTGGTTACGAGGTAGAACTGGTCAGGATCTCTCTGTTTGTCTCTATTTCGTGTTTGATTTTCTTCCAAATAAAAGGAATTAATTTCATTTCTGAAAGTATCACAGGAAAGTCATGCACACACCAACCCTGCAAGGAGAACTGCTACAAATGCCCTGATTGTACTCCTTGATTGTAAGTACAAATAAAGAGCTGATAGGGAACCCTGGAATGGAAAATACCTTCACTTTCGTGCATTTCTGGTCAAATTTCCCGTTAGAACTTGGCTTGGGACATTTGCTCGGTGAACAAGTGTGGGCATCAGAATGTGTTTCTACAAGTGCTTTAAGGCACAAAGAAAAAAATAATCTTAAACATCAGTGGAGAATTGGATTATTGAGCCCAACGAGGCTGAGAACGTGCAGCCCCCTCTGGCTGGAGTTCACCCACAACACTGAGGCAGGAGGTGATCTGGTTCTTTGTGCTGACTCCAGCACCTTGGCTCCTGGCTTGGAGGGGAAAAGGATTGAACGGTGCCTGAATTTACCACCCACCTCTGCAAGGGCTCTTAAAAGTGCTGGGCTCCAGCTTTTCAGGTGGTTGGCAGTACCTGCAGAGGAGTTTGAGCTGGGCAGGTGAAGACTTTCTAAAAATAAACACTAAAAAACAGTAGTTACAAAAGTTTAGGACAGCTGTAAAACCATGGTGTCAATCTTAAAGTGTTTTGCCATTTGAATCTTTTAATTATGAATTTCAAAGGTGATTCTGGAAAAGCAATGATCATTGACTGGGGCACATGAGGAGACAGGAAAGAGTTCCTTGGGATAATGTAGAGGGAAGAGGGCACAGACTGCTGAGTGGGTGCAGAGGGAGCACAAGACAAAGGCTGGACACTATTCCAGCCTTGCTGCATTTTCTCTACAACCCCCACAGCCACGAGCTCGTTATTGCTAAGAGAAATCTAAGATGCAAGTGGGGAGAAAATCATAAAAAAAAAAAAAAAAAAGAAAGAAAAAAAGATGTATAAAAGCATGGCCAAGAGCTGAGGGTTCTGAAAATCACCTAGTAACAGGAAACAAAGCAAATACATCCAGGATGAGGGAGGGGAAGCATCTCCAGCACTCCTGAGGAGAGGCAGGTTCCCTGTCCTGCCCCATTCCGGTGCTGCAACACCTGATTGTTGTCAGTGCTGCCTGCTTGTCCCACGTCAGGGATAATGACTGGGTGAAGAGAGGAGGGATTTTGTCGTATTGGAATTCAGTTTCCTTTGCATTACCATGGCAATGCAGGCGAGATTTTGATCACTGGCTGAGACACTTCAGAAGATATTAATACAGCTTTTGCCAAGGAGAGAGCTGAATGACAGCTCTGTTTGTAAGGCTGATTTGAACCTTCTGCTTTTTAGGCTGGCTCAAAAGCCATGCACTCAGAGAAAGTGGAAGAGGGGGAAAAAAAGGGATCTTACTTAGAGCAACTTATGAAAAATGCCTGAAGTTCAGAGAATACATTTAATTCCTACTAAATTGGCATCAACATCTTTGGCTGACTGCGAGGCAAGAAAGTGCAAACTCCCTTGAGGCAGCAAGTTCTAAAATAACCTTCTACTGCAGCACTCTGCTGTCAGAAGTTCTAACTCGTGTTTCTACTCCTCTGTCTCCTGAATGTCTCCTTGCTCACGGAGCTGCTATTTTATCCCTTATTTGTATAAGGTGTGACATAATAAGAACACCAGACTCATGTCTGAGACCCCTCAGGTCAGGAGAAGCACTCACAGCCCCGATTTGTGCTTCTGATGGAATTAATTTTCCCCGTTCCTACTCTTTCATAACTATAAGAATGTTAATTATGTCCCTAATGAATGTTTCAAGCCCGAGTAGAGGATGCCCAGCAGCAGCTAGGGGAAGGTGGCAGGAAATCAGGTGAGGTGGCTCCTCTGAGCACAACACTCAAAAGCAAAGGGGCAAAACTTGCTCCCTGTGTGGGCAAACTCAGCTTCAGCTTCCTCCTACAAGCCCTGGTGACCCCCACGAGCAGCCAAGAGGCTCAAAGGGTCTCACAACCGCAGCTGGAGCTGAGGAAAGCTCCCACCACAACACAAGGTTTTGTTGCTCTAGTTGTTATTCTGGAATAATTAAAGCTGGCTCGACCACTGGAGGCAAAGCTCCTCTGACGGTGAAATAATGGCTCCTGAAAGGTTTGGAAAGCTCCAAATGCAATGGAGCTTTGGAAAGTCCAGCAATGCAGGTTGACAACAGTGTGGGATACAACGTCCATCCCCATGGAGCCTTCCCTGTGGTCAGGAGAGCCTGGGCTGACAGGGCAGCTGTGACAGAGCTTCTGCCAAAAGTCTCTAAATGCTGGGAATTGGAGCCGTTTGAAGGAGCTCCTGCCGTGGAAATGCACTCCCTGTTCCCTGTCAGATCCCATCGCTCACCACCCCACCTCCTGCTGACACGCTGGGCTCTCCAGGCAGGGCCCCTCACGAGGAACACGCCGGATGTGCAGCCTGGATGTCTCAGCTGGAACAAAGCCACAGCGTGTCCAGCCCATGGCTCAGAGCTGTGACAGTGCCTGAGAGCCAGAGTGACATCCCTCCCACTCGGATACACGTCCCTGTCAGCTCGGGGAACCTTTGGACACCGGGGATCTCTGCACTGCTGATCTGCTGCCTGCAGACTCCTGAGCGTTTCTGCAAGAGTGCATTTTGTTCTCCAGATAGTTCTTTTTCCCTACTTAGCACTTTATCCCGACAGGAAATGTTCTGTAAGGCCACCAGCCTAATTAAAAAGTTCTCATGTCGAGGCTGTTCTGAAATCTGCGCATTTAGAGCTCGCTGCACATGCAGAGCAGGAATGTATGCATATGGATATCTGCAACCATCTTCCTATTTTTGGCTGAGTGAGCATATTTCCTGGGATCAGATTCTGAACTCTGACTAATTAGTGTGCAGGATTAATACTTTTCAAGGGAGTTTAGCTGTGAAAAATCCACGTCTGGCTGCATGTTCAATTTGCAAGTGTGTTCCCTGCACTGCCACGGGCTGATCAGGAATCGTGTGGGGAAAAAAAAAGGTCTTTGTCCATTTGCATCAGTAGTTTTTGGTTTACCAGCACAAGGAGACAGGTGGTTGAATTTAGATTAGTGAATGCTAGTGCATAGCCAAATCCCTTGGAAAATCTAGGTCAAACTCTGCAGACAACATTTGGGCTGGCTTCTCTTTCCACACACTCTTTGCTCTGCAAGAAATCGATTCTAAGCACATCAGAGAAAGGGAGTGGCAACAGAAAGTTCTGCTCAAGCAAAATGGATTTGAATCACCCAATCTCCCCCAAACACAGGTGTTGAGACTTCCTTAAATCTTCCCATTTTGTTCAAGTCCCTTGAAATGGAATCCAGCAGTGCCACCACTGCGCTCACTAACACAGCCCTGCAATCTGACACACGTCCTGCTGCTTCCCTTGGAGTTCAGACTGGATGTTGAGCTTGCCTGGGGATTGATCTGGTGCCTGGGTACTTATTCCTTCAATTCCAGCTTGCTCCTGGCCTTTATTCTCTAGAAAGCCCCTCAGATTAAATTGGTGGGAAAACAAACAGACCTGATGGAGCTGAAGCATCACCTCGTGCTCATGCATGATCTGAGTCTTTGTCACAGCTCAGACTGAACCATTTTGGTGGGAAAAAAACCCCAAAAACTTTCTCTTCTCTTACACGCCTGTCACAGTTTGGGGTCTTTGATAAAAGGACACCACAAAACATTTAATTTTGCTGAGCCCATCACACATCACATCATCCCAGCATCATCCCAGCAACTTGTAAAGCAATTTGATGAATATACAGGAAGAAGTTGTTTGGAACAGGGAGATAGTTCATAGATAGCTCTGGCTTAGGGCAAGTGGGTGATGTCTAGAAGAGAATCAGTGTTCTCCAGCCTTCATGTTTGTGTGACTTCATGTTTGTGTGACAGTGATCGCTGTCAATCACAGTTAAAATTACTTCAGCTTTACTGTGACAGGACCCTGCTGTCACTGCACTTAGCTCTGAATAATGTAAGGAAAGCAGAGAACCACAAACATAAAGGCTGAGCCCGGGGAGACAGGGATTGACAAGCTTGGAAAGAGCCACCAGGGTGCAGCGATCCCAGACAATCACGGCATTGACCACTACTCCCATCAGATCCAGGGGTATTTCCCTCTCTACATTCCCACCAGGCTAGAAAACATCATCCAGGAATCTCAGGAGTGCCACTGAAAAGATCTGTGACAGAATTCCCTGAAGCAAAGAGCACTGAGTACATCTCACCCTGTGTGGAGGCCACAGAGAACTTCTTGCTGTCTGTGCTTCCTGTGTCCCACAGTGGCTGCAAAATGCCAGGAATGAGCACCTGACTCAGGTTCCAGTGTGAGACGGAACCACAGTGTGCATTCTCTCACCAGCTGTTGGAACCAGCTGGGGCAGGGTTCTTTATCTCTTCCATGGCACATCCCTGCTAACTCCCTCCAGGGGATATCTCCTGCTAATGGGCCACCGAGCCTCACTGCCCGGCCCATAAAATTCCATCAGCCCACCGTGAGATGCTCCGCCCAGGGGGAGGAACCGAGCCTTCCTACCGGGACATAATCTGAGGTTTGGAGCAGCACAGGCAGCCCTGACCTGCTGGGTTCCCAGAGGACAAGAGCTCCATAAGCAGCACTGGGCCTGCAGAGGAACAGCAGAGCCTTCTCCAGGATCCCTGCTCCAGCAGAACCACATCCATCCCTGCAGCAGGGCTGAGGCACCATTGCATGGGGCTGCTGCCAGCGCCCTGCCCGGCAGGGGCTCAGGCTGTGTCCTCACTCTGCCAGTGCTTCTGTACCACTGCATTTATCTTCATTTTCCTGTTCAATTGTAGTTCTGACTTGGGATCTCTCCCTGCTTTGCTTTCAGACCAGTACAGCAGCAGACTGCAGGACTGGGATGTGTTTGTCCAATGGTTATTTCTGATGGCACAGGGGACGTTGTCTCGCTGGAAGGAGGAGCGTCTGTCAATGAGAAAGGCACTGGTGAACACATCACAGGGGTACTGAACCCTGGGTTTGCTTGGGCTGTGTTCACATGAAAGCACAGGAGAGGCATGGCTGTCCAAAGGGAAGAACAGGCAGAAATGGGAGTTCTCAGCTCCTGCTAGGAGGTGTCCCTAGCTCGGGTTCACTGGTGCAAAGCTGGTGCATGAAAAGTCACTGAGCACAGCAGGAGAGCGAAGAGCTGTGGGGAGGGCAGGAGCCAGCAGAGACAAGGAAAGAGCAAGGGGAAGAGCTGGTTCTGTGGCACAGGAGAAGGGCCACTCTCACAGAAATGCTGGCTCTGAAGTGTCCTGAAGGGACACACTGAGCGACAGCTGAGCCCTCAGCTAAATTACACTCGGGGATTAATGAGGAGTTTGATTATTGGACTCATATTCTGCAAAAGGAATCTTGCTTCTTCCTCCCCAGCCTGATCCAGCCAGGAGGAATTTGGGCTCTGCATGCAGCCACAGAGCTGTGACCCTCTGAGGTCAGAGGGGCCTGGTGGGATGGCTGCCAGGAGTGATGTGCTGCCAGGGATGGACACAGGCTCAGTGGAAAGCACAGGAAGACAAAGAGAGCCAGGGACAGCATTAGCAGAGCCCTGGTGGTGGCAGAGGGACACCAGCCTCCAGACCAGAGCCACAAAGGTTTGGAAGCTGAGGAAGAAGAGAGAAATCCCTGCAATCACACTGAAATCCCCAGGTGAATTTCCCATGGGTCACACCATCCCAATGTCCAGGGTTTCCATCCAAAAATTCCCCTCCAAAGCCACTCACAGTGACCCTGTCCAACCCCTCAAAGAGCCCAAGAGACGAGCATGGAGGCTGCAAACCCAATATTCACTCAAAGGCTGGCCCTTGCCTTCTTTCACCCCCAGATGCAGCAGGGTGGGTGCTGCAGGCAGGGCAGGAGCCTGCAGGGATAACTCACAGACCTCTGGCTACAAGTCTTTCATTCCTGCAATAAACCCCACACAGGCAATAAATCAGGTAGCAAGCAAATGTGATAGCAAGCAAATAGATCCTGCCAAGTCATTTTAAACTGCAATTGCCGGGGCTTTTTTTGTAACATTCTGATGTACATATTTGGCCCATTAGAAAAACAACTTCATTTTCAGCCACAGTTTCTGTAATGGAGCAATTCCCTGCTTCAGTGCAGATCTCTCCGGGTAGTTAGAGTGAAAAGCACACGGTGCTTGGCTCGGGGTGGAGGTGGAAACAAGCTGGCAGAGCACATAAGTCCATTTCTCAGAAGCCTGGCGAGTTCAGCCCTCTCTGAAGGGCAGCAGTCATGAGGGCCAGGAAGTGGAGACAGCAAATGCAGCAGCATCATCAGCCCTGACCTCCTGGAGCATGGATCCAGGTTTCTGGGAGAGCAGAGCCAGCCCACGCGGGCAGGGATGGGGCACAGGGATGCAGGACACACACGAGGGCTGCTCCAGGCAGTTCCCCCCCAGGGCTCACTGGGGTTCTGTGCTGGAGGAATCTCCAGGAGGGTTTGATGGCTGCATTCAGCCTGTCACACCCTCCCAGCACAGACAGCTCCGTGGATAAAGCTCCAAGCACGCTCTGTGGGACCATGGATGTGCCTGTCCTTGGGGCTCAACAAACTCTCCCCTGGAAGCAAATCTGCTGGGAGAGTCAGGGATGAGCCCTGCCCACCCTCATTCCTCTTCACAGCAGAAGGATTGTCCTTCTCCCAGCTCAGGGGGCCAAACCCAGAGCTGGGGCTGTGGGATGGCCCTTGTGAAGGGGCTGCAGGGCCTGTCTGACCACCTGGAGTGGGTGAACTACAGAATCACAGAGTGGTTTGGATTGGAGGGACCTTAAAGCCCATCCAGTGCCACCCCTGCCATGGGCAGGGACACCTTCCACTATCCCAGGCTGCTCCAAGCCCTGTCCAACCTGGCCTTGGGCACTGCCAGGGATCCAGGGGCAGCCACAGCTTCTCTGGGCACCCTGTGCCAGGGCCTGCCCACCCTCCCAGGGAACAATTCCTTCCCAATATCCCATCTAACCCTGACCTCCTTCACCCTAAGGCCATTCCCCCTTGTCCTGTCACTCCATGGCCTTGTCCAACATGTCCAACATGTCCACCCAACCTCTGGAGAGACTCCAGCCCCACTGAGCCCAGGATCCTCCCAGCATGACCACCCACCTCGTAAGAGCAACACAGACATAAAAATAGGAGTAGAACCAAAAAATTCAGAGGCAAAACTGAACTTAAAGGGAAGAACTGAGTGCATGAAATATCCCAGAAGTGATCCCAGGCACAGCCCCTGGGGCTGGGAGCCCCCTCAGTGAAATGCAGCCCTTCCCTTCCAGCCTCTCCAGTGCGGCCTTGGGAGATGCTGCTTAACATTTTTCAAGCCTAGGACAAGGCAAAGAATCACTTGGTTGAAAAATGGCCTTTAGTAGAACATGAAAAATTTTATGAAAAACTATTGGCTTTTTTGAAGTGTTTCCCCCTTTTTGATTTTTTTTTGTGACATCCTCTATCCGTCTTTTTTACTGCAGCCTGCAATGTAAACCAGCCTTTGCTTTCTCTTCTGGAATTATTCTATGTTAAGATACTTTTTCAATCAAAAAAAACTATCAAAATAATTCATGTACAGAGAATCTGCTGTGGGGAAGAAGCAGCAGTTTGCATTTTTTGGAGGCAGGCACAGGGAGGACAGGCATGGAATTGTGCTCATTCCCTCATGGAGCAGAGGAACAGGCTGCTCCCACCCTGCCCCTCCACCTCTGCACAGCCCTACCCAGACCCTCATTTTCCTGCAGCCCATTGCAAGCTCAGCTCCTGATTTCCCCAGCCAAATTCCCTGCTCTTTCTCTGCTTTAGGAATTCCTGATGCAGGAGCAGGAGCCCGCTCTCCTCCAATTGCTCCCCTCACCCCAAACCTCCCTTTCCCCAGAGCTTTGGGGAAAGCAAAGCCAGTGTGGACCTGTGAGAGGGGCAGGGAGCTGCAGCACAAAAGGGCTCTTTGTGCTCGTTTCGTCGAGCGCCGTGAGCCGAGATTTTGGGAGCAGTGTCTGAGCAGAGATTTGAAGCAGTGTTTATGTGATGGTTTTGTTAACAGCACTGAGAACATGCACAGGGCTGCTGATCGATCCCTTTATTGGGCAAAATTTGCTTCCTAGAATTCAGAGCTGGAGAAGGGCTGTGACTGCAATATCAAATTGCTGGGAGGTGCCTGTGTGGAGGAGCCAGCCCGAAGCCACTGCTGAGGCACAGGTGCATCCTGACCCCTTCCAAGGGTCAGGAGAGGAGCGGGAGAGGAAGAAAACCAAAAGGAGAGCAGCAGGAGAAGGTTTATGGCAGGTGTCTGTGGCATTCTCTGTATGGAGAAAGACCCACCCTGGGAAAACTGCCCCACTGTCCCAGTGACCCTGGGAAAATGTGCATCCCACTGGTGGATCTGCAGTGCTCCAGGGAGATGGGGAAAGCTGGGGCCAGAGCAAGCCATTTTCAGGGAGTGGAATGCACACACAACCCTTTCCCACTCTAAAACCTCCTTATAACCTTAAATCAGATGAGAAAACTGAGGTGCAGCTTCTGGTCCAGCAGGTTTGGAATACTGAGTGTCCCCGTTGTGCTGGTGCTCAGCAGGCAGGAGCTGCCCCTGGGTGGGATGAGATACCTTCTCCTCAGCCTGCTCAGAGGTCCCTGAATAAAAACTGGGAACTGTGGGGGCTGGTGTAATGACACAGACAAGGAGGGAAATGGGGTGTGTGTGTGGAAGGAAAGGGTGAAGAATCAGCGAGACTCTTGGAGCTGAGTCAGCAGCAAGTGCTGGAGGGAAGAGGGGGAGAATCACAGTCAGCCCTCAGAGTTATCCACAGAAACCACAAACCTCCTCCTCTCCCACTCCTGGAAGTGTTCCAGGCCAGGCTGGACGGGGCTTGGAGCAACCAGGTCTAGTGGAAGGTGTCCCTGCCCGTGGCAGGGGGTTGGAACTGGGTGATCTTTAAGGTCCTTTCCCACCCAGGCCGTTCTGTAATTCTGTGACCTTCATAGATTAATATTAAAAAAATCTCAGAATCTGGTGTTTTCTCATCCTGCAGACCCCACAGAAATCCCAGAGTCCGTGGTTTAGGAGTCTCTAGCCCCCTGCCCCGCTCCCCCAGGAGCTCAGCACAGGGTTACACAGCTGGGATCACCCCATGGAGCCTGCCCCAGCACACACACGGATCATCCCTCCTGCCGGGTGTTTTAGGGCTGCTTTTCCCCCCCTCTGCAGCTCCTGGCTCCTCACAGAGAGAAGGTTTCAAGTGCCCCAAAGTGCAGAAAGGGCAGGATCCCACATCCTCCCTTCCTGCTGGCTCCAAAGCACATTCCCACATGGCTCAACCCCAGGCTACCCCAGGCTCTGCTCCACCTTGCACCTGGACAGGGGTACCCCAGGCTGTGCCTCCCTTCCCAGCAGCTCATCCCTGCTCCATCCCACCCTGCTCCTCAGGACACCCAGTCCCTTGCGCTCCTCAGCCCCGTGGCCAAGGAAAAGCTCATTTTGCAGGAGGGATAAGGACATCCCCTCCCAAGTTACCGCTCCCCTCCTGGCGCCACAGCTGGAATTTCAGTGAATTTACACATCTTTCTGTTAACTCTTTGATGAGAGAGCATCCCGGGATAACGTGGCTGGGGACCTGAAAAAGTGGATCATGTGATAACAGCCTCTCACTGGTGCTGCTTCCTCAGCTATCCTGCACGGAAAACCTCATAACTCACTCGGGGGGGGCATTTCCTCTGTGTCGGGCATTAGCAATACCCCTTATCCCCAGAAGGATTCGCATTTAGCAGAAGCTGATCAGTAACAAACCCTGTCTCCTCCCAGGAATCATCATGCCCATTGGGAGCAGCAGTGGGAGGGGGAATTGATGGTGTTGAGGGAGAATTGATGGTGTTGAGGAGGAAATGATGGTGTCAAGGGCTTACCCCAGCCCATCCCAGCACCTGGAGCAGAGGCAAATGCTCTGGAAGAGGATATTTGATTGCCGTATTTTCTCTGGAAAGGTGAATGTTCAGCATGATTCAAAAACCTCCCCAGTGGGCCAAAGCGATTCCACAGGATAAAGCTGGAAGGGAAGTGTGTGTTTGTGTGTTTATATGCAATAGCTGATTTGTTTGCTCCAGCTTCTCTCTGTTCCTCCACAGCAGAGTAAAACATCTAGGTAGCATGTAGAAGCAAAATAATTTTTAAAGAGGCAAATTCAATTAAAAAATTTAATTTAAGAACATAAAACACCTCTCCATATTATAGGCGTGCTCTGACTTTACATTTCTTGCACAGTACTTCTAATTTAATCCTTTCAAAGTTAGTCACAACTGTGTTAATTTTTAACTGATCCATTTCAAGGTAATAATGATTTCTGAGCTTGTAAACATCCCCCAGGCTAGGGGTGGAAAGCCAAGGAACACAAGGCCAAGAATGAGAACTGAACTCATGTGTTTGCTCCTCTCTTCATTCTCAGTGTCTGTCCTCCCAACAGCCAAGAGTAAAATTGGTGAAAAGTGAAAATAGAAACAAAACTCACTGTGCCTTCTTTAAAACTCTCTTTGTTTAATCTGTAGGAATAAACATCACCATAGTTCAGTGCCCCAATAATGGGAACTTACTGAGGACTTACAGCCCTTAATAATCTGGATGTGACATATTTCTCGATTTTCCTTGCACTTAAATTTCATTAATTCCTGAGTTTCTGATGCTGATTTCATAGAATCTTGGAATGGATTATGCTGGAAGGGACCTTAAAGCCCATCCAGTTCCACCCCCAAACCTTCCACCAGCCCAGGGTGCTCCAAACCCAATCCACCCTGGGACACTTCCAGGGATCCAGGGGCAGCCCCAGCTTCTCTGGGCACCCTGTGCCAGGGCCTCCCCACCCTCACAGGGAGGAATTTCTTCCAATCATCTAAATCTCTTTTTAAAACCCCTTCCCCTTGTCCTATCACTGTCTGTCCATGTAAGAAATTAATGGACTCATGGAGTGGTTTGAGTTGGCAGGGACCTTAAAGCCCATTTTATTCCAGCCCTCAAAGTTGCTCCTTTGCTCCGCTCCCTGAGGTGCTTTAACTGTAGTTACAGATCTGAGTTTCCATCCTTCTCTTCCCTGTGGTGTTTATGCAGAAACAAACTCTGGTTTTTGCCCAGCACTGTCCTGGCCCTGCCAGTTCCCTTTGCACAGATGCTCTGCACCCTCCCTCTGCTGCCTCACACACTACCTGCACTGCAGCTGCTCCAAATGCTTTCCAGATGGGGGTTACATCTTTTAGGGAGAAAAAAATATTAATTTAGCACCTTTTTTGCTCCTGAAGGAGTCACACCAACTTTCCTTTGTGGTTTCATGTCCTCACACAGGGCAGGGCCCTCGCTCTCCTCCTGGTGCGGAGGCACTTCAGCCTCAGTGTGCTACAAACAATGATTTGTCCTTGGCCGTTCCCCAGCTGTCCCTGTGGTGCTGTCACAGGGGAGGCCACACAGCTTTAAAGGCACCTCAGCTGGCATTGATCTGACTCCAGCACAGGCTCAGCAGCTTTGCTTTCTCATCAACATCTGCATGGAGACATTTAAAGCCCGGGTGCCAATGTCCCGAACACAGAGCCCCTGAAAGTGCAGCTCTCACCACACACCCCCCTGCTTCAGTCTGATTCCACAGGCCACATTCCTAACGTAATTCTGGATAACCTGGAGTGGCCCCAGGCCCATCTGCAACAGCACCAAATGCCTGTTGGGCACTATTTCCTCATTATTCCTCAGAGAGCTCGGTTTGTTTTGTGTCTGTACCACGCCAGGCCCTGAGCCGCAGGAGAAGGACATTTCTACAAACCCTGTGGAGGGAAAAGCCAGCAGCTGCCGGGCACTGCAGCAGGAGATGTCACCAGAATGTCCCTGCTGTGCTGCAAACATGAATCTTTCCATCAGATCCACCTCCAGAGCTTACACTCATCCTTCATGGTCACCCTGTGCCACCCACCACTGTAAAGCAGCAATTACCAGGGGGTGGAATATTTGCTGCTCTGGACAAAAGGACACCCGAGCCCTGTGAAGGTTCAGATCTGTGAAGGGAGCAGTGCAGAGCTGCCAGCTGAGTGCTGGGGTGTGAAACACCACGAGAAAACACCTCGGAGTTAGCTTTCCTCCAGATGCACTCCTCGGGTATTTGTGTTTTGATGATTTTTAATCACTCAGCAGCTGATGAGGTTCCTGCAGTGAAACCAGACACAGGAACCCTGGCGGTGTGATGTGGCTCCCTGGAATGATATTGCCTCCTTTCCTGCAGCTGATTCCCCCAGCATGGAGCTGGGGAAGGCTCTGGAGCACAAGCCTGATGAGGAGTGGCTGAGAGAGCTGTGGGTGTTTAGCACTTCAGAACCAACACTTGAACATTTCCTTAAACAAAAAAAAATAGAATATTTTTTCCCTATTCCTATTTTTTTCTGCGAGACAAAACAAGAAACTTTCAGCCACATGGGAAATGTTCTCATTTGGGTCAGGCTGCTATTTTGAATACAGGGCTGCCAGCCCTCTGCAATTATCCTCCCCAGACAATGGGATGGATGTTCCCGTGCAGCCAGAAAGGGCAGCTCACTCCAGCAGCTCCCACTCATTAAAAGGAAGGAACAGCACCAGGATGTGTCACTGTTGTCTTTTTCCCAAGCTGGAAATGAAACTTGAGATCATTTTAGTAAGGAGGCAATATAAAAGTGAATCTTTATTTGGAGGCCTCCAGGAGCAGTTATGGAGAAGGTCCTCAAAAGCCCACCCACACGGGGTGAATGGTTTTTATAGGTTTTAGCAAATTAGCATAATTGACAAAAAAGCACCAATTAGGAGGACAAGTGGTGATGGAATTCCTGCCCAGATCAAGCCCCTTCTCTGGAGCCCCTCCTCGCTACTAGCTGTACTTTGGTTTTGAAGCTGTGTCTCGAAGAGCTGTGCTCAGCCTTGGTTCCCAGGAAGAACCAAGACAGGACAGGGGCCTTGTGCCCCCCAGGCCTTGGAGCTCTGGAATTTCTTTTGTCTTTCTGCCTAGGGAAAGGCCATGGAAAATTACTGGGAAAAGTAGCCCCAAATACAATAGGCTACAAATACATGTGTAAGGAATACAGAGAATATAAAAGGAAAAAAAGGCAAAAATAAAACTGCATCATCACCAGTACCTCCAGCAGGATTGGCCTGCTGGGCCCTGCTCCGCACTGGGCTGTGCTGGGAGGGGCTTCTGTCGAAGGAGAGGAGGGAAAATTACCAATCCCATCTTCATCCTGTAAATCCTGGGATTCTGGGCTGCGGGATGAAGCTGCTCACGGAGCACTGCAGTGCTGTGTGGTGTGTGCACGGCGGGCTCTGCTCCCACTGCCATGGCCCTGTGTGGGTGCAGGACTCCTGGGGGCCCCAATGAGGACATTTGAGCTCCTCGAGTTTTCCTGCCTGTCCCATGGACAGGGTATTTCAGCGTTTCCAGTCCTCCTTGTGCACACAAAGCCCCAGAACGCTGCATTTCCCCACGCTGCCCTGTTTCCTGGGCAGTCACAGCAGCCGTATGGTCCTGTCCCACTGCGGTGACAGGGACAGTGCCAGCAGGACAGATGGGCACCCCGAGGGAGCAGGGACTGGGACGTGCGCCTTGGGAGACTCCCCGTGCCCAGAAACACGGGACTGACGGGGCTCACGTTGCAGCTGCCAAGTCTGCCTTGAGAGAGGCCCCTGGAAAATGTGTCCCAGCCCAGGGGAATGGAAATTCCTGTCTGTTTTCCACATCTTCGAGGAACACTACTGTGAATGGACTTCACTGGTACATCATTCCCATTCCAACATTCACACCCAGGCAGACACACATCACAGCATTATGGAATATCCTGGGCTGGAAGGGACCCACAGGATCATCCAGTGCAGCTCCAGCCCTGCACAGACACCCCAACAACCCCACCCTGGGCATCCCTGGCAGCGCTGTCCAAACGCTCCTGGAGCTCTGGCAGCCTCGGGGCCGTGCCCATTCCCTGGGGAGCCTGGGCAGTGCCCAGCACCCTCTGGGGGAAGAACCTTTCCCTAATATCCAACCCCAAATAAATAAACCCCAAAATAACAATATCCAACTCCCCCAATAAATAAATAAATAAATAAATATTCTAAAATTGGAAAAAGATAAAAATACAGAAATAGATAACTAGAAAAATAGAAACATAGAAAAATAGAAAAATACAAGCTCACCCATCTGTGCCCACCCCATATCCATATTTTTATTTCTCAGCCCCTTCACAGCACATTGTTATTCCTTTAGGATCCCTCCAGCTCCCAAACATTGCAGGTGGAGCTGGCCCTGAGGTGTCCTGGCGTGCTGCACATGGAAATGCAGAGCTGGGCTGATGTGTGCACCGTGCCCCTCTAACCACACGGGCAGGGCTCGCAGTCACAGCTCCTGTTCCGCCGACTCTCCCGATTAATTCCGGCTGCTCCTGGCCCCAAGGCCGAACACGGAGCCCTCAATTTACGTCAGGCTGTTAAAATTTTTAAACCTTTGTAAATGACGAGCAGTTTATCAGTGGAACTGCTTTTGTCAGCCTTGGCTGGGGAGGGCAAGGAAATATTGGCAATTTTCCAATTGCCATTCATTTTACGTTGGTTTCCTTCCCATTTAAAGCAGGAGTTGGGTAGAAACAATATCCATTATTAATAGATAAATGTTTTATTAATGATATAAAGACCACAAAGATTTGTAACTTTAATAATAGTTCCTTGGTTTAAAGTTTGGTGGCGTTATTATTTATTGAGCAGCTGGGGCTATTTTCTTACAGGGCCACAGTTGGACAGAACCACGGGAAAATGGATAACTCGGAGTTATCAGGGGAGAAATATTCCAGCTGACTTAAGTGCTTCCTGGCAGGACTTCTCTTTTTTCATCATTTTTAAAAGAAATTTGTCACTCGCCGTTTACAATAAGGCCTATAAAATTTCAAAGGAAAGTCATTTTTCCTCAACTTCACTTCTGGTGCTGCCCATGCTGGAGCGTCCTCAAGGCCCTGCTCTCGTATTCTGCAAATTATTCCAGTTTCTGTGTTAAACCATTTTGGTTTTAGCCTTTGCTGTGCCAGGGCAGAGTGATAACTGCATTTCCTGCTCCCTGCAGGGGCATCTGTGGCTCTCAGGGAACTGAGGGAATTGAGAGGGGAAAAAGAAGTTTTTGAACTTTATTTTGTCCTCCCTCCTTGGATTTCACTTCATGGGCTTTTTTTTGCACCCATGTTCTTCTTCTCTTAGTAGGTATTTCAAGGGCTGTGTGGATTTCTTAAGAGTTAGGTCTGGTAGTTCAGAAAAACACAAAATATGAAACCAAGTCATTTGAAAGATCTGATATTTTATTTTAGTCTTCATTTCAGAAGAAAAAAATAGTGCTGATGTTTGAGATCTCTAAAACAGCAGAAGGGTTTTGAAAATCAACGAATTGAAGGAAGAAAAATAGTTAATAATAATAAAAAGTAATAATAATAGTAGCCATGCTCAGCTGTAGTTGGCAAGAAATAATTTTGCTACAAAAATCTAAAGACTTGCACTTTCTGTCTCCAGTGCAAACTGTGGGGCTTTTTCAAAAAGCAAAGTTTCTGTTTTCTAGAAAGAAACTTTCTGCCTTTATCCAACTCCTTTTAAGCCTGGACAAAATCAAAGTATCAACCTGCAATAGTCAGGGTTCAGCTGGTGACCAAACATCACTAAAGACCCAAAACTTTAAAGATTTAAACTCTTTTGATTGATTCAGCCCAGAAAATTGAATCTGGAATTCCTAAATCCCACATTAGAGCTCTCAGGACAAACCACTTGGAAATTCCAGGCTATTCCTCTCTCCTTGTTCTGATTTGGATGTGAAATATTCCTGCCCAGGTGAGCAGCTTTCAGAGGGAATATTCTGTTTGCTGGGATCTGTGTTCCATACACAGAACTTCTGCGTCTGGAGAGGAGCTACATTCAAAACTCAAAGCACCGAGAATTTATTGTTAAAAACCAGAAAGTTGCGCTTGCCCCTTTCTTGTAGAAATCTGATTGGATCCACCTGGAGGTTTTCCAGGAATTCTTTTCCACGGGATAAATACCAGTTACTGAAACCAAAACGGTTCAGGGGAGAGGGACATTGTCAATTATCCTCTTCAACCATGCTAACCACAATATAATGGGAAATCAGAAAAAGATTGCATTTCGATGTTTTCTAAGCAAAAAACTCTGCTTTTCCTACATGAGCATGAATTTCAAAAAGCCACAATGACAAGAACTATTTAAAGCTAGCTGTTAAACCACTTATTAACCACTAACCACTTCTTGAACCACCTCTTTCCCCATTTAACCATCTTTTTAAAAACATTTCAACAGACCCAAGTGAAGAGGTCTTTTTCAATCTTCAAATTGCAGGAAAGTTGGTGACTTGGGGTGTTATTTGTGAGTCAGAGAGGGCCATTTGTTGGGTTTGGAACTACAGAAAATTGCCCAGGATTACATGTCCCAGACAGCTCTGAGAGTTACTGGAAGGAACTTCACATCTTCCAAAACGCGTATTTTGGGTATTTCCTGTTGCACCTTTCATGCCAACAAATAGAATCAGTGGGTGGCAGGGATGCACCCCAGCCCTGCCAGACGGACACTCCATCCCTGGAAGTATCCAAGGCCAGCTTGGACAGGGCTTGGAGCACCCTGGGATGGTGGAAGGTGTCCTGTGGCAGGGGGTGGAACTGGATGATCTTTAAGGTCCCTTCCAACCCAACCCATTCCATGATTCCATGACAGGACCAGTCATGGTTCTTTTCCCAGCCACAGCCATTCCCTGGCTCTGAACACACATTACTCACATGGAGCTCAGCCTGCCAGGAAATGAGCTGAGAGGGTGCCTCAGACTTGGTTTTCACCTTGCACATGGCCAAATACCAACCAAAAAATTCCCTACCCAAAAAATTGTCCTTGGACACCAGCTGCAGTTGTGAACAGAGGCTCTGGCGTGTGGGTGCAGATGTTTGGGCACAGCTGGAGTGCAGCACTAAAGGCTGAATAGTGCCCATGGCTGGTGGCATCCCCCACTCGTTCATACTCTGCATTAAATATGGAACTGGGCATCCTGGGCAAGTTTCAAAGCTCCCCCTTGACACAAAATTTTGGGTCATCTTGAACTTGTTTTGCTGACCCAGGAGACAAATTGTGTTTCTGTGAAATCCAGCCTTGCAGGAGCATCTTCCCTGCCCTGCCAGTGCCTGCCAGTGCCTGGCCTGCAGCAGGGAACTGTGGAGTGGCAGCCACCTGACAGGGACTTCTCCCTGCCTGGGCTGTGCTTTCCTGCTCTCCTCCCTGGCACAGCAGCAGCAGGGTGTTGGTGTGGGCTCCGGGGAGGGAATTCTGATTTCACTCCAAGCCTGTCCTGGGAAAACAGCACTTGATAGCAGAGCTACAGGGGATAGAAATAGACCCTACCCTGGCTTTGGGAAGGAGAAGGAGCTGCCTGCTCTGCCTGGCATGGGAACAGGATTTGATCAGCCAATAACGTCAGGAAACTTGATGCATTTCTAAAATTCAAGAGAAGAAATGCTTGAGAAATTAAAACATTCAGTAGGTGAACATAGAACCACAGCAGAAGGGGGTGTTCTCTGAGCTTCCTCTGGTGGCCCTGTGGCTCCAGACCACACTAAAAGCAAATGAACCAAGGAGGGAACAGGCTGATGCTTTGAGGGAGAAGAGCTGCACTGACACCAGTAGTAACATGATGTTACTTCTGCCTCTTGCCTCCTGCAAGGAACAGCTGCATTTTTCTACAAGCATTTCTAAGGTGCCAATCTAAGCAAAAATCTTGTTCTTTGGACTCTCCATTTTGGACTGACCCAATATTGAGGACCTCTGTCTACCACCACTGCTACCACTAAGGTTTGAACATGGTGAGTTCAGCCATGCTATTAAGTCTTGCTCCAAGTGGGAATACCTTGGGCTCAGGAGCTGCAGGATCCCACAGCAGTCAAGGGTTTCACTCTGAGCTTCCCAACTGCCTCTAAAAGCACTGGGAAAGCTGGTCAGGAAAACCCTGGAGGTAAACAGCACCGAGGTGTGCTGAAGATGCTGCAGGTTTGTAGCAGATAACTACAGCGAGTTATCTCATCAGCTAAATACGGCTTTGCAGGCAGAAGGATTTAACTCTACTACCAATGAAGAAGTCTTTCAAAACCTCAAGAGATGCTCCCAGTAATCCCAGTAAAGTTCGGGTACTGGGAGACCTCAAACAAGTACTTCATGCATCAAGCCAGCAGGGAAAAGGAGGCAGCAGGAAACAAAGGTGAGGCCAGGGAAGAGTTCATGGGAAAGGAGAGCTGGGGCTGCTGTGAAGACCAGCCAGGCTGCAGCAGCTGAAATCCCCCCAGGCCAGCCCTGCCTGCCACGGGGGTCTGTCACAGGATGGGGGCCACTCAGCCCTGCAAGTGCTGAAGTTTTCCTGCCCAAGCGAGCCCCCAGCACAAGAAAAATCCCACTTTTCCACATGGTCTGCAGAGGAAAGAGGGAGAAACAAACAAACAAAGGAAGGATGGGGTGGGTAAAATTTGCTTAGGTGTCATGAAACAGAAGGGATGAAAGAGCCTGGGGTGAAAACAGGACAATGACAGGTCGGTGCTGGCTGTGTGATTTATCCCTCCTTGGGGGAGGGATGCTCCAGTTCCCACGTGCTGCCACCCCCACGGGTCCTCAGGGAAAGCTGCCCCTCCTCAGCAGCCCCAGTGCAAAGCCCTTACTGGGGACACAGGGATGAAGAGCTGTCCCCAGAGTCCTGACCTGGGGTCTGAAGAAGGAAGCTCTACCGAAACAAACCTGAAAATCCTCACACACATTGGTGTCTCACCCTTGCCTGGGGAATCCACCAGCAGTGATGCTGCTCAGCCCGAAAACAGGGCCCAGGAGCACCCCCATGCCATGGGTGGCAGGAGAATACTCCAAGACTTTTGGGCTGTCTGGAATCCTGAGCTGCCAGGCATTGTCCCTTTCAGTGGCACCTCTTTAGGTCCCTTTGTCCCTTGCTGTGCTTGTTTTCAAAGCCAGATGCCATGGGAGACCTACAGGACACAGGAGAGCTCCAGGGGAACCCCCTCAGGTTTCCAGCTGCTGACATGATTAAGTCTTCCTGGTGTTTCTGCAAGTTTATGGCACTGGTAGTGTTGGAAATGATATAACATCCCTAACTAACTTTTCATTCGTTGTTTTAATTAATTGTAAGGATTGCCCACTTTTAGCCAGCACTGCTTAAATTTTTGCACAGACTCTTATTGATGCTTTGATCATTAAATCATCGAAAACCTTAAAGGTGTAAAAACTAACCCTGACAAGCTTCAATAAACAAAGCCAAAGGGTCTTGAAGATTGGGCATCTG
Source organism: Ifrita kowaldi (assembly GCA_013398055.1). Taxonomy (NCBI): domain Eukaryota; kingdom Metazoa; phylum Chordata; class Aves; order Passeriformes; family Cinclosomatidae; genus Ifrita; species Ifrita kowaldi. The sequence continues at coordinate 13,626 of VZRS01013771.1, read as the reverse complement.
GAATCTTAAATTTATGGCCCTTCAAAGGAGGTTGGAGTAACGAGAAGATACAGAAGAGGTTAAGGCCTGAAAAGCTGGCGACTCCCTGTGTGAGGGAAAGATAACAAAAGAACCACAGAATATGGACCAGATTAGCATAAAGAGCGAGAATCATGGACCAACAGAGAATAGAATGTGAATTAATGAAGAGGATTATGTAATTTAGAACCAATGAACACTAATTTCTTTGTTTGCTAAAAATGTATGAATAAGCAAAATGTTTTGTATCACTGCAGAGGCCGGAACTTTGTCAGCCACACACACAAACCTTGGTCAGGAATAATGTCATGCCTGCCTCTGGAACATTAAAAAGAGAGTTGGAGGAGTCTTATTTACCCCCATGGTTTGGGTGACAGCAGCACCAGTCAGGAGTTTCCTCTTGTGGAATTCTATTGGCAGTTACAAGAAGAGTTTACATCCCCTGATCCTGGCACCCCCTTTCATTCCCTTTTCTGCTCCTATCAGCAGGGTGTAATTCCAGCTGGTAACACCCATGGAGGACAAAGCAGGAAATCAGTATTTCCTGAAATACTGAAACTTTGGGAAAAATGTGGCCCATCCTTAAGGCATCCTCTCGATGGTCATCAGATTCATTTCCATTTCAGTTCAAAGCAGAACTGCTTAGAGCCAAATCTTCCCCATTTCTGGATCTGCAGGCCACCAGGGCCAAGGAAGGAGCAGTGGTTGTGCTGGGTGTGCACAGGACGCCAGGGATGTGCTCTGTGGCCACAGCCCGGGGTGAGACAGTGACACTTCATCCACCACAACCCAACAGCAGGGCGGGAGTGCCTGGCACAGCCCCGTGGGGCAGAGGATATAAAGCCACCACTGCAAGGGGTTGAACAGGATTTGTTGTGCTGAGTAAGTGCTGTAAAAGGTTCTATTGCCTCTTGCAGGGGAAGTGCCTCGCACCTGACAGCGCTGGCATCCTCAGCTGAAGCTGTTTCTCCACAGGGATAAATCAGGGCTTGTTTCGCTGAAGAGCTGGGGCTGGTCTCAGAGGATAAAGGCACTGAGTGCTGCCAGGGCTCCTCTTATGCCAGCCCTAAACCCCCCCAGCACCAGGTGGGCACAGTGGGGGCAGTGCTGGTGCTTGCAGCGCTCCAGGGTCGGGACTCTGTAATGGGACAGCTCACATCACACCAGCAGCTTGCACCTCACTTTATTTCTTGCTCATGCAGAACACCGGGGAGCCCTGCCCTGGCCAAGAGGAACAGGTGCCCCTGTGCAGCCAGAGCTCAGGGATCACACAGCCACAGAATGGGTTGGGGTGGATTAAAGACCATCGAGTTCCAGCCCCCTGCCATGGGCAGGGAAGAGGAGTCTGGCTGGTCCCAGCAAGCCTGGTCAGTCCCAAGGAGCCAGGCTGGTCCCACCAAGCCTTGCTCAGCCCAGCTGGGGCAGACTGGTCCCACACAAACACAGTCACCTCTGCTCTTTAGACGAAGCTGGTTTAGGAATGAGATGAGAAATCAGGGAACAGCACAGTCTGAGGCTGCTTTTACCCAAGTTACTCATTACACCCCTTCACAGTGTAGGCCAGAGCAGGATCAGGCCCAGAGGAGCTCTGCTCCCTCCCTTCCCCGTTTTGGGGCTGACACCAAACTTGCTGAAAGGCAAGTGGAAAAAGCTGAAGTGCTGAGTTGCACCTTGACAAACGACAGAGAGCGATTATTGCTGTCCAGGAGACAAGGATTAATACATCAGCCCAATGTGGAACTCATATTTCGGGCAAAGTATTTTTATACAGGCAAAAATCTACATCATTTTCCTTGGCTGTTTGATTCATAGGAAAACAGTGCTGAAAAAAAAAGAGAAAATAAAGGCTCAGAGCACACTTTATCAGTTCTTGTATTAATGTACAGCAAGGTACCAGTGGCAGGAAGAAGCTGATTCTCGGGGCATGTTAACGAAAAGCATTAAGCTGAGGTAGGGGTTCTGCTGCTTATTTTGCCTTCTCTAAACTGCCTCTCCTCAGACTGTCAGGAGAGGGGAGGGAGCCAGGCCAGCGCTTTGCCTAACAGGAGCAGGGGAGGAAAGATCTCTTAAAGCCTGGCTGCTGTGTTCTCCTCAGGCAGAGTGAGGGTGATGGATGGGGAGGTTGCTCAGCGTCAGGCAGGGTGCAAAAGGGCCTCAGTAACATCTATTAAAGCCATCCATTTTCCCAGGCTCATCTGGCACTCACTCTTTGTCACCACACTTGTTACCTTTCCCTGATGGTGAACGCTGGGGAACTTCAAGGTATTTGAACAGTCAGAGACGACAAGTCCCTACGAAGAAGAAAGTGTAAAACAGCAGGAGAAACATGTTGGCTTCATCCTGAGCGAGCATTAAATACACTTCCCATTTGTCTGAGGAGACAGTTAATGGGAAAACGGGCTCTTTAATTGAACAGCCTGAGAGTCTCACGCAGCTGCAGATAACAAACGCTCAGGAGAAAGCCATTTTTCCAGGCAGGGATCCCAGCCTGGGTGAGGCAGGAGGGAGCATTTCTTCCAGAGAAATAGCAGCACACGCCGCGGCTGCTGAGGACGGTCCGACGCGAGGCCTTTCCCAGCGCGGCGCTGTTTAAAGGAGCAGGGAGAGGCCTCGGATCGGGCATTCAGCCCCGAGCTGGCCTCAGGCAAGAGCAGAGCAGAGGGTTATTTTCGCTGTGTTTTACAGCCGGCTCCAGCCCGGGGCTGCCAGCTGGTGTGTGCCGCTCGTCTGGGTCACCGCGGGCTCTGCGGGTTCCTCTCTTCGCGCACCAGGGCCCTGCTGTGTCCCTGCCGTGTCCCTGCCACTGCTCTGGTGGCACTGGGCACCTTCTGCCAGTCCCAGCACGCCCGGCAAGAGGCCTCTCGCTGGATTTCATCATCCCTCTAACGCAGAGCTGAGGATTGCTGGGCACCTCTGTGGCCCCTCTGTGCTGGCAGCTGGGCTGGGCCCTCTTGGGACAGCACTTGGAATCACAGAATCCCAGACTGGTTTGGGTTGGAAGGGACCTTAAAGCTCATCCATTCCCACCCCTGCCATGGGCAGGGACACCTTCCCCTATCCCAGGCTGCTCCAAGCCCCGTCCAGCCTGGCCTTGGACACTGCCAGGGATCCAGGGGCAGCCACAGCTTCTCTGGGCACCCTGTGCCAGGGCCTCACAGCCCTCACAGCACAGAAGTTCCCCGCAATATCCCACCAAAGCCCGCTCTCTTTCAGTTTGAAGCCATTTCCCCTTGTCCTGTCTCTTCAGGCCCTTGTAAATAATTCCTCTCCATCTTTCTTGTCAGCTCCCTTCAGGTACGTCCCACCAACCTCCAAGATACAAGGTACCGACAACAGGTGCCAGGCAGAGTAGCCCAAAAATTACTCAAAAATTAATGAGCGTTATAAAATGGACTTTCCCTGACACAGGCTGCCTGCTGCATGTCCATCTGCAGTACATCAACCTTCCCACCTCCCCTCAAATCTTCCCTCCCCCACATGAGCCTTCAAACTCGCCTTCCTGCAGCACAACCCCTTCCCAGTCTAAAGAGCGTCTGAGATCCTGGGATTAACCTGAATATTATTTTTATTTACTCGCTTTTAGTGTTGTTCAGCCACGGAATTCAGGAATCTCTGGCCTCTCCAGGGTGTGCAGCAGAGGGTGGTGGGACCAGCGACACAGCCAGGGCAGGCACCTGCTTTCACTGTTATCCTGCTAATTAATACCACGCTAATTAAATTTTAAAAGCCCATTACTGGAGTATCAAGACAAGGGCAGAGATAAGAATGTAGTAAGAGGGACTGAAGGAGTCTTGTCTGTTGTCAAGTCCTCTTCCCTGGGATTCCCATCACACCAGCTTATTAAACTCTGCCTTGGATGCAGTGGCTTTCCCCTTGCTCCCCAGGGAAGGCTGTTAAAGAACTTCCCTTATCATGTATCCAGGAATCTCCTCATTTGCAATTAAAACCTACACTTAAGCAGTTTGTTCTTGATCTGTGGTTTAAATCACCTCTCCTTCTTGGGGTTTGTCTCTCCCCTGAACAGCAGCCTCTCCTCCACAAGAATTTATGGCTAAATAGGCTGCACGAGCATCCCCTCTTTTTCCCCATATCCTCATTGCTTTTCTGCCTGTGAACATAAATCCCCTCAGTCTGTGCAGAACCCAGCAGTGACAGGCACTTTTCCAGGTGGTGAGGACAGGAGGCACTGCTGGGGACAGCCAGGGGGTTGGTGGGGCTCATCCTGCCCAGGATGCTGGGGCCAGCAGGGTTCAAACAGCCTCTCCTGGTCGTTTGTCCTAAAGGTGGGGTTTTTGGAGCTCCCTGCAGCTGCCTGTGGACAGGAGGCAGGAGGCAGCATCACACCTGAGTGCCAACATGACATTGTGGTCACGCTGACAGGATTTAGGAGCCTTCTCCACAGCCCCAGGTCCTCTGTGCCACGCAGGACAGCCTTCCAGGGACAGTATCTCCTAACAGCGGTGACACAAGCTTTTTGTCCACCTCTTTTATTTTTTTCTTCCTTTTTCCCACCTCTTCCTCTCCCCTTGGTTTACTTGGAACCTGGGCACATCCTCAGCTGCCCCCATCCAGCAGCAGGAAGGCAGCTGAAGAGTGTTCTCTCACCCCAGGGGTCTGGATCACTGATTCCCAGAGCAGCATCACAAGCAGAAACCCTCATCAATACCAAGACACTTTCACTGTGTGTTCATTAAGTGCATTTAATTACCAAAAGGGCAGACAGATGCAGCAGGGCTGAGGCCTGAAAGGCCACACACAGCAAGCTCCCTTCCTGCCTTGCCTGGCCCTGTTCACGGTGTTATCCCAGCGACTGCTGAAGCCACAGAGGTTCCATGGCTGCTCCAGTTTGAACCGGGGCTGCCCCACTGCCAGGCTGCCAGCAGGAGCAGCAGGTCTCATGGGAAAACCTTGGGGATTTTAGCTTTTATATTTCTCATATATTTGTGATCCTGCAATTCTTCAGTGTGTAACTCCAGACTCCACATACAGTGTTAGCTGCTGTTCTCCCATCTGGGTCAGACAAAACAATTCCTCTCCAGGCCTGGGAATCAGGGACACCTGACTGCCTCAGGCCCTGAGAAATGTGAACAGCAGTGAGTTGGGGGAGCAAACTTGGGGTGAATGACTTCATTACCTGAAGCTGTAATTGGAGGATTAACCCCCGATATGCAAACGGACCAAACTTATAAAAGTATGAAAGCCTGGGACCCCATGGTCCATTTTGGGTGTAGCCCCTGGGGAGGCTTCGTCTGCCCTGAATGTACCTGAAGGCCCTTCAGTAAATAGAACCTCTTTTATTCTCTTAATTTTGTCTGGCCTCTGCTTCTAGGTAGCCCCAAAAGGCATCAACTGGGTGCATGGAAGTGCTCAGAGGAGCCCTGATTCCTCACAGACTTTTGATTGAACACCTTCAGGGTGCTTGATATTCCCTTCTTATCCCAGCACTGAACTGGAAAATCAATTCTGGCCACAGACAATGAATGACCAAGGACCAGGCCTCCCAGTCTTCCATGCATCCTAGGAGAAGGCTCAAGCTGCTTGCCTGGAGTGAGGGGAATCCTTTGGTACAGAAGTGGAAAAGTAAGTCACTGCCGTGAGAAAAGAGAAGCTGGTGTTTTAATCCCTGCTGTGATCCCAGTCTGACCCAGAGCAGCTCAGATTTTCCCAGTGGGGTGTGAGGAGTTTTCTGGGAGTCCATGAAACTCCAGGCAGGGCCAGCCTGGGGAAGGGCTGTGTCTGTCAGGGGACACACCCACGGCTCAGCTGGCCACATCTGTGTAAGGACAGGCAGATGTGCTCACAAAATGTGCTCTGTCACGTCCTGCCTCAAGGACTGCATGGCTCTGCATTCCCATCAAAGGCAGGAAGATGACAGAGCACTTGGCATGGGAATTCAATAAGTCTGTTCTGCTTCTTTAACATCAGGCTGGGCACATTGTTGCCACTAACACAGGAAGAACAATTAGCCTCAGAGAGCATTACCAGTGCACTGTAATAGGGATTTGCAGGGCAAATCGCCTTAGGAGACTCCAGTGAAGCGAGACTGGGTTTTCCAAGGAATTTGCAATACTAATCCTGGCAGTGCCAGGTCTCCAGTGATGCTGCATGGCAAGGAGGGCTCTGGGTGCCATGTAAACCAGAGCAGGCAGAGTTATTAAACGTGCCGTCAGCCACACAGCAAATGAGTCACTTACAAATGTGAGGCAAAGGCTGAGGAAATGAAGAAAAGGGTTTCTTAAAGGGTGAGCTGCTCTCCTGGGCACACAGCCCTGACCTCTCTCACTTATCTTGTTTCTGCTCAGTCAAAGGAGTTGTGAGTTTGATAATAAGCTGACAGGATTTGCCTGTTAGAAGATGTGATATTAATAAGAAGGAATATTAAATGTGTGTCGTGTTGCTTTTGCTGTTGAGGGAATAAAATCCTTCCCTAATAACCATTCTGTGCCTGTTTGGAAGGATGGACCTCGTTATGGAACAGGTATTTAAATATCTCATCTTTACTCAACAGGTCACTCTCCACCACTGCTAAACCATGGAGCCAACAAGCTCCAAAATTCACGGGTTTCTGGTGTTTGGGGATTTATGTGCAACCCCTCAGAGCTGTATCCACACCATGGAGCTCCAAACAAACCCCAGCATTGGGGATGGAGCCAGAGGCTGGGGAAGGAGATCTTTGAGGAAGCTCCACGGTGCTGCTCGTGGTGAGCAGAATTCAGGAATCTCTGAGCCAGCTGGGAATTCTCCAGCAGACCAGGTCTTCAGTGGAAAAACCCAATTCTTCAGCACTGAAGGAACGTGCAGATGATGACCAAATCCTCATGGAAAACTGCTGGATTCTCTGTTTTGGAGACCTGGAGGGGAGCACACACTGCCCTTTAAAAAACCTTCATTTTCCAGTGAAATAGAGGTTCATATCTCCTTGGTAGACCATGCTCATCCCTGCAAGTCTGTGGGCCCTGGCATACTTGGCTCCAAGCACCAATTTCTGGGGCCAGACCTCCACTTTGTCCAGCACTGGGCAGTCTCAGGAGAATCCATCCCTAGGGCTGGATTTACCACATCCTTTAGGCTCAGCAGGATGCCAGAAACCCTGGATGCCAGAAACCCTGGCTTCCCCTCCCAGATCACCTCCTCCACTCCCCTCGCAAGAGCCTGGGCTCCAGGAAAGTTGGGGAGCCTTGAGGAAAGGTTTTAAAAAATAAAAAATGAAATGGCTGGTTTAATATTTGTAAAGCCACCTTACAAGAGATTTGGCCCTTTCCATTTGATAATACAGAAATATTTTCAGTTATTTCCAGAAAGGAGTTCCCATCTCCAGTCAGCCATAGTGGCTGCAAAGATGTCAGTCCTGATGGGCTTTCCCTGGCAATTTTAACCAGCAATAGTTTCCAGAAATCAATTCAAACCCCTTTGAAATCAATTGGCATTCACTTTAATGTCATTTTGATCCTTCTTTAAAGAGCACATTAAGTTTTACAATCACAAGGAGAAGCTGTCCTCTTCCACCCTGCTGTTTACTTCCCCCTTGTCCTTCCACGCACAGAACAGGAGTCAGCCAGGCAGCGTTAATGATTCGGTTTCTGTGTTCCCTCGTCCCTCCCCGCCGTTAGCAGGGAATTGTATTTAAATGGCATTTGCTGCAGCACTGTTATCACAACTGTGCTGGGAAGCAATTTGGCTTCCGGAGGCGTCCTGAGAAACAATTTCTGGCTCCACACCAGTGGCTGATGCCGTGGCTCTGCTCATGCTCTGCCCCACTAATGTCTGCAGCTAAAATAGGAATGAGCCTGCACCCACAGACGTCCCCAGCTGGTCACTGGAGATTCATGAACCAGGGAATGCTCCCAGTTTGCCAAGCAGATGAATTGGAATGGGCACACAGGAGTGCACCCCATAAACTGGGCAATAATGAGAGCTGGTTATTGTGCTCTGTGCAGTAAATGCCCCCAGTTTGCTGCCACATGGAAACAGCTCCAACCTTTCCCTGCATCTGAGCTGGAGGATGGAGTGGTGTGAGCTCCAGGCACTGGGAACACAGGAGAGCTGGGCTGGGTTGCAGCTCCAGTGGCTGCTTATGCTGGTCCTTTCAAAGCCCTGTCGCTTGTGGGGGCTCTTTAATCAGAGCGGTGGCTCAACCTCCTTGGGCCAGCCCCACTTCCCATCCGCCCAGGATCCCCAGCTGAGATAAAAATACAGATAATGGTGCTCGCAATTTGAGTTCCCATCCATTTCTGGAAGAGTCTTCTCCTTGCATGGGATGTCAAATCAGAAAATTGGGCTCTCCGAGTGTCCTTCTCCACAAAGGAGCAGCACGGACAGTGTCTGAATGCAGCTGATAACCTTGTGATCCTTCCTTTCCTTTTAGCAACAGAAAATATTTGTGAATCCCAAACCACTGCATAGGAAGACAAAATAGAGCTAAGAGCTGTAATTTTCAAGGACGTGCTCTCTGAAGCTGTGCAATGCAGCCACACTTCAGAATCTCCCGGAAATGAAGAAGGCACCAAAACCCGTGGCTTTTCTCCTTTCTATTTTCCTCCAGCTTGCAGTGGAGCATCACAGCTGAGAACAGTGGGTGGCACTGGCCCAGCCTCCCATCTCGGGCTTGGCAGCGCGTCCTAGATGAGCTCCATGCAGAAATGTGGCCACACACCACTTGGAATCAGGAAAAAAATAGTCCACGAAATTGCCTTTGAAAATGGTCTTTGATACTGCAGAATTTCAGCTCCCCTTGATTCATGAAGCAACCCTGGCTCGCTGCTGTCTCCCCATTAAAACCTGGCTGGGTTCAGGCAGCTGTGGGGCAGGAGAAATAGAAAGCAAGGCACAGAAGAGGGAAATAAATGCAGGCAGATCCACCTTAGCCCTGCTCTCAGCTCCACTCGCTCTCATCCATAACACATTGCACCAGGCAGGCTTGACTGTAGAGCACTGAGCCAAAGCCAGGTTTCACTGGGAATTCCTGCTCCTAAAATATGGAAGTGAGAGACAAATATTGGTCAATGGAAAGCCGAGGCAGAGACACAGAAGAAGGGAGTGGGGGAGAGTTTGGCTTGGGGTGTGAGGGAAAAATGGGTGAAGAAAAAGTTTTCCCGAATAGCAAGTGGTGGAGTTTAGAACCGGTAATTTCCTCCTTCTCACTGTTAATTCTGCATGTTAACAAAGCTTCATTTACTGACTGCTTATGTGATTTCTCACACTGGAAGTTGGGTTGAGGGCACCAAGAAAGAAAATCAGGAATGAAGGTGGTGCTGGAGGGAGCGCTTGGAGTGTGGGCAGGTTGTGCACATCACGTTGTCCCTGATCACCCGTGAGCTGCTCCTCTGACCTTGGCAGCCACTCAAAGGTGGGCAAGATCCTCCAAGGGCCTTCCTAAAATCACCAGGGAAGATGGGTTTGCCAGACCAGCTGGATGAGGACAGGATAGGCGTGCACAGCTTTCCATGGATGCATGGCAAACATCAGCCCTCTGCCCTGTCCTGAGGGCACCTCCATGACCCAAAGTGTCAAACCAGGTGGGAAACAGGTCCTAAATGGCCCTGCTGTGGTCTGGACATGCCAGGTGCCTGAGCAGGGCTGTGAGGAACACCAGCAGGGCTCTCTTTCCACATCACTGGCAGCTCTGTCCAGTGAGCTTTATTTGAATAACATTTCACTTAATCTCCAAGGAGATGTGTAATTGTGATCTTTGAGGATGTGGGGTACTGACACTGATGAAATGGGGAAAACTTTACAAATAAAACCTATTTTAAAAATGCAAGGTCTGCTATTTTTGAATCTGAAAACACAAGAATGACATTGTCACCCTGGGAGATTTCCTTCGTGCCACTTTATTTGCCTGCTAATACTCCTCTTATAAAGCCAGAACGTAGATCACGGAATATTTCAGTAGTGCCAAATCTCAATTCTTTATCAGGAGAAGGTCTTTAATCAAGAAGGAAGGGCTCTTCAGGTGGGACATCCTGGTCTCCTGCAATGTTTCCTGGCAAAGCAGCTCCCTTGCTGCTGCTGACCACACTTCCATGCCAACACTGACTGCAACATATGCTGAACACCTCCCCTGTAGGATCTGTCTTGGTTTGGACGGTCGGGACGGATGGAGACGAGAGATCTCTGAAGTCTGGTCTTAGAGCATGAGGTTTATTGCTAAGAGCTTGGGTACAGGGCACCTGCTTGGAGCTGCCAGCCGCAGCTGAAGCCGGCCAGAAAAGCAGGAAGCAAGAGAGAGAGAGAAGAAGAAGTGCAAGAGCTTATGTGTAAGAGGTGTAAGAGATCTAAGAGGTGTAAGAGGGCAAAGAGAGCGAGGTTCTCCTTTACAATACAATAAATCTTCTTCTGTGTTGAATATTCTGATTTTCATTAACCAATCTAGTACAAGATACAAATCCTATAGCATTTACATACAGCCTATAAGAATCATTGCATTACCATACTGCGTTACATTTTAAACCCTAAAAACTACTCTTTGGACCCCTTCTGCCGAGGTAGTAGGGTCTGCTCTGACCCTTGGACCTGTCTGCAAGCAGAAGGTATTGTTCAATCAGAAGGGGATTACCTTCAGTGCCCATACCATTGTTTTCCAGTTGTTCAGTAACTAAGGCCTGGTATCTCAAAGTATGCTTTCATTTCAATCTGGTTTCTGATTGAAATTCTGATTTCAATCTCAGCATCTTTTGCCAGGCAATAAGGCTTTCCTGTTTCATCTTCCCCAACATCCCCCCTCAAGCTCCTCAGACGTCACCACCTCCAGACAGTGCGAGGTGGTGTTGGAGGTGAAATCCTGGTTCCCTGCACTCAGTGAGAAGAAAGCTGGGTAGCACATCCACGCTTTCACTATTTCTCCCACCACAAAGGCACGCAAGAGTCACAGCTTTCCTTTTAAAAATAAATAGTTAAATAAAAATATGTTTCTAGGCCAGATGAGAGGCTCTAAAGAACATTTTTCAACAAAACCAGCATTGTGTCATCTGACACCAAGGCCATGTATTTTTTACCAGGGCCTCTCAGGAATTTTTCCAAGGTCAGCTCAGCATCCTCTTTGCACAAGAGAACAGGAGCAGCCCCCTGCAACTCATCCCAAGGAAACGAGGGCAGTGGTAAGAAAAACGGGAAATATCTGAAAAAATTTCCTTTTTATAAAAGATAAAAGATAAAAAAAAGATCATTGAAAAGCCAGGGGGAAATGTAGTGACAGGCTGGTGACTTTGCGATTGGGCTTTCCCTTCTGGAAAACCCTTCCTATGCTGTACCCTGCACGTTAACAGTGCATTAATCCTTTAGGAATGACTGGATTATTTGCCATCAGACTTTAGGCTGATGACTCCGAAGAGCTCTGCACATCAGCTGCACAATGACCTTTAGAATGAGCTTTAAACCTTGGTATTTCAAACCTTCACTACCAAAAAAACCCCAACCCTGAACACACAGACTCATCAAATGGTTTGGTTGGAAGGGACCTTAAAGCTCATCCGATTCCACCCCCTGCCATGGGCAGGGACACCTTCCACTATCCCAGGTTGCTCCAAGCCCCATCCAGCCTGGCCTGGGCAGTGCTCAGAGCTGGTGCAGCCTCACCTCGAGTCCTGGGAGCAGTTTTGGGTGCCACAATATAAAAAGAAAAAGATCTAAAGCCGTTAGAGAGTGTCCAAAGGGGGGATATAAGGATGGGGGAGGGTCTGGAGGGGAGGCCCAAGAGGAACAGCTGAGGACACTTGGTCTGTTCAGCTGGAGGAGGCTGAGGGGAGAGCTCATTGCAGTTACAACTTCCTTGTGAGGGGAAGAGAAGGGGCAGGCACTGATCTCTGCTCTGTGACCAGTGACAGGACCCAGGGAGAGGCTGGNGAGCTGTGCCAGGGGAGGGTCAGGCTGGGTGTCAGGAAAAGAAAGGCTCTTCCCCCAGAGGGTGCTGGGCACTGCCCAGGCTCCCCAGGGAATGGGCACGGCCCCGAGGCTGCCAGAGCTCCAGGAGCGTTTGGACAGCGCTGCCAGGGATGCCCAGGGTGGGGTTGTTGGGGTGTGTGTGCAGGGCTGGAGCTGGAATTGATGATCCCGTGGGTCCCTCCCAATTCAGGACATTCCCTGATTCTACTTCCCAGGCATGGAGCATCCACAATTTCCCTGGGCACCCACACTGATCTCCCTGCTACGCTCCAGGCCCATCACACCACTCTGAGAGGACTAATTAGTCAGAGCCCCACTTTAATTTGTGTATTAGAAGGCTACACACAGAAATTCCTGGCCTGGGCCGAACCCTTGGCCAGTGTTTTGTGACACTCCAAGTCTTGGCCCTTGTGTAACACCCATGGTCACTGTAGTTTGGCACAACTTCCTTTCCTGTTTTCAGCCCACGGGAAGAACTCTCCCAGAGGAGAAGCTGTTCCCTTCCCGAGCAGAATGCTGCCTTTGTGCACCAGGTACATTTTCACCATTATCCATCATTTGCAGCAAACATCATTTTTATAAAAGCTCAGCAACAATACAAATGCAGGGGGCACAAATACAGATGCAGCATTACTGAAATTGATCCTACTTGCAGTTCTCCTGCCTGCCCAGTTCCATTTCCAAACTTGCTATTTCCTTTCTTTTCTTCGGGATATTTTCCAACCACACCAGCTTGAACGCAGAACCTTGAAAATAGCCAAAAAATGGTAAGTAATTTTGGAGGAGAAAGGGAAAGGAAAAGAAACTGCACAGAAAGTTCAGAGTTTGAGGTTTGGTGAAAATTCAGGGTTTTTCTTATTTTACGAAAATAATTTGCAACATTGCTAATTTAAAGGAATTTGATCTTCAGGGAGCACAGGCTTCAAAGGCTTTTCATGGAATCGCAGAGTAGTGGGTGGATGTTTGTTGAAAGATGCTTTCCTCCGTGCAGAGCAATATTCCAGGTAACCTGTATCATCTGCTGCTGGCACTGTGCCCACAACGGGACACCTGAGGTGACTTTGAACCACGTTCCCCAGCAGCTGCTTCATCCAATTTCAGTGGATGCTGGGCCTTTGTTGAAAATCCATGGAAGTAGAAGCATGAGTGTTCCTGCAGAGATAAGGGTGCTGAGCACAGGCTGCTTTATTCCCCCTGAAACGAACACCTGTATCCCTCTCCCACATTTTCTCTGCCTGGAGCTCCCATTTTTCCAGCTGCTAGCGGCACAACTGGATCTGAGAGCAAGCAAGACCTGGGCATTCCAGCAGATCCAGGTGTGTGTTCCAGCAGGGCAGCCCCACCCTTGTCTGCCCCATCCATGACCATCAGCATCTCACGGAGCCGTGGAATCACAGCAGCAGCCACTCTGAAGCTCTAAAATGCTTTTATAAGAATAAATTCATAATAAGAATAAATTCATAATAAGAATAAATCCATAATAAGGATAAATGCAATTTTCTCCAGGAAATGGCAGCAGGGCTGGACACTGCCAGGGGAAAACATCCCAGTCACACCTGCACACACAGGTTCAGGTGTCCTTAGAGAGATCCATGTGCCAGCCTGCACGGAGGTTGTTGGGAGGAGTCACCTGGCTTCTGCAAGGGAACATCAACCCTCTCTCTGGCCAGGATTACTGAAATCCAACCTTCAGAAAGCTCTTCCCTAAAAACAACAAAAAGGAGGGGA
>VZRS01013769.1:0-12781 GCA_013398055.1 Ifrita kowaldi | reverse complement strand
CCCGTGCCCCCAGGAAAAGCAGGAATGCCAGGAGATCCCGGTGCCCATCCCGGCTCCCCGCCCCGAGCCGGAGCAGCGCTCCCTTCCCGAGAAATTCCCTCCCATGGAGCAGCAGCTGGAGCAGCCCGGCCCGTGGCAGAAGTAGAGGGGAAAATCCCGATCCCGGAGATTTTTCTCCCCGCATCCAGAGGTTTTTCCAAGCCTATTTTGTGTGTTTTTTTTTTAACCCCCTGCAGAGCTTTTTGTCAGGAATTCCTTCCAGCCGCCCCTCCCGCTAACGCCTTGTCCTCTACTAACAGCAGGGAATTCCCGTCGGGAATGACTTCCAGCAGGGTTGTAGTTGAATTCACCTGAATTCCTGCATTTTTTTCCCCAATTCCACGGCTTTGGAATGCCCAGAGAGCCCCACAAAAAAATCATGGAACGAGGTTCATGAAGTTAAAAAAAAAAAACAACCCAAATCCAGGGAAGAGCTCATCCCATTTTTCCTGCCTTCCTCCCCCGGATTCCAGCTCCCACCTGGAATTTAGGAGGTTTTCCCTATGAATAATCAGGATCTGCCACCGAAATGCCCGAAATTTTCCAAATCGGGAATTAGCGCGGAATATTTGGTGGGATTAAAAAATTATCCATTGGGATTGAGGGGAAAAAAGGAAGATTTTTAGGAAAAAAGGAAGATTTTTAGGGGGAAAAAAAGGAAGATTTTTAGGGAAAAAAGGAAGATTTTTAGGGGAAAAAAAGGGAAGATTTTTAGGAAAAAAGGAAGATTTTTAGGGGGAAAAAAGGGAAGATTTTTAGGAAAAAAAGGAAGATTTTTAGGATAGATCCGTAGGAACCCGAGCTCGCTCTCTCTCCCTCCCCTTGAATTTCCTCGGAGGTGTCAAAGAACAGCTCAGGCCGAGAATATTCCTGGGAAATTTATGGATAATTAATGGATAATTAACTCCACTCCAGACATGTTTGGAAAGGGATTAACCCCGGGCGTGGCTCAGACGGGATAAAGGAGGAATCCCAAATCCCAAATCCCAAATCCCACGCGGAGCTGTCTCCGTTCCAGCCGGAATCTTTGGGATTTCGTCTCTCGGTTTTATTTTCGGCTGATGTTGGACCCAGGATTTGTTGCACTGTGAAAATTCCACAATAAAAACGACTTTGAGTGCCGAGTTTTGGGAATTTTTGTTTTCCGGGTTGTGGGGGATTTTATGGCAAATAGTGGGGATTTTTATACCGAGTTTTGGGGATTTTTATACCGGGTTTTGGGCATTTTTATTCCAAGTTTTGGGCATTTTTATACCAAGTTTTGGGGATTTTTACATCAAATTGCGGGGATTCTTGTTCCAAATTGTGGGGACTTTTATTCCAAGTTGTGGGGATTTTTACATCAAGTTTTGGGGATTTTTATTCCAAATTGTGGGAATTTTTTTACCAAATTGTGGGGACTTTTATTCCAAGTTGTGGGGATTTTTACATCAAGTTTTGGGGATTTTTATTCCAAATTGTGGGAATTTTTTTACCAAATTGTGGGGACTTTTATTCCAAGTTGTGGGGATTTCTACACCAATTTTAGGAGATTTTTGTACCAAGTTTTGGGGATTTTTACGCCAAGTTTTGAGGGGTTTTATTCTAAGTTCTGGGAATTTTTATACCAAGTTGTGGGGATTTTTAGTTTCTTCTCCTGAGCAAGAAACAGCTTCTGCTCAATGTCACAAAATTCCAAAGGCTCTTTTCCTCCCAGTCACAATCCGAACCCACGGATGCACCGCGCCCGGTGTTTGTGTGTGTTTAAAGTCGATTTTTTTTTGGAAAAACAAAAATTCCCGGGAAAATAAAAGAGAAAGAGAAGGAAAGACGGGAATAAAGCGACGACAAAACCACCACGAGGGTCATTCCATCATTTTATTGCGCCGCATCCCAAACGAAAACCGGAATTAAAGCAACCCCACGATTTCTTTATTATTATTAGGATTATTATGATGATGATTATGATGATGATTATTATGATTATTTAAACTTAATTAATCGCAATTTCTGCTGGCGAGCACCGGAGGTGGACACAGCTTCCCGGGAGCCAGGAAAGGTGCGAAAAGCAGCGTTTGGGATTCGGGATCGGCGTCTTGGGGGGTTTTACTTCTGCTTGGGGCACTGCTGCTGCTGCTGCTGCTGGGGGAGGCTCTTGGTGGCCGCCTTGGCCTGGCCTTTGGGGGCCGGGCTTTGCTGAACCCCCTTGGCCCCACATTTCTCCTGGCACTGCGGAGGGATCTGCTGCTGCTGCTTCTGCTGCTGGGACATCCTGGGAAAGCCCTGGAAGGGAAAACCGGGGAGAGAACGGAGCGGGTTTTGAAGCGTGTCCTGAAATTGGGGTGAAAATCCTCAAGACTTGGGGTAAAAATTCCCAAAATTTCGTGTAAAAATCCCCTATATTTGGTATAAAAGCCCCTCTTATTTTGTGTAAAAATCCCCACCATTTGGTATAAAAATTCCCACAATTTGGTATAAAAATTCCCACAATTTGGGATAAAAAGCCCCTATATTTTGTATAAAAATCCCCACAATTCGGTGTAAAAATCCCCTGTATTTGGTATAAAAAATCCCAAAATTTGGTGTAAAAATCCCCACAGTTTGGTATAAAAATCCCCTACATTTTATAAAAATCCCTTATATTTGGAGTAAAGGATTAAAGGATTTGGAGTAGAGGATTTGGAGTAGAGGATTTCCTGGGAATTTCACCTTTAAAAATCTTGGGAAAAAAGCAGATTTGGAGGAAAACTGAGCTCGAGGAGAAGCAGCAGAAGAGGAGAAGAAAACTGGAAAAATCTCAGGATCGGGAGTTTTGACAGGGAAAAATCCTTTGATAACAATCCCAATATTTGATAATAATCCCAATATTTGATACCAATCCAAATATTTGATAATATTCCCAATATTTGATACCAATCCCAATATTTCATAGCAATTTTTGGAACCACCACGTCCCTGCCCAGCTCCTTGGGACCCCCCCAGAGCAGGAGCCATGAAATTTGGGTGGATTGAGGATTTTGATCCAAGGAAACGGAACTGGGATCCCTGGAAATCTCGGAGGCTGCAAACCTTTGGTTATCCACGGGATCCTTATCACTTCGGGAAAAATCACCGAAGGGTTCTGCTCCGAAAAGTCCCAAACCACCCAGAGCAGGAGCCTGGGGAACTCCCGAAATTCCTTCACGTGCTTTCCCCACCCGAATTTTTGGGGAGACAACTCAAGACGGGGAAAGAAAAGGGCGGGAAAAATCCTGTTTTTCCCAATCCCGGAGCACCAAAACCCCTGAGCCGGGCGGGGAAGGACTCACCTGGCGCGTCCTGCTCGAGGAGGGAGGGAAGGAAGGACGGAGAAGCCGCTGCAGGTGTGGAGCTCCCCGGGGGAGAGGCTTTTATATCCCCGCCGATGACTCCGGATTAAACTCGGTGACCAGAATCTTTCACAACCAGAACCGGCTCCGCTCCCACCCTCCTGGACCTCGCTCAAAGTCTGGGACGGATCCCTCCTCTCCCGGCTGCGGGGGATTGGGTGTTTTTCACGGAAGGCACACCCAGGGCTGCTCATCACGGGGTGATTTATTCGTGATTTGTCTCGTCCCCGTCCTGGGCAGAGATCCCAAAAAAAAAAAAACAAACGGGAGTTGGGACAGCTCACGTCCTCTCGGGAATAAATTTTAGGGATCGCTTTGGCTGGGAGAACCTGGAGAGATCTTCCAGAAATCTGAGTTGGGGTTGGGAACCTCTCCCGGCTCCCGGGACTGAGTTTTGAACTTTGGGATTCTGGATTTTGCTGTTTCCCTTCTCCAATTCCCAGCCCAAAAAACGGGAATGAAATATTTTATTTTCCCAAGAAACCAGGAAGATTTTCCCTGATTTTTCCTTGCACTTCACCCAAGCTTTTCCCTCATTTTTCCTTCCACTTTCCTGCAGCTTTTTCACTGAACAACTTCATTTTTCGTGGATTTCATCCCTTTTTTACCAACTCTGGGTTTAGTTGGCTGAACTAAATTCCCTTTTTTTCCCCTGGGGACGGATCCGTGTTGCAGGAAAATTCTGATCCCCTTGGAATTTTTCCAAGGAAAGAAAAGAGGAAAAGGCCCTGTGGGGTCACAGCTTTGGGAATCACAGCCCATTTAGGAATGTGGGATAGGTGGGGAAATCCAGAATCCTGGAATTGCTGAGGTTGGAAAAGATCTCCAAGGTCATCGAGTCCAGCCTTTGGCCAATCCCCACCCGAACATCGCGTCCCCTTCTCCAGCCACATCCTGTTCTTCCCAACAATCTGTGGTTGTTCTTCCCAACAATTCCTGGCTGTTTTTCCCAAAAATCTCTGGGTTGTTTTTCCCAAAAATTCCTGGCTGTTCTTCCCAAAAATTCCTGGTTGTTTTTCCCAACAATCTCTGGCTGTTTTTCCCAAAAATCCCTGTCTGCCCTTCCCAACAACCCTCGCGTGTCTCCATCATTATCCAGCTGTTGGCGTTGGATCATCCACATCAACCCCTGATTTTCCAGGCTCCTCCACCCGGACCCTGATGAAATATCCCCAATTTATTGCAAATATCCCGGGAATTCCAGCAATTCCCGGCGCCGACCACGGCCGCATAGAAGAGCCGTGTGTCAGCACAGGAAGCGGCGGGAGCACGGCAGGTCCCTCCTGCCACTTCCTCTGGATTTTCCAGGCGCTCCCACGATCCCTGTTCCCGGGAAATTCCAGTGGCTGACACAGGTGATGGATCGGGATGAAGGCGCTCCAAAGTCAGGGGATTCATGGATCCTGAAACCCAAAGCTCAACACAAAAGTGGCATCCCGGACCTCGGAGGTTTGGAATTCCCTCAGGAGGAATTCGAGGTGCAAATTCCTCATTTCCTCCTCCGTTTTCCTGGGAATATCCAGCCCAGGTGTGTTCAGCCACAGGGGTTGGGTTTTTTCCCATGATTCCTGACCAAAAACCCTTTTTTTCTCCCCATTTCCTTACTGCCACCTTTTCCACGCCCCCAAGAGGACACAAAAGCGGCATCTCCGAGCCGCTCCTGAGGCAGAGCTTGGATCCCCAAAGGTTTGGGTTCCTCGGGAGGAGTTCGAGGTGCAAATTCCTCATTTCCCCACCCGTTTTTCCCGGGAATTTCTGCTCCCGCTTTGCCTTCCTCACTTTTTGCCCGTCCCAGGGTGTCACCTCTCGGTGTTCACCTCCTGGTGTCGACAGCCAGGGACGCCAAGAGGAACCTGCTCCTCACCTCCCCACCTGCGCATTAAAAAGGGCGATTTGGAAACCGCCTTGGCACACGCCTGAGCGTAAATATCTCTCTTTTCCTCTCCAGATTAGATATTCCCCACCCTTCCCATAATGAGGGGGTAGGTGGGGAGCAATTTCAGCATTCCCAGACACGGAAATGGCGCGGCCACCACGGAGCCGGAGATGAAGAAAGCCGAGGGCACGAGCTGGGACACAGTGGGAGTTTTATCACCGAAATTTGGGGTTTTTTATGGGTTTAATTCCCTCCCGACAACAGGGTGGCCTTCGGCCTCAAACTTATCCCAAATAAAGATGTATTTGTGTTTATTTAAAATGTTGTTGTGCTTTTCATGTGTTCAACTCCTTTATTAATTTAAGGCTTTCTTCCACTTAAATTCGCCTTTTAACAGTTTCCAAGCTTTGCCTCCAAAATCCCAAGCTGTGATGATCAGAATTCTGTCTGAAAATCAAATTTCTATCAATTTTTTCAAGGATCTCTCAGGAAAGAATTGACCAGGTGATGATTTGCTCCTAGAATTTCTCCATGCCGAAATCCCTTTTACTTCAGGCACAAAACCTCCCCCAACCACTTTTGAAAACGGAATTTAAGGAAGATATTTTGGGGCCTGAAGATGTGGAAATGGGGAGAAGAAAGACAAAAGACACCCGGTGCCATCGATGGTCATTTTTTATTGCTGCACAGAGAATTTACAAGAGTGGGAAGAGACAAGAGGAGAAGGGAAGAGGAAAAGCGTCGACGTCTTCCACCACCAGCTGCTGACAGCACTTCCCGAGATTCCCAACACTAAAATATCGGGAATGCCCAAGGGAAAATGCCGGCGTGGCAGAAGAATTGAAAACACAGGGAACACTCAGAGAGAAAACCCTTTCCAAGACGAAGAAAACGTGGGATAACCAGAAGAGCTCTCGTTGCGTCGCCGATGGGTCTGCGCCGTGTTTTCCATCCCGGGAACCCGCGGATTCGGCCCTTGGCGGCTCTCCGGGGCCCGGATCGCGATCAGCACGGGCGGGAGCAGACGGGCTCCAGGCACACGGTCTCGCACGACTCCACGCACTTGGTGCTGCACACCTCAGCCTGGCACTGCTCCACGCACTTGGTGAGGCACTGCGGGGCGCAGGGCTCCGCGCACTGGGCGGGGCACTGCGGGGCACAGACATCAACGCACTGCGGGGCACAGACATCAACGCACTGCGGGGCACAGACATCAACGCACTGCGGGGCACAGCTGGTGGAGCACTGGGCGGCACAGGGAGCCTGGCAGACGTCCACGCACTGCGGGGCACAGCTGGTGGAGCACTGGGTGGCACAGGGAGCCTGGCAGACGTCCACGCACTGCGGGGCGCAGACCTCGACGCACTGGGTGGAACAGGGCGCCTGGCAGACCTCGACGCACTGGGTGGAACAGGGCGCCTGGCAGACCTCGACGCACTGGGCAGCGCAGGGCTCCGCGCGCTTGGCGCCCTTCTGCAGGCAGATGGGAGGCAGCACGCAGGGCTGCTTGCACTGCTCGTAG
Source organism: Ifrita kowaldi (assembly GCA_013398055.1). Taxonomy (NCBI): domain Eukaryota; kingdom Metazoa; phylum Chordata; class Aves; order Passeriformes; family Cinclosomatidae; genus Ifrita; species Ifrita kowaldi. Next base: position 5,997 of record VZRS01013769.1, on the reverse strand, counting down.
TAGTAGGACATCGTGGGGAGGCGCCGGGGGGAAGAGCTGGGGGGGAAAGAAAAGCTGGGGAAGAGACAAAAAAAGATATTGTGGGTATTGGTGGGTGTTTGTCGAGGCGCGGGGTGAGGCCGCGGTGGGGTTGGTGTTTGGTTGAGGGAAGGAATGTTGGGAAAATCTGCTGGCGTTAAGGGTTTCTGGATTCTGGGGTTGGAAGGGACCCACGAGGGTCCTCAAGTCCAAGTCTTCAGTGGATTTGCCCCTGCAGGGAGCAAATGCGTGAGCTTGGTGGTGCGAGCACCGAGGTCTGGGCTAATCCCAGGGTTTTTGTGGAATTAACGCTGCCAGAGGATCCCTCCCTTCATTGGGAGCCTGTTAGGAAGCCTCAAGCCATAAATCCCGAATTTTACGGGATTGCTCGGAATTAAACTCTGTGGAAGCCATAACATGAAAATTCCACATTTCCTTCTTTTCCCAGGTACATCAGCAGACCTTCCGGGGCTTATCTCTTCCTTATCAGATCCTCACGCCCACCAGGACACATCCCCCATGCTGGGAGTTCCCAACCACAAAGCCCAGAGGCCACAAATCCCGCCATTATCCCGTGGAATCATGGAATGGTTTGGGTTGGGAGGGATCTCAAAGACCATCTCGTTCCAACCCACTCCCACCAGACCAAGTTGCTCCAAGACCTGTCCAACCTGGCCTTGGACGCTCTCAGGGATGGGGAATCCATGGAATAACCTGAGCCAGCCAGGGCCTCACCGCCCTCACGGTTTCTTCCCAATATCCAACCTAAATTTCCCATATTTTAGTCTAAATTCTTCCTCCCGTGTCCTGTCCCTCTCCAGCTTCCCTGGAGCCCCAGCAGATCCTGGACCTGAGGTCTCCATGGGCTGAACATTCCCAGCTCTCCCATCCTGGAGATCCTCGGGATCCTGGGACATCACTGGAGTGGCACCAGAATTAATGGGGCTCATCCTCCTGTGAGGGAAGGGTTGGCCCGGAGGCCGCAGCTCCCGTTTCCAGCTCATTTCCTCCTCTCGGCTTCTCCCAGAGCTCTCCCCCGGCTTTGCCCGCAGCAATCCCGCAGCTCCCTCCTTCTGGATAAAGCCTCTTCCCGCCCATCCCGTTTGAAGTCCCGGGAGCTCCTCCACGGCATCCATTCATTTATTTCATTCCCAGCCTTAATGAGGCAGGAACAAATTAACCAGGACGGAACGGGAGGGAGGAGAAGAGGCAGCCACGGTTTTGGAGGAGGTGACTTTTCCCAGCTCCTCCAGGCAGAGCAGGCTCTAGAGAAAATCCCCAATTCCAGGACAAATCCCGGAAGAGGCGCACGAGGAGCCGAGCTCTCCCATGAGGAGGAACGAGCTCTCTTTTCCACAAGAAATCCTGATAAAGATTCCCTGATAAAGCCAAGGAGGACTTACCGGGTCACCGGTCCTGGCGAGCGACGGAGAAGCCAAAGGCACTGGCGGGAGCCTCCAAATCCCAACCTTTTATACGGCCGGAGTGGCGTCAGCTCCGGAAACGCGGGAGCCCAGGGGGATGGACAGCTGACCACAAAGTGCCCCAGCAGGCTCCACCTCCACATGCTTTGCATGTTTGTTTGCATCCTAATTTTTTGGTGGAAGCCCTCTTCCAGGAAAGCAGGTGATGCTGAGCCAGCCCCGCTCCCATCCCGGTCATGCGGTTCCCGACGGGAATGGTGGAGTCATTACAAGGAAAAAAAAAACCCAGCAGGTGCTGAATTAATTGGTTTTCAGAAAGGAATTTAATGCGCCGGGATGTTTCCGTGGCCTTATTTCCATAAATGTGATACCTGGGGTTTTTTTCCAATGTGGGATGGCTGTTATTAGGGAAGATGGATAATTAATTGGGTTTGCTATGAGAAATACCCCGTCCTAATTCTCATGGAAAGGCACAACCGATCCTCCAGCACTCCCACAAAACCCTGAGGTCCCTGTTTTCCTGGTAAATTAAATTATTTCCTTCATCCAACCCATTTCTTTCTGGGAATTAACATCATCCAAGCTTGGAAATTCCGACGGGGACACGACTCCAGTTCCTTTGAGGACATTTTCAAGCCATTCCAGGCTCATTTTAAAGACATTTTTCCCTCCCAGAAAAGTGCAAAAAGCTCCGGTTTAAGTGGGATTTAGGCCCAGGATACAATTTTTATTAAAGTTTTGCCGGTTATGGAAAATCCTTATTTCTCCCAGATATTCCAATCCCGGAGGCGGGAACGTGACCATCACAAAAATGCTAAATGGGAAAAAAAAAAAAAAACCAACCCAAAACCAACCAACCCAGCACGTCCTGTTTACATCCCAAACCCGGAGTCTCCCAGAGAATTCCGGGCATCAGCACCGGCTCCTTCCCGGAATTCCACGCGGAGCTGACGGATCTCCACAGGTTTTGCCACCTCATGGGTGGCTCAGCTTTTCCACAGGCTCAGCTCCTCACGTGCGGCTTCTCCCCCCCAGCTCCGGAGGCTCCGCTGCCCCGGGGGCTTTTCCAGGGATAAATTGGGACTTGCAGAGTGTGGTTTGCTCGTCCCAAACACCTCCTCTTGCCACGGGAGGAGAAACCGCACCCGGCGGAGCTCGGATTTAGGAGCCGAATTTTTAGGCAGACGAATCCCTCCTCATTTTCTCCTCCTGGAGATGCCGGGAGTGGGAATTCACCCCCAGAGCAGCTTCCAACCCTTATCTTCCCGAGGGATATCCCACATTCCGGTTGGAACAGCTCCTCATTATCTCCTCAGGCTCCGGGCTCACCTCAAAACCATCTCTGAGAACTGGTCCTGCACCTCCCTTTCTACCCCGAGTTATTTTACACCCCGTTGTTACCTTTGATTAGCGAGAAATTGGGGCCTCCCAAGAGCGAGCATTTCGGGAGACGTAAACGGATCCGCGCTTCCAACACGCGGGAGCGTCACGGGGTCGGATCGTTGTCCCTAATTACTCTAATTTGGGAATCTCCATTACGTTTATGGGCAATTGGAGTCATCGGAGCCGTCACGTTGGTGTCGCTGAGTCAGGACCCCACATCCACGTCCTTCGGTGGCTCCCGTGACTTGTCCCGGAGCGGGTCGGGCGTTCCGGAGGGAATTCCATGAGGGAAGCGCCGCCCGCTCCAAGCGTCCAATCCCATCTTGTGCTGAAAGGATTTTGCAGGATCCCGAAATCCCTGAGGTTGGGAAAGGTCTCCCAAGCTGTGCCCGATCCCCACCTGGACACCCAGACCAATGTCCAGGGAGCCCTCGGACACCTCCGGGGACGGGGATCCAACCCTCCCTGGGCAGCCCCTTCCAAGGCCTGGCCGCCCTTTCCAGGAGGGATTTTCCCAAATTTCCACCCTGAGCCTCCCCTGGCACAGCTCGAGGCCGTTCCCTCTCCTCCTGTCCCTGCTCAATGGGATCAGATCCCAAATCCCCCCAGGAAGAGCCCAAAATTCCCCCTGGATCCCCCTTTTCTCCAGGCTGAGCCCCTCCAGCTCCCTCAGGATTCTCCATTCCCTTCTCCAGCTGCTCCAGCCCCGTTCCCATCTCCGGCCCCACTCCAGCCCCTCCACGTCCCTTTTTCCAGCTCTGGAACGGGGTCGAGGTCCAACCCCTCCAATCCCGTGCAGGATTCCCATTTTCCCGGGCAAGAAGAGGAATTTTTTTCTGTGTGTTTCCAAACAATTCTCCCAGAAATCAGGGATTCTCCCCATTTTCCTGCCCAAACCCTCCCCACCTGGTCACAATTAAACCACCTGGGCCTTCATCAGACCCAACTTTCCCCTCTCCTCATCCCCGCAAGGTCCCGGGGAAGGTGGGAGGGTCTGACCCCGAACCCAGGGCAGCTTCCAGGTGGCTCCAGGAAATCCTGGAATTGCTGGGATGCCGGGAGGATGAGCGGAGGGCACGGTGAAGCCTCACATGGACACCAGCGGCTCCTTTAGTCCGTGCTCGAGGGACAATTCGGATCCAGCCGTGACCTCATCGCTCCTGGGCCCCGGAGGAACCCAAATCCCGCTGTTCCGGCCTCTTTTCCTGTTTACTCCGGAAGGTGAGCGCTCGGCCAAGAACGACAACGAGCACCCGAGTAATTAAATCCGGGAAGGAGGAACTGCCTGTGGTTACCAGGAGAAAAAAAACTCCTCACCACTTTTATCTCTCCTCGTGCTGCTGCAGGTGTTGGCTTGGATTTTCTCCGTTTTTTCAGGAAAAATCTCTGGATTTCCTCTGGATTTTTTTTTTTTAAATTTTAGTGGGTAAAACTGTTTTGATCTCCAAGGAAATTTCGGAGCTCGGAGAATTCACCCGAAGGAGGAACCAGGGGGATTCTACAACATTTTCTTGCAGTGAGATGTTGTAAATTTCTGTAATTTTCTGCCTGCTTTTAATCTCACGGGTGTGGGATAAACATCCGGCTGGTCAGGCAGGAAAAATTCCTGGGGTTTTTTTTAATTTTTCCTACAGCACCACCTGGAAATGATGTTTCAGCTCTCTGCTGCTCCGAGATGATTTCAAATCTGAATTAAAGGATTAAATATCCTGCCAGCACCACACCAGAAGGGAAAAATCTTATCCAAAAGCCTTTTTTATTCCCCACCTATAATTCATTCCCCGGGATACTGAGGGCTTTGGGAGCAGGAGCGAAGGAAGTCGTGGCTCGCACAGAATTTTAATGAATTTTAAAGGAGTTTTGGGGTCAAATTAAACCCCACGGAGAGGGTTTGTGCCCCAGCCCGCTGGGAGAGGAGGAACCAGAGGAGCTGCGAGGGCGGAACTCGCAGGTTGTCACCGAGCTGGGGGAGCCTTGGGGCATCTCTGGAGGAGCCGGCGGCTGCTCCCAGACGGTCCCGCCCCGTCTGCCGCCGCCCCCGCTCCTCCCGCCCGCATTCCAAGCGGGATTTGCTGCTCCAAACCCTCCCCGGGCCCGGCTCCGAGCTGGAAACCTGCAGAGCACAACCTGGGGAGTGCCCGGGAACCGTCCTGACTCTCCCCGTGAAGGATCGGAGGATTTGGGGCTGAGGAGGGAGCGAGGGGAGCTTTGGAGGAGCACTTGGGAAACTCCCCCGGTTTTGGGGTTTCCAGGTGTTTTTCCAGCCCGCGGGAAGGAGCTGGGATATCAGACACTGATCTGGGATATCGGGACAGAGGCAGGATTGAGGGAATGGCTGGAGCTGCACCATGGGGTGGGAATTGGGGTGGATTTCGGGAAAAGGTTCTTCCCACCGGAGTGTGGGAGCGCTGACCCGGCTCCCCAGGGAAAGGTCACGATCCCAAACCTGCCAGAGCTCCAGGACAACGCTCCCGGGGACAGGGTGGGATTTTGGGGTGTCCTGGGCAGGGCCAGGAGTTGGGTTTGATGACCCCTGTCCAGCTCAGGGCGTTCCATGATCCCACCAGACCTTCCCAAGCATTCCCGGGGCGGCCACTTCACAAAAATCGGGATTTTAGGGAGGAAATGAAAAGGGAAAAGGGCGAGAAGTGAAGGAGATGCACGAGGCCGATGCCAAGATGGTTTCTTTTATTGCTTCAGACACGGAAAGGGAAAAGATCACGAGGAAGAACAGAGAGGGAAATTCCTCCCTCCGCACTTCCAGTGCGAGGAGGAACTGCGGAATCTTTCTCCCAGGGAACATTCCCGGGGGCACAAAATCGCTCGGTTACATCCCGCGAGGAAAGGCGCTTTCTTGAGGTAAAAACAGCAGGAACGGTGCACAAAGCGAGGAAAAAATGAGGATTTTCTCTTCCTTTGGAGATTCCACCGGGAAAACCCCACAGGGAGCGGGGCCTCCTTAGGATCCCAGCCCGGAGCCCCTCAGGGAGCCCGGAATTTCGGGCAGGAGACGGAGCAGCCGCACACCGGGCAGGTCTGGGTGACGCAGGTGGTGGGACAGGAGTCGGCACACCTGGTGACAGCCTGGACACCCCCGCGGCACCGCGGGGCACAGGGGGTGGCACAGCTGGGGACGCAGCTGGGGGCTCGGCACGTGGTGGTGCAGGTGGTC
>VZRS01013768.1:79659-120919 GCA_013398055.1 Ifrita kowaldi | reverse complement strand
TATATATATATATATATAATGTCAAGCTCAAAGAGACAGAGAATGATAGTTCGAAAGTTTTTAGATCACCTGTGATGTCTTTGTTAGGCCTATACAAAGTAGAGAATTTTGGGTTTTGTGAAGTACTTTATGTGACAGCTATACTAATGCTTGAAGGACTTATTCAACAAAGACAAAATCTTGAAAAAAAGAAAAAAAGAGTCCTTCAAGGAAAGAGGCATGGCTCTGTGTATGAAATCTGCATATGCTTCTTCCGAGGCAGAGATCAAGGAGGACAGAAAACTGCTGATCCTTGTGTGGCAGCTAAAAAGAAGAGCCATGATGAGCACTATTGGTGGGATGCTCTCTGAACCGCCAAACTTCAGGCCTGGGTGAAGCTGTCGGTAAGCAGGAGACAGGGTAACAAATCAGGGTAGGATACAAATCAGTCACACTTTTTAAATCAAATTGTGTCTCTTCTTTTACTTAATAATAGAGAAGAAGGATTTTGTGGACAGATACATTTTTAGACTTGATTGTACCTGCTAGGTAAATTCTGGTAGTTTAAATGAGGACAGCCAAGAAATTATAGCATCTGTGGTTTCTGGAAGTGTTCTTACCTTTCAGAGCAGAAACAACCTGATCCTCCCAGGCAAACAAAAAAACTCCAAAATGTGCAGTAAAAGAACCAAGGTATTTCACAAAGATAGTTTTCAACTGCCACAGAAAACTCCCAAAGTACTTTTTCTGAAAGGCTGGTCCAATTGAAAGAAACAGTTACAATGATGTAGCAGATGTTTCAAGAAAAGTAATTTTAAGATACTCTAGGGGAGCACAATATAGCTGATGTTACTTGGAAATCCATACCCAGAGAGTTGCTTGATGGTCCAGATTCAAAATGGAGGGCAATGTTGAACAGTGCTGTTCAGTTACTTGTCTTGGGTCTGGTTATTTTCTGTGTGCATTTATTCATTTTTGCAATTAATGAGCTAGAGGATCGAATAGTGTGACAGCTTTTAAAACCTGGAGCACATCTGGGAGAAAATTTGGATGTGCTGGAGGACAGAAATGGAATCCAAAAAATTATATTGAAAAATTGGAGAAATACTGTGAAGATGATGGATGAAGTCTGATGGTTATGCCCTGTGGGAGGGAAAGCAGGAACAGCTGGGTACCAAGTTCTGCAGGAAACTCTAGTGGGCTCTGAGAGGATCATGACCTGGACATGGCTCTAGTTTGCCTAAAGTGGCAATCTTGCTGTTTTTGCCATGGCTGGAAAGAGTTGTTGTAGGCAGTCTAGGGAAACATAATCCTGATAAGGCTGTGAGAAGGATATGAACAGCAGTGCACCCTGCCAGATGCATGAGGTAACTTTTGTGAGTTCCTGAGCAAGCCTCAGCTGCAGTGCAGTTGTTTGCACACTGCAGTTCATGACTGGTACAGACAAAAAGGGAGATTCTACAGAAAGAAGAGTGCTATTTGGTATAGAAATAGAGGCTTTACAAAGAAAAGTGGAAAGAATTGGGAAAGACTGAAGAGGGACATCTCTTCAAGGATATTAAATGCTGCTGCAAACCAGAAGGGAACGAGCCATTTTCCATCTCCACTGTGAATAGGACAGGAAATAATCATAGATTTCTGCAAGAAAAACTGATGTTGGGAATGGGGATGAATCCTGTTAGTGTGAAAATGAGAGTTTTATTGTGGGAAATGATTTGCCTTTGTAGGTTGCGGAATGGCAGCGATGGAGACTTGCAGAACAGTAACCCATCCGGACTGATGGTGGGGCCCAGCAGTACCGTAGATGACTGCTTGAAATATCTTCCAGGTGTGTGTTTAAAGCATTCTTTTATCATTTCTATGATTCTATAAAGAAAGCACAAGAAATGAAAATGAAGAGGTTTTGCAAGGCCCAAGCTATCCTGTTTCATTGCTTCTTAGTGTTCCAGTGTACTGGGTGCTAAGTTACCGGGTAAACGGATTTTACTGAGTTGGGGCTGTAGCTTTTAGTAATGGAAATGGAATCTCATAGTTTTTTCCATTCACATTTGACCTAAGAGTCAATCTCCATATAATGACTACTTTAATTTACACAAGGAGTATTAGAATCAGAAACTTTGAATTTACTTTGCAGTGTTTCTGTACTTCCTTTCATACATAAATTCAAGAGTAGGATAAGCAGAATTTGCCACCTCCAGTTTGAATTATTAACCATTGTGCATCTTAATTATCTAGGAGTTATCTATATAGCTATTTGTGGTTTTTTAAGATTTTGAGTTTCTAGAAGTTACTTACGTTTTAACATGTCTGGTTAAATTTTGGCTTAGCAACTTTTTTTTTTTAAATTATGATGAAAGACTAGGAAAAACTCATCTTTTGAGCTGGTTAAATGATTGTATGAATCTGTTAGATTTGCTAATCAATTTCCTTTGAAGAATGCATCATTGGACAATAAGGCTGTCAAATTAATTCAAAAGCTTGACAAAATCTTTTTATACAAACAAATGATGTCAAATGGGCAGCTGTTATCTGACACAGAGGCACTGATCTATGTCTTTCAGAACAGCAAATCCACATTTTTATGAAAGGATTATTTCATAAAAGCAGCAGGTCTTGGTCATTATGACATTTTATTACCCCATGCTTTTCAAATCAACATTTAGTTGGACTTGGTAAATATTGTTTAGTATTTTTAATCATTCACAACATGCATGAATCTGTGTTCTCATGGAGGCAGTAATGCATTCATCATAAATGATACAGAGTTTTGAGCATATTTTAACAGAAATAACCACAGTATACAGTCATTTAAAAACACATTTGCAAAACATTGTTTTGCAACCAAAATGAAATGCAAATGCTGAATATAGACACACTATTTCAGATGTGACAGATTCCACTTTTCCTTCTCAGTTGCTAACATTATTGTTACGAGTTGTCATGTGTAGCTGAGTGCTTGGTGATTCTGAGTCCTTGTGATGGTGCACTCAATTTCTGCAATGAGCTTTGCATTTAGAGAAGTTGAGTAACACAGAATTGAGAGTTGGTTTCTTGATTCCTTTTATGTTCTTTAAATACTGGAAATTTGTTAAACTTAGGGATCTCTCAATTCAGTAGATGTGGAGCAGGGTGGACTTTAAAATTTGGAGGAGGGAACACTTGTTCAGAGAGAGTGAATGAGAAAGACAGAGAAGCTTCACTTTCTGTGAGAAGCACTTGGAGAAGGACAAAGGGGAGGGTTTTTCCCCAGTAATCCAGAATCTGATTTGCTGCTGGAAGCTTAATCATATCTTTGTATCTCAGGTACTTGTTACCAGCAGTTAGGATGGTTTTACTTCATTTTCTAAATCAGGCGAGGACAATTTGGAATAAGGCGTACCCTCTTGGAGCTGGTCACAGCTGCAGCTCATGGAGTGGCTTAGCTCATACTCTGGTTTACTCTGTGAGCCTTTTGGGGTCAGGTGAGTGCATCTCTACCAGCTGCTGACCACAAACTGCCCTTACAAATCTGAATACTGATAACCAAACTTCGGTTACAGCAACTAGTACAAAACATTTCTAGCAGGGCCAGTGTGTTTCTGGCAGACTCAACACAATGCAGTAATGCTTTGCTTTTGTGCCCATGAAGTGGTTCGATGGGTCTTTTTGGTGTCCCATTTTTCCATATTTTTTTTCTGATGTTACTGATCAGGCAGTAAGTTTTACTTTATCTGCTAAATACTACCTGGGATTAACAAAACTATTCCTACTTTCCATTCATATAAGTACAAAGACAGTCAGATCTAGTTTGTGTATATCTGTTTACTCTTTAGAGTGAATTTATATTTTAAAGGAATTGCACAGTTGGACTTAATTTAAATAACCAGTGGACACTGCTGCTGCCTCTGCCAAAGAAAGGAACAGGCATATTTCTCTGGCTGTTTAAATAAAGACAAGTCTAGGTCCAGAAGTTCTTAATAGGGCAGTTTTGGAAGCTTGCCTCATGTCTCTATTGCCCAAAAGTTGTGTTTTGATTTTAGTATTCATAACCAGTCATTGATTTTTCCAACCTAATTTCCTCCCTGATGTATTTAATATCAAGCCAGATCTGCCATCCATCTACAAATCACCCTGGCTTTACAAGCCAGCTCTGCCATCCATCTACAAATCACAATGGCTTTAGTCAGGAAATTAGAAGTGGGCTTAATTTTTTTTGAAAGTAAAGGATTCTTAAACCACTTACTTCAGCCCTCTCTCATGACTCAGCTTGTGTTTCTATTTGTTGCAGTTCCTCGCTCATGGACTTCATCAAGTTATAACATGCAGCATATTGTAGCTGATTTAAATTCTGGCAATCAGAATGGTTGTTTGCATTTTTGCTTTTTAAAGAAAGAGTCTTCCTTTTTTGGGTAATGATTCTAGAAATATGCATTTTAATGACAAGACAGAGTCAAAATCAATTGCATTAGAAGAAGGAAACATATAGTATAACAACAGTACCTCTTTAATAAAGAACAGGAAACTATTTAAAATTAATTACTGATAATTAATGATGGTAATTATGTCCTGAATTTCCTTGATCTGATAAACTCCTTGTTTTTTGTAAAAATCTTCTCAGAATATATTACCAGAAGTAAAACTGAAGTTATAGAAAGAATAAAAATATTGAAGTTCAATGATCTTAATTTTTGGGAGATTTTAAAGATGATTTAAAGCATCAGGGTTGTTCCAGTAAAGCATATGCCAAAGACATGGCTCCCAGTGTGTTCCAACCATAGAGGGATTGTTCCATCACCTGTCTTTGCTGCTGAGAGCAGAAATTGATGAAAATGAGCATTTGGGAATTTACATGGACTCACTGTGCCATAGAATTCACTAGCAAATTTAAGATGCTCTGTTGCTATTGATTAATGTTCAAGATCACTCTATAATTATGTTGTTATTATATATTAAGCTTATTGTACTTAATATAGAATATTCATCAGCACAATATATACATCTCATGTACTCATACTTTGGTTTCATGTGACAGTATATTTTTATGCTACTTTGGGGGTGGAAAGACCAGAGAACTACTTTTAGAAGAGGTAGGTATGCACCCAGATGGATTTTCTAAAGCATCTGAAAAACAGTAAAGTCTTACCTTTGAACTGTGAAAAATTTTCTAGATTTGAAACTCTTGTTGGGGCTATCTTCACAAATTTTAAATCACATAGGGTGGTATTTTCTAAGGGACTGATTCTGTTTATGTGTTTCAGATGTTATTGCTGCAAGAGGCACTTTCCCCTACAAATAGCTCATCTGTGCCCTACTCAGCAGGGTGCCCTGCAGTGTTCACCCATTGAACTGAACCCATTGAATCTCCCAAGTACAGAGCTGTACATTGTCAAGGAGAGTTACCTTGAGCTTCTGCACATAGATTAATAAATAGAAGACTAAGCTGTAAAATTCTTAGCTTAGGAAAAAAATCCACTCTAAATAAAACATCATGAAAGTCTCAAAGCCTGAAAAACTGTGTCTGAGTTAAGAAGGGTCAAGAAAGGTAGGACCTGAAAACAGCTAAGAATTATTGAGCAGACAGCTGATCTATGCACCTGGAGTACGTGAGCATCAATACCAGGCATTACCAGGCAATGTGTGTCTGTGGTACAAATCAGCTGTAGGAGGCAGCTTTTTTTTTTAGGCTGTTGTCCTTCCAGTGTTTTTCCTGAAAGACCAAATATTCTTGCTATTCCTTTTATGAGATCATTGCATACTTTTGCTTGTACTTATTGCTTGTGTGTGTAACTTTTACACTCCTTATAAACTAATGATGTCCTAAAGAGGTATTTACAAAGATGACTCAGTTTAGTCGTATTTTGGACAGATTTCTTGTAATGTATCATTTATAGTGAAAGGAGAATTCATCTGAAAGAAAAAGAAGGCTGATGCTCTACAAAGTGTGCTTTGCTGCCAAACCCTTCATGCATATGGACTGGCTCTGTGTTTTGACAGTGTGTGAGGGGAATACCAGATGTCAACTAATCAATGTGTACAGCAATCCAAAAATTTTTATTTACCAATAAGAAGTTATGCTTTTTTATTTCCTTTGAGGTGCTGGAATGAGCTGTTCAACAGCTCCATTTGGTTATTGCTGGGGCTGTATCCTCAAATGAAAGGGAAAAGGTACCACCGGAAAGAGAAGACTTGTCTCTCTTCTCCATGGGAACATGAAGTCTTGGGGAATTAGATAATGGTGTTGAAAAAGCACCAAGTGAAGGTTTAAAATGTTGTTATAAATCACTACATAAAAAGTCAGTCATGTACAACACCTCAGGATTTAGAGATCAGGAGTATAAATTTTGAGCAAGTTAAAATTTTGGTATATAGGTAACAGAGCAGTGGACTTCAGATCAGTTGGCTCTACACCAAAAAGGTTGAAGATTTTAAATATTTATCAAGATGTACCTTTTAACCTTCACTCCCACTGCAAAGCAGCCTAAACTCTGTCCAAATCATTAAATTAATCCTTAATGTACTCTTCAAAATCAAAATTTCATTTCTTTAGCATGCAAATGATACTATTAATGCTTGAAAATATACAGTACCAAAACAAAAAAAATCATCCCCTTGTCTAGTTTGGTCTGGTCTGAAATCTTCAGCATTGTTAAACTATAGACACATTATGTAAAATGTAATTTAAAATTAATTATTGCAATTAGATGGCAAAAACTAGCTGCATTTGAAAGATTAAAAGATTAGTCTTTTCATCTGCTTTATGCTGCTCACAAGCATATGTGAACACTGTAAACTGAATGATATAAGAGGAAAAAGTATATTGCTATGAAAGATTTTACTATCACTTTGATTCTGCAGTAAGTTTTGGGATTGCCTCTCTGGATGCAGTTCTGGAGGGTCAGCTTTAGAACAGGGCTGCTGAGTGCTTCTCTCTCTTAAGAGAGCTTGGTGCCAGGGGAAGCCTGGGGATCACCCTGGCTCCTGCTCAAGTGCCCTCCTGAACTTCTTCCTTGGGTTTCCAGTAGCAGCAGCTTGGTGAGAGGGACACATATGTTCCCCATGGCTGTGTTAAACTGGTTTTTTTTAAGCTCTCTGTGAGTGCATCTTCTCGAGGTGCCCATTTTTGGGGAGCTGAGGTCTGTGCACAGCTCTGCTGATGTGGCAGCTCTCCTGAGTAGGCACGGCCTGGGCGCCGCTGGTGCCTGGCTCACGCTCCTCACCCGTCCTGCAGCGCGGAGACCCACCTGCACCTCCCAGCCCTGGGTACACAGAGCCTGCGTGTGGCACTGGTGAAAGGTGGCACTGGGGCGTCTGACACCTTCTTGTCCAACCCTGGGTGGACATCTGAGGCTGAGCCTGGAGCACTGCCAAATCCAGCGGCCAGAAACGTGTAAGCCTGGGCTCTTGGTGTGACCTGGAAGAGGAATTGAGCAGTCCTTGCACCTTGCACTCTTCTGGGTGCCAAAACAGGCAAGTGAACATCATCATGTTATGTTTTTTTCTCCTGGCTGTTGCCTTAGTTTCAGGAGACATGGGTGTCTGTGGGATGGCCTTGGGCAGGAGATGTGCTCAGTCCACAGTTATCTGCAGGGAGCTGGGAACTGCAGCTTCTGAGAGTGTGCATGAGGGTCTGGGCCATGTGCTTGAGTGAGGGGGAGTTCCTGAGAGCAGCCCAGAGACATGAAACTCCAGCAGACAAACCCCTTCTGCTTCTGTGCTGCTGGGCTTTGGTCACTTTACCTTTCTCTGTTCAGTCCAGTCCAGTCATTTTGGCTTTTCTCCATTTGGAAATATATTTTAAAAACATCTTACTATTCTGAGTTTAGAAACTTTTGGTCATCTGCTGTAAAGTTAGATAGTCCAGACAGGTCTAATTGAAACACGAGGTCAAACTGGGGTCCTGTCAAACTGTCAGGTCCTTAAGTTTTCATGCAGTTAAAATGAGTAAAGGTGAATAAATGAATGGTGTATAGAGAAAGACTGCTAGTGCTAAGTAACCTGAAAGACATCTCTTATTAAATGGGTTCCTGCTCTGGTTTTGAGACGGGGGTCCATATTTTGGGAAGCTTTAGTTCTATTCTAGACTGCCTGTGGTTAGTCTTTTGCTGCTTAATAAAAAGAGAAAGGCCTAATGGACTTATTGTAAAACTAAATCAAAATACTTTAATTGCTTCAGGAAGAGTTGGAGTTTAAATGCTTCAACACTTCATGGTTTTAGAGAATTACCATTTACATTAGAATCGGAAATTTTTGTGCTGTATTTTTACATGCCAACTTTCCTTCAAATATTTACAATGCTTTCAAGATAAGTTGAACTAGAGTAGTGTTGAAAACTAAACAAGAACATCCAAACAAGTGCTTGTTATGGTCGATTGCTGCCTTTGTTCCACATTACGTGAACAATATTTTGACATATTGTAAAATACTAATACTTCAAAATACTTAGCTCAATAACCAAATCTGTTAGTATTTCTTAATATATTGATTTTAATAATAATATAGTTTTTTTTTCTCTTCTGTCACAAAAGTAATATCAATTCTGTGGTAGGCTAGAGCACAGTGAGCTGGGGAGGAGCAGAAAAGAGATGATTGGACAGGGAAATGTTTTGGTGCTCTCCAGCCTATGCCCAGCTCCTTATAGATCTCAAGTATGAGGTCACAGCTGATGCAATTGTGAGAGTGCTTGCGAAGGTTCTCTGCTTTCTATGCTGAGGTGATCTCAACACTAGGGAGAATTTTTTACTAAGTGTTTACTTTCATATAATATTTTTGAGTAATTTTTGAAGAGTCATGTTGGATGGAAATGATTTTGACTACTGTTTTACCACATAAATCTTTTATGAAGACCTGAGAAAGATTGTTCTTAGTTCTGTTCCCGAAGGAAGTATTCTTAAATAAAGCTAATTAGGGGGTTTTGGTCTCAAATATGCACACACAGGTAAGCTTAATACTGTTTTGGTAAGCATATCTGTCAATGAATATACAGGTCTGAGAAGGATGTAAATATCAGAACTGAGCAATCTAAACTGCAAAACTATGTTCCTGCTTGAAAGTAGGCATTTCTTGTTAATGGAAATTATTGGAATTACATTTCTGATTTATTGACAAAATAAGAAAAGCAAACTTATATTTGGTCACATTGTATTTTTAAAATAGCTTTCTTGTACTCATGTCCATGGATCAATGAAAGATACAAAAAAAGATTACAGCTATTGTACTTACTGCAGGGAGGTTTCTTCAAGCTCATCCTTTCCAGAAAGCAAGCAAACAGCATTTATTTTGTGTTTGTTATACCTATGACATAATCTTTAAAATATGATATGTGGTAGCATGTTAGCAAGTCATGCTATATATTAATAAAAAACCTTTGAAAATGTTATAATATTTGGATATGAGGAAAAAAAGACTAATTTACTTCAAAGATTCACACGAAACAATCCTCTTGGTGATGACTGATCCCAGATTTAACTTTGTAATGAGATACCATTCAAAATAATTTCAATTGAAGTTACAACTATTCATTGGAAAGACCTAGTTTTGGGAATCCTAAAGCTATAATCAGAGGAGCATCTGAATTTTTCTGTAGCTAGTATGGAGGTAAAGCATGTTACTCCATGATTAAATTTAAAGCTTTGAACTGGTTGAATAGAAAACCAATTAATGAATTTCAACAATATTTCTATAGTTGATAAACAAATACTAATTTTCAGTTTGAAAATTATGTCAGCATTCTTTTGTGGAAATCAATGGAAACAAGCTTCTCTTTTAACTTCAATTTTCTCTGTCTGCAGAGACATTTAAAAATTTCTAGAAAGAGAGACAAGATGGTAATTTATAAAAAAAAATTGCATGGAGAAAAACTTATAGATGAGAATTTTGATCATTAAGGAGAAATTTTCATATTCAAGGTCTTGTTCTATAAAGTGTTGGCTTTGCTGTGTTTTATGGAACCACGGGGCATCCAACATATGTCCCTGAATTTCATACCCTTTATATATCTAGAACAATCATCCTCCCACCTACTGCCTAGCAGTTTGCCAGAGCTGCTATGGTTTATGTAAATAAAATACTTCGTGTTGTACTTTACTTTTAATGTAAATAACACAACTTACTGTGTACTGATACATAGAGTCAGATTGATATTTTATAACCTGGATAAATAGCTCATATTAATAACCCTACTAAAGGCAGCATCTGCTATCCATGTGAATAACTTCTGCATAACTTGGCCATTTTCATAACACTTGTACACTTAGCATGGAATATGTCAGAGTACCAGGAGGTCATATGAGTAATTTTTGAAAAACCTTATTAAGACTATTAATTCATGATAACCTGTGGCTCCATAATATATGTTTCTGTAATGCCCCTTGAAGGGATAAACGAAAACTTGAAGAGATTTTGCAAAGGTCAAGTAGGTGAAGCCTCCTGACCCTGGTCTGTGGTACCTAGTATTACTGTGCTTTATGGATAAGGAAACATCTGGAGAAACATGGAAAAGTTCTGTTCTGCCAGCAGGCAGGAGTAAGACCTGTGCAATTTGCCCAGAGTCACAGGAATCTTTGGCAGAGCTGGGAAGAGAAACTAAATCTCTTCTAGTGACCAGGGGAGAGGATGACTGAGGCAACATATCCCAGTCCAGAGCTGTTCATGGATGTGTGAAGGTTCCTCTTTTGCTGAGGGCACACTGAGGGGAAGTTAAGGGCATTTTGATTTCCTCTGCTTTACCACAAAGGGGTAAATGGGATTCAAGAGTAAAAATTTTAGATTTTTTTTCTGCTGAGCTAATATCTAATAGATCACCATCTGTGTATACTTACAGGGACTATAAGTCAGTCTGGAAGCAACTTAAGGGATTTTGGTTTAGATCTCTGTGTGTTATTGTGGGGATCAGCAATTTTTGGGTTCTGGTCCTGTCTCAGCCACAACTTTTTTTTTGAGGTTAATTTTCCTGGAAACAAAATGGGTTTTGTGCATTGTTTCATCATTAGTGAAGTTGTTTGCACATTTATCTGAAGCTGAAAGTTTTAGCAGTGTAGTCAATCCGTGCTTATATGTTAATTACAGAGGTGTGGGAATACTAAATTGGCTTGTCCACAAATGTAACAGGGTGACACTGTATAATGGGCATTCATCGATACAACAGCAAGACAGTCTTATGAGTTAAGATTTCAATTTCAAAGTATTTAGAAATT
The DNA here is from genome assembly GCA_013398055.1 of Ifrita kowaldi. Classification (NCBI taxonomy): domain Eukaryota; kingdom Metazoa; phylum Chordata; class Aves; order Passeriformes; family Cinclosomatidae; genus Ifrita; species Ifrita kowaldi. The sequence goes on along the minus strand of VZRS01013768.1, from coordinate 109,769 downwards.
AAATAGGTATTCTCTTTTATTTTTCCCTGAAAATAATTGTCATAGGCATCACAGTGATTAGTGTTTTCATAAGAAAAATATTAATTACTTAAAAGAGCCCGCCAGTTCCTTACTAGACCTTCCAATCATTCTTTCTAGTTTACACAGTCTATTACTCTAGAGGGTGAAATCCAGAAGTCTGCACTCAGTATTTATGCAGTTTCAATTGAAATCAAATCCCCAGCAGCTTCAGTAGGACTTTTACCTAAACCAATTTCTGAATAAGCACTTCAGAATCTGGACCCTGGTGGAAATATGTAATCTGAATTTAAAAAGAATTGCTCTGAGTATACAGAAAGCTATAACATTCAGTGGCTGAGGAAGAGAATTCACAGCATCCTAGGTTTTAAATTATTAATTCCTATGAATTTGTTATCCTCTACTTTCCTTCAAAACTTTTTACTGCAAAAGAAATTATCCTTGTTGGTGTCGGGTTTCTGTCAGTGAAGCTTGCAGCACTCTTCCTCAGCAGTGGGATCTGGTTACTCTTTGCTAACCAGTCCCCTGCTTATGCCACACAACCCCCGTGAAGCCCAGGTCAGCCATAATTTATTATGGTAGATGAAGCAATCATCCAGGATTCATATGGGCTGGAATGAGTGATAAAATAAAGTACAGTAGTGAATACTATCTGTGTTTGGCATTTAGAAACCAAAATATGTCTATTTTGCTTAAGCATAAGTGTGACTTGATGTATTTGCTTCCCACTTCTGTAACTCACCACATTCTTTTCTCAACAGAACTCCTTGTTACAAATTCCGAATCCCAACTCCTAAAGACTTTGGTTTAATGGGTTCAGATTTTGGTTTAGAGAAATATGTCTTGCAAAAAGTTGTTTTACGGGAACCAGGTGGAATAATAAATGAGAAAAAGGACACAATAGTAGGATGAGCAGAGCCTGCGCATATTTGTTTAAGAATTTGGGTCTAAGCCTGTTGCTGAAGGTAATAACCTTTAAAGTGAATGTGCTGTGTTATCCAGGGAACCATATGGTGCTAACACCTTTGCTGCTTGGATCAGTCTACCCCTCAGATAACAAACAAGTAAATGGAGCTTGATCATCTGTGAAGTTAGTGAGAGGTCTGACACAGAGTTTGATCAGAAGAAATAGGACCTTTTGTCTCTGCCTGATACTTTCTACAAAACCTCTGTATTTCGGAAATTCTCATACTGAGACTTAATATCTTTGAAAATGCATGTATATATTTAGAGAATGAAGAAATTATAAACGTGAAAAAATGGAAAGAAAACCGCTCACAAAACTAGAATAGTCTCTGAGGGCATGAGGGAAAAGGCCTTTATTTCTAGCCAATGATTTTGTTTTCTTTTGATGTTCTTTGTAGTTATTTCAGTCCCCTTGGTCTTAAATGGTATCAGTACTACAATATACAATCATCCAATACACATTAGGAAGCTGTAAAAAAATAACTGCCTTCTTCATATGTTTTCTAATAAAGGTAAATTTAGAAGTGTTCTCCTTTCCTTAGTACAAATAAAACAGGGGAAAATACATTTTTAAAAGAAAATAATTTTTCAAAATAAATTGTTAGATTGAATTTCCTCTTTCGTATAGTCAGGTGATAAAATCAGATTAGTCTATGTGGGGTTCTTTTTTGGCAGCACAGGCAATCCTCCGTAATGACCCAAGCAGTCAATGAGCAGTCACAATTTCTTGTGCCATTCCTTCTGAACACCATCTTGTTCTGTACTGGACTCAATTAAGGAAACCTTTGAAGTACAGAAGTGAAGCACAAGGACTGGAAATTTACTGGTCATTTTTCATTAGCTACTTCTCTGCAGTATGGAACAGCATCACATCATAACCAAAAACTGCCTAAAGCCTGTCTTGTAGGCAATGTAGGTGGTACAGGATCCAAGGAGTTAGTCTACTGAGGGAGAATTTGATCCAAAATGGGAAGGTATTGCATGAATTCTTAAAATCATACTCTTCTCTTGTTTTCTATAGATAGGCTGGGGATATTTTTAAATTACTCCCACCAACCTGCCAAATCACAGTATGGAGTTACTCAGTGTCTCCTTTCCATTGAATGTTTTGCCACATGCAAACTTTCATCTTCTGTCTCAGTGTACTTTTGTGTACTTCCAAAGGTAGGTGTCTTGCTAACATATGAAACTGCAAGGAAACTTAATAATGTAAATAACAGAGTTCAGAGTCACAGGTCTAATTTCTTTGTCAAGTGGTACATTTCTTATCACTGTGTGGTTTGCTAATGATAGGAATTGTTTTTTATTGTATTATACCCTGCAAATTCAGTGCAAGCAAAATGAACTTGTATAGGTTGTAATTATAATGGATGTTTTTCTCCTCATTGTGTGTGGATTAGAACCAAGTTGAATTATAATATCTCTCTGATTTATTTTCTTTGCATTAGGAATGGAGGAAGGTTAAATGTATCCAATAATATTTTCTCTGTGGAAAGAAGCTACTACAGAGTGAGTTGCAGCTGCAAATGGGTGACACCAAAAGCCCTTTCATCCTGACTCACAGCTTCAGTGTCAATAGCTATTATCCCTGGACTAGCAGTTTACAGTTAGTGTCAAAAGGACCTGACATGTTGCTGGAAGCATGAAATAGATCAACTGGTAATGAAGATTACTGCAGGTCTACAAATTTTCTTAATCTAGCTGTATTAATAATTCCTTTGAATGCAGGTGATTTTGTCAGAAGGAAACAGTTTGAGTATAGATCTTTAAAGGGACATAGAAGGAGATGAGGCTGTTCTGGTGCATTTAGAGTACCAGTTTCAGAGCTTTCCTGGTTCGTTTGATTACTTTGAAATGCCAGCAGATTGAATTAATTCTGAACTTGTTGTTATTAGTGGGTCTCTTTCTGCTAATTTCAATAATCTTACCTAGAAGTAATAAAAAACCCCCTCCAAAACAAAAAAGCCACACCAAAACCTGCACAAGCAAGAAAGCTTATTGTTTGAAAAGACTAAATAGAAAGCTTTGGTATTTATTGAACAAAAATTATGGTAGGTTATTTCATCATTGTTCTCTTTTTGGGGTTCAAATTTTTTTCATCACTTTTCTGCTGAAGGATTTAGATGTAGAATTTCCTTATTATTTAATGCCTGGTCAAATATTACTTAACACTACCCATAATTTTATTTCATTGAAATTTTATTCTTATATTCTCTCAGGGGAATTTCAGATATCACTACTCACTTTCATTAGGCTAAAACATTTCTTGGGGGTGATACTGCAGGCCAGAATGGTTTGGTGTATTTCTGTTCCATTTCAATATTACAGGAAGCTTCCTTGGGCCATTCTACCTTGTGCCCTCCAATCTTAAATGAAGCTTCTCCAACTCCAGTAAAGACATAGAATTTAAATGAATTATAGAAAACATTAAATATGACTTCATATTTTTCCCCATTAGTTTGCATTGGATAAATAAAAGATGCTCAGTGTCTTGTATCAAGCCAGGTTTATCTTTATAATCCTGTAGTTTATCTGAGCCCACAGCAAAGGGAAGCGGCACATGCTGAGCTCTGTTTTATGCTCATGGTAATCTCGCTGAGACACATTTATTTTAATCTGTCAATGATTCATGTTTGACACAGGCTTGAATTAATGTTAGGAGAATTAAAAGAATAGGCAAACCTTTTATTTTTAAAATAGGGATGCAAAACATGCAGAGAATTGAATGCCTCTAGCCAACACAATATATCAAACAATGTTCCTTGAGAAAGACCCAAAAATCAGGTGTTCTTGCCATGAGGGAGAGGAGTTTGTTTGGAAAAAAACACATAGATAAAATCCAGAAAAACTAAACAAAAAATGGCCTTTACTCTTCTCCCCCTTGAATGGAAACTGCAGTAAAAGATGTCTAGGTTTGCATGCAATGGACATAACCAGACTGAGGTAAGATGAATTAATGCATAGGAAATTTCTGTAGCAATCACTTAACACACCAAAGAAGCCTGATAAACACAACAGAGGTGTGTCTTTTGTTTCATAAAGAGAATCTGGAAACATCAGCTTGGTGCCTGACAAAGGGTCAAATGAAAAAGTGACCAAATGAAGAGGGAGGAAGCTTTCTTTAAATCCAAGATTTTGGCTTCCACTCTGCAAAAGCACCCTATGAGTAGCTTGCTGCTGGTGCTGTCATGGTCTGGCCAAATTTGTGACATCCCTCTCTCTAAGGGATGATGTTGGAAGCTTCATAGGTTTCAAATCTACTTCATCTTAGTAACTGAGAGGGTCTGTGTTGATACCACAGATGTTTAGATGGTTGCTCTTGCTCCTAGGTCCAGCAGGCTGTAACTGGGCAGTATTCATAGGAGAGAGGAGGATTTAGGTGTGTCTCCCAGCCAGGGAACTCGCTTTCAGATTAGTACCATATTCATTTTTCCTTTTAACTAGCTAGCACCAAGAACATGATGATACTATTTATCAGCATGTTATTGTTCTGCTCCATAAACCTGATACAGAAAACTGGCCTGCCTGGTCACCAGGTGAATGTTTACTGAGCTACATCCTAAATAATGATTGTTGACTTGTACTTGGACAAATATCCAAGTGAAGCTAGGGCAAATTTCCCTTGAATAATTGCTTCTGAATTCTGTGTGTTTTGCTTTGGAGAAATATTGGTTGGTAGTATTTATGCAAGAGTTATTTTGAGGTTTCATTAGAATTTGAAAAAAAAAAAAAGCAATACCTGTCCCCCATGTTTTTACTAGGAAAGAAAGAGCTGTAATTTCCAGAAGCAAATTATCATTTAAACTGTCTTGTTTCCCTATTTTCTTGTCAAGGTTAAAAGAATGGAGTGTACTGGAGCCAGGAAAACTCAGTGTCTGTTGGAGGTGAAGTCACCAGCACTGCATTTCTGCACCAGTCACAGCTGATAAGTTCAAAACCACATCAGGTGAGGTTATTGTACTCTTGACTTGAAATGTGAAAGTCAATGCATGTGCAATCACTTATCACTGTTAAACCTCTTCCTTGTCAAATCACATATCACTAATGGGTTTTTAACTGCAAGTTCGGCTATGTAAATTGTCAGATTTCTTCTGCATTCATACGGTATGAACAGACAGGTAAAAATGCCAATGTTATGGTAACTTCTGCATTTTAGGTTAAAAAAGTGCATACGATTTTCCTTTTTACTCAAAAAAAAAATTGCTAGCAAATCAAAATAGGAAACACAAGCAAACAGAAGAGGGAATATTTGAACTAGTACACTCAAAATAATTATTCAGCACTGCAGACTAGCCTTTTGCAAAGCTTTAAATAATATATGTAGAGAGATTAGAAATCCCTGCAAGGAAGTTTTTAATTTTTTCCTGTCTGCCTCTCCCCAATATTTTCTTTGAAGCTTGCGTGCCATATCTTTTAGCCTAATTCAAAATGATGTTTTTACATCAAAAACTGCAGCCAAGCCAATACTTTTCCTTAAACTGGTTGTTCAAAGGGGAAAAAATTGTTAAAATTTGTTGTTAGTCAACATGCGATACTGCTTTTTTCTTTCTTTTTAATTTTTTTTTCCCTAAATAAAAGAAATTCAGAATGTGTACATTTAGAAGTGTAGTAGTTTTGGCAATAAATGTCTGTCCATACAATAGATTATTTTTAAAAGATATATCGGTATTTCTTCAAATGTTACATTCATTGAAATTATTTCTGCTTTAAAACATGATCAAGAAACAGACCTTTTTCTTTAGGTAACGGATGGCCATCCATTGGTTAAAAACCCAACAATTCTTAGTTGGAAAGTCCTAGTAAATTGCACAAACTTTTTGTATTACAAAATTCTTTAGCAGAATTACAAAGTGTGTGAAGAAAAGTGCAGAATGATCAGGGGTTAGAAACAAAACTAGAAAAACAAAGGTATAAAGACATACTATATTAAGCCCTGAGGCAGTGCACCTTATTTATACAACAGAGAATGTCTACAGAATAAGCAACCAGCACAACAGAGGTATGACTAATAGATAGGTATGAATCAGTGGATTTGTATTCTCCTCACACATCCCTCTTCCCGAAAGCAGAGAAAATGAAAGAAACCCCCTCCTGCGCTTTCTCACACATTCATCCTTTTCAAACCTGATGCTCACAGTTATGATAGTTAAATTTTAGCTTTGGGCAACCCAGGGTACTAATCTTGTATGACCTGTTCCAAATGAAATCATGCCCTTATGACTCATTTGCTTTCCCTGTCTAATTTTTTTTTTGCCTTTGAGGATCCTGTATCCAAGGACTCTCTCTATCAAAATAATAATAATAATAATAATAATAATAAAATCTAGAACCTCTATCTTGTTGCTATAGATCTAAACGTGAAGAGGTAGAGCTTAGGTTTTGGTATCGTGGAATCTTGATTACTTCTAGATCACAGTTTTCCTGCTTCAATTTAGTTGCGTGGAAGGACATTTTCTTAATATCAGGTTTATAACTACCCCTGAGTGCCAGTAAATCAATATCAAATTGCAATGCATTTAAAATCAATTGATAAATTTGTTCTCATGGTTCTAATAGGGAGGCAACTGCTAAGAATAAAAAATACCATCTCTGCCATGATAAAACACCCCCAGCAAAACAGGCTTATCCCAGTTCAAGGTGGCCACGAAATCAACAGTCCAGCAAGTGGTTTATCTTTAAAAATATCCCATGTATTTTATCACTAATTATCTATGTAAATTCAGATCTTCTGTGGTTTTTTTGCAAATGTAGTACTTATGGGTTACTTGGAGGTACGTCTATGGGTTTCAGCCTTTCACAATACCTTAACCCACCCTCTGCTCCCCCTCACCAAAAGAAAAGAACACTTACATTTTTTTGTTCTAAAAGATATATATCACTATAGCCAGTTTGTGCCTTAAATGTGCTTTTCTGTGCAGCTGGGGTTTGAGAAGGGCTCCAGTGATTCATAGGCCTTGTCCTGGATCTTGTACAATAGCACATTAACCTTGGTGGAATATGTTAAAAGAACAGGGTCCTGACCCTGCAAACGTTACTGCATGTGCGAAGCTTTCCCTGCGGGACTCCCTGCATCTCCCCTGGATAATGCCTAAAACCATATATGGGAGTATTGATTTTGCAGGGGGAATAATGCTAGGATACAAACCATGCTCTGCTATTTCTCTTGCCTTTCCAATGTAACACAAAAGCACTGCAATCTGCTTTCAGCTGTGATTGGAATTAGCAGATGAATACAGTGGGCTTGTATAAAGGATTGTTGGTTTTACCCAACCTCCTTGTGCTTAAGCTGTTCTTGTTTGCCTCTGTAATTAATGACAATGTGTTTTTCTCGTGTTTCTTATCTGTGGCTGGGTAACGCCAGGCACAAATGCCAGATCTGATGAACCTGAAAGGGAAAGTAGGTGGGAGCAAATTTTCCAAGAGTGTTATTCTAGTTGACAGGTCTGCCTCTTGTGACATTAATAATGCTTCACAAATGTTGATATAAATCAAGATAAAAGCCAGAAGCAAGCCATAGGCAGGATGGGGAGCCATTGGCTCTGCAGTTTTAGCATCCCCAGAGCTGATAGTAAGATGCAACTTTCACCTGTGAATACCTTCCTCCTTATCCCAGAAACTTATAAAACAGGTTCTACAGCTTCCTGTATATAATGAGTCCCATCAGACATCCCCAGGGTCAAATCAGCAAACTTGACTGAAAATTTGATCCAAAATACAGTGGTTAAAAAAAAAAAAAGTCTTTTCTTGGATTTTGGTGGGCTCAGTCTCAGTGTGTCCCTGAAATCTACTTCTCTGGCTACTTCTGTGACTTTGGAGGTCCAAATTTCTGAAGCACTTTTGTGTCAAAATACCAACTTGGTCCTCCAGTCCTCATGTAAGGAGGCACATCTTAAATTTCCAGAAACAGGAATGTAGATGGGAATCTTGCAGAGTTTATGGGCAATATAAGTTGGTTTTAGGCCTCATTATGCTTCTGCAAGTAAGGACAAATATTAGTTCCTCTTGGTGCTGCAGAGCCCCTCTTTAGCTTTTGCTGGTGGTGAAGTGCTCAGTCTGAGATTAGTAAAGAACAGGGCAATCTACAAAGTACACAGTGGAGACAAATGAGACTGGAGCCAAAGTAAGTGTTTGCAGTGCTGTGTGAGAGTCCCTGCCTGATAATGAGGTGCCTTTTGGAAGTGAAGGGCGTTACCTCTCCTGAATGTAGCATTCTGTTGCTAAAATATGTCTTTTAACACCTGCAGCTGCTGATTTTGCTTTTCTGATGCTGTATGGTTAAGACAGCAAACACCAGAGGATAATATTTTGGCAGGAACTACTCTGTCTGCACTTTTTCTTCCATGGAAAATGCACGAAGGTCAAAAGATTTCAAGGGAGGTTTTGTGGACAAGAGAGCTGCACGTTCCGTAGTTGAAGGTGGATGCCACAGTAGAATATAAGAAATTGGCATTGTTTAGGGGGTTTTTTTTGTGGATGTTCTTGCAAAGCCCTTGTCTTCCACTAGCACGTGGTGTTCTCTCCTGACGGAGACAATTTTTTAACTCTAAAGACATTTGTCCCTCTGGACCAGTAGTCAAACTCTGCCCACTTAACCTCTTGCTCAGCTTTCCTCTCTCAACTCTTTCTCTTTCTGACTGGTCTCAGACTCTATTCTCACTTAAGCTCTCTTGTAAATGGCTCTTCCTTGTTTTTCTACCATTCCTGACAGCTTTTACACCTGGAATCAGTGCACAAAATGTTTCCTGACACACGCCTCAGTCCCTTCTTTTCCTTGCTAAATGTACAGCCTCCATTAAAGCAGTATGTATCTCTAAGCAAAGGCATGATCTTTTCAATTAACAGTGAAATTTGATGTAAATTCTAGAGCAGTAATTCCCTTGTTGATGTACTTGTTGTCTGCATCCTTTAGAGCTGTGCACCAAGGAGCAAAATTGCTCCAAATCTGAGCAATTAAATAAAGGATATTTAATATATGGGAAAAATGCCCTCTAGACCTTGAACTTCCCAGGAAAGCCTCCTTTACCTCCATCAAGGTATAGGGAAAAGGCAATTAAATGGCTTAACATCTGCACTCTATTGAACTGCAGTAGCTGAGTTTAATGCAGCATTTACACCTAGCAGAGTAAATCGGCTGTGCAGCAGGTTGAGCTTCTGATTATAATAAGATAGGACAATACCCTACCTGTAAGACATGAAGTCACATCTCCAGCAATGTGATAAGACTGAGACAGAGAAAAAGGAAAAAAAAAATTAAAAATCCCTCTATCCTTGAGGTACATGGACCTTGTGCAGACCTTGAAAATCTATATGGCTATTCTGCAGTAAAGCAAGAGAACCCCTACTGACTCTTTCTGGGCAAGGTTTCTGATCACAACTTTTACAGAATGCTGAAACTGCATGGCATGGAAACTTCTCTCCATGGCCATGTCTGCCTAGATGGTAAACATTTGAAATATTGCCCTCAAAACACTTCCTTGGGTTGTACGCTTTAGTACATCTTTCTGACATTAGTAGAGTTAAAATTTGTGTTTTTCAGATATGGGCAAATTTCTCCTACATTCTTGGATTCCAGCCAAGCTCCCTGCAATTTTGGTTTACCTTCAGCAGGTCCTTATGTTTCCAGGGAACAGACTATGATAATCTGAAAAGGGTTTAACCTCATTTGGAGTTTTCTACCAAACTATGACTGTCTTTGTTCCCCTAACAGTTGCTTCAGTCCTCACTTGAAAGAAGAATTTGTGATTTATTATTGCACATATTGCACCATTAAATTGTCTTTTTCATGCAATCTTTGAACATTTCACTGTTTTGTTTTATTAATTACCTTTCTTTTTCTTTAAATGTAAACAACCCCCCAACAACATCAGATGATGGATTCGCTTCATTTATATAACCTTGACTTTACCAGGTGCATTTGTCCCAGAAGGGCCTGGCAAGCCCCAGGGTTCTCATTTTTCTTGTAATCTCCTTTCATTGGCATCTAAAGTGGCATTAAGTATACAGACATTTTGACCTTGAAGTCTTCTCAACAGAACAGAAAAGCAAGACCCCTTAAATAATAAAAGAGTCAGTTCATAGTTTTATGGTTATAAAATAAGATCCCATTTCTTTTCAAATGCTGTGGTGATTTTTCAGTGTCTACATTTACTGTCTCTTTGGAGACTTACAAGTTTGTTTCATTCCTCTCCTGAAAACACAACTAAAGTGTAGAAGGCATCTTCTTTTTTAAAAAAATGCACCTCATTTTCATTTTTGAAAATGCTAGTTCTCTTCCACCATCTATACCCTTTCATTCTTCCTATAATAACCACTCCTCTTTTTCCTATTACATTCTTTCTCTTGACAAAATGCTTTGTGTTTCGTATTGTCATGCTCCATTTTGATTAAAGATCCTGTAGCATTTTGGATATTCAGTATTAGTCCTTAACACAGACTCCATAAATACTATATTAGCTTTCTCTTTAACAAAAAGAGCTGAAATGTCCTATTTTTATTAAGAGTACAGTGATGAAAACTCATGTAATTTACTTTTGGCACAGTATCTCATTAAGAGAAATGGAAAGCTGATTTTATAGTCTGAATTGGTACCTTGATAGTATAATAGCATACGTCTCATTGACAGAACACAATAAAATATATTTCATTGATACAACACCCCAGTTTCATTTTAATAAGTAAAGAGTTCACAGTATTCCAGACAATTCATTCTGTGATCAAAGTGTTGGCAGAGACTTAAAAAACGTTGCCTGCTGGACATACTCTCCTACATTTCTCTGTGGCACATAAAGGATTTAGGACTAATTACCATTGTCACCTTTAGAAACCATGGCTTGAAAAACTGGAAAGAGAAAAATTCAGACCCCACAACTGCAGCTCTGTGGCCATGACGTCTCCAGGGCCAGGGAGGAGCAGCACGTCCGTGTCTCTTCAGGATGGCTCCGTGTCAGCCGGGAGAATGGCTCTGGCACAGCTGGGCAGAAACCACCCTGGGAGTTCATGGCCTCACCAGCAGCAAGCTCAGCATCTCAGGTGCCTCTTTTGGGGAGGGCTGCAGCTTAGAAAGAACTCATTGCTTTTAAAAGGGACTGAAATTTCTGGCGTTTTGGGCATAGCAGATTGGGTACACTGACATGAGGATACCCAAGGGATGGGGTGGGGGGGTTGCAGAGCCTGCAGAATTGTATTTTAGGTATTAGTTGCAGTTTGGAAGCCATTATTTTGATGTAATAAACTTTTCTTGAGTGAAGCTTCTGCTGAATCAAGCTCTGTGCCAGGTTACCACTGAGTGAGTTTACTAACCCTTGAAAAGTGAGGATGGCACAGCTCAGTGGCCTGTGTAAGCTTCTTGTCCCTTAAATGCCAGTGTATGAGAATTTTATATTCTCCCTCTGTGCTTCTGTTTTTCACACTCAGTTGTTCATTCTTCACATCCTCGACTTTGTTTTCATCCTATTTCTCACTGGAGTTTTTCTCTGCTCCCTCACTGATCCTTCATTTGTAGTCTCTCCTAAGCAGAATAACAATCAAGTGACATTCAATTTTGTACCAGGCTTTTCAAAACAGTGTGATTTGAAATTAAAGAGCTCAAATATACCATTTAAAAATCTGTACAGAGATGTGTTGTGGATAAATGTTAAAATATTTGGGGAATTGTTTTGAAAATTGCACCTTACGTATGAACTTCTTACAAGGAGAGTCCTTAGCCTTGAAAAAACCTTCACTGGAATTAAAATTGTGCAGTTGACTAATCCCACTAGAAGACATCCTGCAGATACTAGATAATTTTTAATGTAGGATAAAACTGCAGAGATTGAAGGTTTATTCTGTGTTGTAAAATTATATGTAATTATATTGTTTGTCCACGTCTTTGTATGTCTGTTAATTATATATAAATGTCGAGATTAAACATATAAGGTTTGAGTAGGAATTTGTGTGCATGTAGAATTCAATTCCACAATACCACCATAGACAAAATCACTGTCTCCAAACTATCCAACCATTCTTCTTCAGCAAATAACTTGACACGTGGTTAAGTCCTTCAGTTCCTTTGAAAAGCAGACTTCTAAGCACATGCTTATGTACTCTGATATAGATAAAAGTGGTTTATAATCTGAATTAAGATGTCTGGGCATAATCCCTTACCAGCGAAGTAGTTGAAAATTTAATTGTTGAATTTAGTGGCCACGTGAGTATTAATGTCTGAAAGCTGGGACCTCGTTTACACCTGCAAATTCATTTAGCATTCCCCAGTAAAAAGGTTTAGCTTCATCTGCAGTGCTAAAAGATATCCTTACAACGTGCCCATGGCAAAATCAACTGCAAAAGTTTTGTACAAAGTCAGATGCCTCATCTAGTGTGTCTAATAGTTCTGAATGTGTGTATGTATTATGAGTTATAGGTATAATAATTCTGGCTTATTTCACTTGTGTAATGCTATGTTTGTGAGCTAAAGGCCTGGATTCTGTGGTGCATGTAACCAGACCAGGGTAAATCCTGAGAAATTCTTCATCCAGAGTCATCCTCTCTGGATGATTCTTTTGCATTAAACCTACTTTCACAATAATGTCTTCAGAAAAAAGTTTTGCAACAGCTATTCAGATTATCATGTGAAACAATTCATGCAATTTTATCTTCTCACACAAGACTTAAATCTCTCTTGGAAGACATAGTTTTTAATGATTTTTCTCCAGAACTAGTCAAATTTTTTAACGTAAAGCTGATATTAGCCCCATGAACGAATGACGTCAATTGAAATGTACTTTTTTTTTTCCAAGGTGATTGACGTAATTTTGTATTAAAGTGACCTTTGTTAGAAATGTTTTGACTATAATGATTTCCTGTCCTTTTTGCTCAGCAATGAGAACAGGAGAAGTAGCATAAGCCTGTTTCAGCTGCCTGCTGTTAATGCTCGAAGGGAAGCGAGCTGCACTGAATGCCTACCTGAAGGATGGGCAGTGGCTACAGGTAAGTGTCAGCACCAACGAGCAATGGAAATGTAAAATCCCAACCTGAGAGGTTATTAAGGAAGGGATCCTGGGCCTCACACCACTAAAAATACAGTCAAATTGCTATCTCGAATTTAATTATGTTACATTAAATTTCTCAGCAAGTGGTTTTGTTCTCAAGTGAATTGCATTTCTGACATGTGTATGGGCTGATTCATGTTTTTATAGACAGATCTTCTTTGTGTTGGAGCTCTGGCACCTAGAAAACCTGTGATTTATGCTTGTGCATGATACCTATTATATAGTTGTAGAAACATACCTGCATCTGTAAAACTGATTGATAGCTCCTTATATGAAACCATCTTATTACAAGTGACTAGAAGTACTAAGGATGGCAGTGTTCTTTTTTAGATTCTCTGAATGAATGTTGTTTCAAAGACAGTTTTATTTAACAGGGAGAAGTACAGTTAAATTTTTCTGCACGAAATTAATTCTAAAAAGCATGAGTCAAAACTTTATACCATTCAGGAAAACACAGTTACCAAAATAAAAAAAAAGTCCATTCCCACTTCAAAAGAAAAATTAAGAATAGTCCTAAAACTTAGGAGAGATAGGTGCTTGGATTAGATGCCCCGTGTGCCCCCTCTGGTTTTAAAAGGCATAGGCAGTACTGCGGGCTTATTTTCCTTTGAACACTCTTAAATATCATATCCACACAGACAGGATACTGAGCAAGACAAACTCACTATGGCAGATGTTATTTTTCCCTTCTTTATTTTCTTACTTTTCACTGTAGAGAATAAAACAATCTTTAACATGTACACCCCTCTTTTTCACCTCCTGTTTGTAGGAAGAGATGTAGCAGCATTATTGCCATGCTGTTCTTTCAACTGTGAACTGCACTTTTTCATAATGACTCTGTGATCTGAATGTTTTTGTAAATAAATCAGAAATACAGAATATAATAGAACTAAAAGGATCTGTTTAAAAATAAGGGTGTAATTACGAGCTACCAGGATTTATTTCATAGAGCATATGGCTTCTCTAATTAGGAGGAATGCTGTTATTTTTTTATCTTTTAAGCCGCATATAATACTCTAAGTTCTATTAATGTGCTGCCAAACTTGTCAAATGTGCCTGCTTTTGCAGCTAAAGTTTTGCTCTTGTTCAACCCCCTCTTATCAAAGGCTGAAGTAAAAAAAATAAAAGCACGAAACATAGAACAATACTTTGAAGCTAATGCTGGACTTGCTTTTAGAATTCTTCCCCTATTCAAACTCCTTTAAGTTTACTGTCCTGAAGTTCAGTGCTCCCATCATAGTTGAAAGTGTTCACCTGATGTTCATCCTTTATTTAAGTCTTCTGTCTTCTATTTTTTAGGTCTATAGGATGATGCATTTATTACGTGATTATTGCCATAATATCAGACAGTCTGAGCATAATTTGAATGGTAACATTAAGGATGTTCTTGGCTGTTGCAATAAAGTATAGGACATAGTTCGCATAGTTTAGGAAGCAACATTTTGTCTTCTCTGTTGTTTACTTAGTAAGAAAGATCCCAAGAGTTTAAGTAGACTAACAGTCTAGGAACAACATTTTAGGAGAAAACTAGGCAAGAGTTTACTTCAGAATTTTTCCTTGCTTTGCTAAGTGTACCTACCAGAAGCCCTCAACTTGCTAGCCGTTAATTGTTGTGAATACTTTGTGGCCACATTGTGTTTTATTTTCTGTGCAGAGTGGAAGAAGATTAAAGGACCATTTTTGTCACATACATCTGACTTTGAAGATAGTAAGATTTTAGTGCTGAACCCAGTCTTGCTGGGTCATAGGGCACAAAGGGCATTCCAAATTACACCGAACTAGGGAAAGTAATTGGCATATCCTTGTGCACAGGGTTTTAGGAAAAATGTGTCTCTCCTCGGTGCACTCCTCTACGTTACTGCTGTTCAGCACAGCGTGTCTGTGGGCTGCACGCTGACCAGCAACCCAGCTCCAGGGCAGGTCCCAAGCTGGCACAGCTGCAGGCATGGCCCTGAAAGAAAAAGGCCTCAAAATGCCTCAGTTTGGAGATCTGCAGAATAAGATATGACATGTGTTTCCTAAAGCTGATCCTGTGACATCTTGAACAGCTGCTGATGATCCTGTGAGGCTTTTGACTGTTTGCATAACTTCTGGAGTATTTAGATTTTTACAGTAGGAGAGTGTGGGCGCCTCTGGGAATTGAGGTTAGACGCTATCCAGAAGTTGCCCTTGCCCTTCCCCAGGAAGCAATGAGTTTATCACCTAATAAGTCTTGCCTCATCTGCCTCCAGCCTGCTACCCTTCCATTAGATAGCACTTAATGCACAAGTCATCCTTCTGTTTTCAATGGGGTTACTCGTGTGAGTTCGGTTTCGCACAGGAAGAATGATGGGATTGGCATCTAAATTGCCCACAACCTGGTTGTTATGACATTAGTGCTTATTGGCTTGGATTTACCCACAACTTCCACTTATAAAAATACCCTAAACCAAACCAAAACCCCAAGCAAATAAAAATCCCCCATCAAAAAGGTAGAAAAGTAATGGGAATTGCAGATTATTGATGTCTTTCTCTTATTATGTGTGACTTTTTTGTAATGCAAGCCTACACACACTGCTCTTATATTTATGAATTCACATGCTAGGCAGTCTTGTAATGATTTTTTTTGGTAACAACAAGTCCAGCCCATTCTCTTTGTATTTATTTTGTACACTGGCTTATCAATAAATCATTCAAATGATCTTAGTCATCTACTGCAACATGAAGAAGCTATTCTTTGTTTCTGTCAAATCTGCTTCTGAAGTTATCTGTTCACAGGTAAATGAATATTTATACAGATGATATTTTCAAGGCATTTTTGGCCCTAAATTCCTAATGGAGAATAATATTCCAGTTTAAATGAGTTTAAATAGTTTTCTTTTAATTTTCTATGAAACATAATCACTGCACATAAACTAATGCTTTGCTCACTCATTTTGATCCCTAATAATGTAATCATGTGCAAAAATTGTAAGCGAGCTATAAACATTGGTGAATTATAATTAAAAGCAGATTTAATAAGGTGCTCTTAGCTGCTAATTGCCTTCCTAAATTGAAATCTGAAGATTCATGCAAGATGTCTCTAAGGAAAGTAATGTAAGGTATAAATTTTATGAATATATGCTTTAATGATGTCAGTAAAGAGGAAGGAGCCGTTGAGCTATATTCTTAACACTGGTGCTGCCAATGTCTACAGTTGAAGATCTACCCAAATATTGCATTACATGTGGAGGAAAATATCATGGACTTTGCATTCAGGTCCTGGATCTGACCACGTTCCTTTTTTATCACCTCAGGTTCTCACTGGGAAAGGGCTGTAACAAACATTGCACTGGGATCTGTTGAAATGTGTCATACTTGATCAGTTTTCTGTAAAATGTGCAGAGGTCTTTGCACAGGAATGGCACTTAGGAAGCTGTAACATATTCACAAATAAGTGTTTTTTCAAAGGAGACCTTTAACAAGGTGCTTCTGGGATGTTATCCATTCTCTGCAGCATCTTTGCTCCATGCTCAGGGTCATCTTCAAAAGCTGAATTTTTGAGTAAGCATGAATCAGATTTGCCAAGCTGCTGTCCACAAAGTACTCAACAACCTGCATGGTGAAAGGTGGGGGAAAAAAACTGGATGCTTATAGCTTGAACACTTACTACATTTCAACTATCAATTTGTTTAAAAGGGGATTATGTTGTTTAAATAAAATAACTTAAAATTAATATGAGACTCAATAACTGTCCCATTTGATCATAATGGTCTATTACAGAGACAGTATTTTGTAGTATAGATACATATATCTATATCTATCTGTATATGTACCTTAGAAAAATACCTACAAATAATCCAGTGGCTGAAATTGATGGGTCCCTTGCATCGCAGGACCCGTTGTGTGAACTCCCTGAAAGGAGCCTTTGTTTCCATAGGCAACAGAGCTGCTGTGGCACTGTGGATCAAACACATCCGGATTTACTTTTATGCCTCTGAGGTAAACAGTTGCCTGCTGCACTACATAAATACTGAAAGAAAAACTCTCTTTCAGTAAAAGACCTGACCAGCATGAGCTGAGGGGAACTGCAGGCTACTGAGGAGAGCCTGGTGCAGGCAGCTCCTGGGAGAGCCACATGCGCTGCCATTTTTGCCTATTCTGTCATTTAGTGCTCTAACCTCTTTGTTGTACATTTCAAAGCTTAAAGACTGATAGAAAAAAAATCTTTAATGTGATCATTTTTCCTTCCCCCACGTCCTGGGAGAATATGGTTTGGTTGTCTTGCCGCAGTGAGGCTGGAGACAGAATTATCAAATGTTTCTGCTTTTGACTATTTGAATTGTAGAATTAACTGCACCTTCTGATCTCAGCCATCCCAAACTGTTTGATACAGCTAAATGGAGAGTGTTAGAAGACAATGCAAACCTTGCCGGTTTTTCAAAGCATACCCTTCCATTTTAACCAGAGTAAATGAAATTAAAGCAACATGTTATAGAAGTAGGCACAGGAAAAATGACCTTTAAATTAAAAAATGAGATGTCTTATGATTGTTGTTGTACAAGAAAAATTAACCACGAAGATCAAAGAGAAATGTTAGCTACTGATAAGTTATGCCTGACTTTGCTGAGTTTGCTTATTCATCTGATTAAAATTATGCCATTCCATGCAATCTATGTTTGTTTTATTTTGCACTTCCTATTTGTCTTGCTAGTGGTTTTGTTCTCTAAAAGGTAGGTTTCCAGAGGTGCAGGCCACAGACACCTGGTACACTCTGGTGATTCGGTACAAGTGAAGACTAATCCTGAGTTAAGTGCACTAAGTTCTGCAGATGTCACGGTGAGAATTTTTCAACTGATTGTAATGGTATCCACTGTCACGTTTCTGAAACCACTGTTAACCCACAAAATTATCAAAACCATCGAGTTTCTGTCTCTGTGATATTAGATAGAGACTCATAAAATATATTTGCACTGCTGCTAAAAATGCTCTTACTGCTTACTTATGCATCTTAATGAAAAGTAAGTCCTTGACCTGTAGGCAGAAGTTTGTAAGAGCGTTTAGAGCATGGAAACTCTGCTGGCAGAGGGCTGCCTCCCTCTTACAGGGGCAGATTTGTCAACTGACCAGCTCATGCCCCCTGCAGAGGTGGCACCGCAGCATCACAGGTGCTGAACAAGGCGTCCCTCTGCCTGCTCACCACGGGAGCCCCAGCCTGTCCCTTCCTGGCCCTTCCCCTGGGCCTCCTTTGGCATTCTGCTTCTGCTGGAATGACTTCTCTTCCAAGAGGGGTGATGGAATGTGCCTTTCGGTCTTTGACTTTCTCTGTCATAAGGGGTCAAGTACTGAGTATTTTTATCCCAGCTGCTCTTGTCATAGAAATACTCCTTGAATTCATACAAACGTTCTGTTTATTTGTTCTGATTAAGGCCACTGAATAAATTAATTATTGAGAGCAAAATTAAAAACGTCATCTTAAGGTAGAAATATGTGATAAATCACAAAGCAAATGTGTGATAATCCCAAAGTGATGAGCACAGTCTGGATGGCAATGCATATTTTTTTGAGTTCTGTGTCCTAGGTCTCTACATCCCTTTTTGGTTAACATGAAAGCTTTTCAAGGTCAGCAGTGCCATACAGGTAATGATGAGCCTGGGGAAGGCTTATGTTAAATGTGTCCTCAGTGCTCAGGTTAATCTTTTCATTTGTGATTTTTTTTTTCCATAAATGGATACATGGAAAGACATTACCTGTGCTACAAAAGTAATTTTTATGTCTTTAAATATTATGGTGGTCTATTTTTCTAATAAGAGGTTAACCTATGCATTAAAAACTGTGACATTCATTAAAAAGCCCCAAACTTCAAGCGCTTTATTTAGGAAAATGAAAACTCTGGGTACTGCAAGGTTGTATAGATGTAAAAATAAAGGGATAAATAAAAATAGGGCAGCTTATCTGCACTTTTACTTTTAATCCAAAATTGCATGTTATTTTATCTGACCTAAATAGGTGGAAACAATAAGTTAGGGAGTTGAACAGATTACCAGCGTCTTGAAAGTGGAGATCAGTTTAGATACTGCTGGGCTGAGCCCTGTAGTCCTTATTTGATCTTGTGAGCTCTGCCTGCTACCTTCACTTTCCATTTGTTTTAGTGAGACGCAGATTTTCATTAGCATGAGTAGCATTTGGTGTTATTTTGTGAAGATTTGCAAGGGTCAATGTTTGCCAAAACAGTTTCAGCCACTAGGAAATCGTTTATTGTTATTCTCTCCTCTGAGACTCTTTAGTCTTAGACAACGATCAGACTTGTTTCTTAGGGTTCCTTATTATAAGGATCCAGCTGTCATATGTTTCCCTGTGCATGAAACTGAACATAAAAAGATAGAATACTTTTTTGGAAAATACTTTTAGCCTGTTTTTTATAGCAATAATATTTTTGCATTTGTTTGTGTATGACTGTCTAAATGTCTTGTCTAATAACTTTCAAACCTGCTGACCAATGTCAACCAAATTTGACAGAAGGGAAGTAGTCTCAAAGATAATTGAGTTCTCAGTAGCTTTGGAAAAATAGACCCCATAAGCATTTTGACTGAAGGAAAGACAGCAGTGAAAGCTCACATTTTGTGAGAGGTTATAATTCCCATACCAGAAGAAAAGCTCAAATTAGAGCTTAAATCATGAGATACAAATCCACAGAAAACCAAGCTGCATATATTTCAGGCTTCATTGTTTCACTTTTGTTTCTAATAACATCTTAGGGGATTTAGAGATCAGAAAATTTTTAATCTTTTGTATTTGTCATTATTTGCACTGTTTATTTAGCTTTCACTGTCCAAATTTATTGAAAAGAGATTATTTTTCTCTTTTTGTGTTTTGTAAACATAAAATGAAGTATGAATTTATGGGAGGTGCAAATGGTCGTGTTTGCTGTTTAATTACTAATTTCTATCTGTTGTATCCTTTAAAAACATTACTCCACTTTTTTTTTAAAATACAACAACTATGTCATAA
The DNA here is from genome assembly GCA_013398055.1 of Ifrita kowaldi. Lineage (NCBI taxonomy): Eukaryota > Metazoa > Chordata > Aves > Passeriformes > Cinclosomatidae > Ifrita > Ifrita kowaldi. The sequence goes on along the minus strand of VZRS01013768.1, from coordinate 89,790 downwards.
TCTTTCTTTGAAAATTGATTTGAAAAATCTGCAACCAGTGAGCTGTGGAGGGTATTCCCGTTGTTGCCTCTGGGTCTTTGAATTAGACCTGGAGAAATAATTCTGAGCTGTTGTTTATTTGCTACAGGCATCTTTTACTTCCCCTAAACATGCAGTGGGATTTGACATCAGTGCTATTTCTCCCTGCTGATGTTGTGATTAAACTCCCAGATTTGAGCAGGTATTTCAACATGCCAAACAAATCCTTCACCTTTTCTAGTCTTCCCCAACCAAAGGCCACTTTCATGCCCACTTGCCTGCAATACCTTTCCTATGCTGAGGAAGGAGGCACCCTGGAGAGAAGATATGGGAATCTGGGGTAATATCCATTTGCAGTGACTGCTCACTTTGGTGCAAAATTACCAGTCTCACATTTTTTTTCTAAAATTTCCTCCACATGTTAGATCCTGTCAAGGAGGTAAGGGGGACTGTGAATTCCTGCTTTCTCCTGTATTTATTCTGGCAGGATGAGCTCTGCAAAAGTAAGCACTCTGTCAGCAGTGTGCATACTGACAGTATCATTGTAGGTGGAGACTGTGCTCTCTGAACAGTGCTTAAAATTGTGCTGAAAAATTGCAACAGACAAATTATCCTGACAGTTTATTGTCTAATTATATATTCCAAGCAGTTTTTAAAAAAATGTTTTGCAGTTGGCACAAGCATTAGTTCAAAGTGAGTAGGAACTGAGAGCAAACAAGAAAAGACTTCAGGGTCCTGGAATAACCTGCATGCCTATCATCTTAAGTGACTGTCATGTCCCACATCTGCTTTGTGATATGTCACTGCCTTTTCGGAACATGCCACATCCTAAGCAGTGTGCTGAGTGACAGCATGTCACTCACCTCACTGTCATGCACAGAGTATGTCTTGTAGTACTGAAACTTTCTGAGGCAATGGATAAAAACTTGAAATTTGCTCCATGTTTGCGCAGTGAGTGGTGAAAGTAAAAAGGGAGAAAACTGTATTGAAGGAAAAATGAAGATAGACTCCTGCTTATTGGTTGCTTTCTGTTACCAGTTAATTCTAGTCCAGTAAGCATATGTTTCACACCTGTTTGGTACAATGTTCCACCCACTGTCCTTTGGAAAGAAGCTGCCTGTATTGGAGGCACTCAGGAGCTGGGCATTTTATAAATGTAAGTCAGGGTTCTGACAGATTAGCTCTGACAGATTTAGATGCAGTGATAGAATGCTCACACTTTACACCTTGCTTCTCAGCTGGAAGTAACCACCTGAAGAGCAAGGGCACAAGAATGCATGTGTGATGTATCTCATAGGCCAGTGGCGGTCCAGCTTAAACTGCTTATGAAGGTGGCACTCCCAAACTGGAAACAAGTATCCTGTTTTATAGTACTGGAATGGAGATGGGGGGAGGGAACACTAAATCACTACAGGTAAATACTTGAGGCAAATGTAGCCCTTCTGCTGAACGGGCCAGGGGATCTGCTGAAGGACAGGGCAAAGGCCAAGGTACTCAGCACCTTTTTGGCCTCAGTCTTTCCTGATAAGGCTGGCCTTCAGGAATACTGGGCCCACTGCTGCTTAACCCCCCTCACTGAAGTGGACAATGGGTGAGAGTGCACCCTGTGAAGCTTTGCAGTTGATACAAGACTGGGAGGAGTCTTGGATACACTAGGTACTGTCATTCAGAGGGACTCTGAGAGGAACTCACAGAAGTCTCATGAAGTTCAACAAAGCAGAGCAGAGTGCTGCACCTGGATAGGAGTAGTCCTGTGTGGCAGTAACTGCTGGAGGACAGCCAGCTGAAAAGAAGCTCTGCAGTGGAAGACCTTGGTGTCCTGGTGGAAGAGGACATTGCCACTAGGTCCAAGAACATGATCTTTCCCCTCAAATCAGCAGTGGTGAAACACGTCTGGTTGCTGTGTCCAATTCTGGGCTCCACAGGACAAGAGATATGACAAGATGAAATGGGCACAACTGAAATATGGGACATTCCAGTTAAATATAGGGAAAAACATTTTATAGCAGAAATGATGAAACATAAGAACACATTTTAAACAGAGGTTGTGAAGTCTCTTTTCTTAGAGATAGATATTCAAAACCCGTTGGGACCTGACTGTGAGCAACTTGCTGTAGCTAACCCTGCTCTGACCGGAGGGTTGGACTAGACAATCTACTCCAGAGGTGCCTTCCCGCTGCAGCCAGACTGAAAGTCTGAGATTCTAAAGCTCACACATTAGACTCCCTAGTCTCTAGACCTTTGTTGTGCTTGCAAATTTGCTTGCTGAGCTGCTTTACTTTTGTTTGATTGTCAAGAGAATGCGATGTGAAAAATCCACTAATGGGCAAGTGTTTGCTAAAGACTCACACAACCTCGGGCTAATAAGGGTAACAAAAGTAGGCAGTGGTGCAAGTCACAAGCTGGCAGTTTTACAAGGTGTCTGCTGGAAAGAAAGTCTTTACGGGTATTTCTTGAACATTTTCTTGCAAATCTGCAAGATAAGTTTCCTTTCTTCTTGTGCCTTTAGACGGATGCATGAACTACTTTGAAACCAATCATACTGGAATTAATAGTTTCTTCCAGCCATTACAGACTTGATACTTTTTTTTTTTGGCATTTCTTCTCTTAGAGACTTCTTTAAGAGGTTTAACTTTGAAGCCTTTGTCCCCTTGAATGTGATCATTTTTTCAGCAGCAATTTGTAACTCCCAGCATTCCCTTTCTACTGCAAATATGAATGTAAGTCTCTACATTATTCATTCGTTCTAAAGTGAGGAGGGAGAGTTGTAAACTGCTGAATTACAACCTGCAGTTGCCAAGAGGCAGGAACAACTTAAGAGCAATTTAATTGTAGATGTTTTCCTCCTTTCCCCTTTAACTCTTTCCTCAGGGAAGGATAAACACCAGAGGCAGTTGAATAGTAAAGGAGCAGTTCTGGAGACACAGACAAGCAGGGATAGAGAAGGTCAGAATGAACTTTGCAGCTAGGAGAACAAAAGACAGCCAGAATATCAGATCATCTTTGGAATGGCAGGTATTTGAAATTAGTACATTGAGCTACTCTGTTCAAGTTTGCTAACATGGTGGACTTCTAAAAAAAATTGAATTTCAGTTTAACATTAGGAAGGAGTTAAAACTGTTGCATAATTGTTAGTGGGTGAGATTCCATCAATGCCCTATGCTTGCCCAGCCAGCTCAAGACAGAATTTTGTGAAGGAAGCAGATCTGAGGTAAAGGTAAAATGAAGCTAACAGGGGATCATTATATAATCAAAGGGTATAGTCTCAGGCCAGTTGATGATGCCATAGTTACACTCTTATTGACATATATGCTTGTCTGAGAATGTCATCATGAAAAGTAAGTGCTATTCTGGAACAGCTTAAAGAGAGTGCTGAATTGGTGCTCCTCCTCTCAGGTGGTTTTTTATCCATTCCATTATTTGTATGCGACCATGGGAACTTCTCCTTGTGCGGTCCCTCGCCATCATTTCCACAGTAATGTGGATGTAACCTGCCTCCTGTCAGTGAGTCTCTATGAGATGTCCTCTCGAAAAACTGTCCTCTGGAGAACCTTAGGCAGGTTACGTCCACGGTTAACACTGCAATCCTGAGCTACATGTGCTGCAAACTGCAGTGCCTGACAGCAGGGTGAGCTGTTCCTGTTGACTGAAGATATTCTACTTTTTATTTGGAGTAAGGAATGTTTGAAAGGGATTTAGAGAAACACTTATTTTAATGTCTTCCATAAGCTTCATGTTAAAAGCAGCACAAGACTGCAACCTTTTTACCTGGGTACCCGCCACTAGAGAAGGACAAGCCTTGAAGCCGAGCGCTTTTGTAAAAGGCACGGATAATATTAATGCTATTACCATGGTTGAAATAGAAGTGGGCATATTTTTCTGTTGTTGGCTTTGTGGGAATGCTTTATATTTTCTACTAACAGCATGAGCACTATGTACTGCCAGCTAAGGATGACCCTTTTTTGTGCTCGCGTTACATGCCGTCTCTGTGAAGTGCAGAGGCATTTTTGCATGACATTGCATACTGTATTTCTGCAAGTCCTGAATGTAGCTAAAAGGAGGAAGTTTACAAAGATGATGTAATGTAGGCACCTGAAAAAAGATTTTTCTTAGGTTCTCTGCCTGAAGTAGAAGGTCTACAAACCTGCAAACACATTAATTCTTTTTATCAGGTGTCTGCCATTTTTAGATAATCTGGTTGTACCTCTGGTCATCAGTCTTGTAACAAAAAACAAAACATGTACAAAAGTATTTTAAAAAAAATCTTTTTGTTTTGTCTTCCTTTTTGTCTAATTTTATTGGCTTCTCATATACCATTCTGTGAACTAAAGAAAGTAGGAAGACAAAAAAAAAAATTGGCTTTTTTTTTTTTTAAATCTTTCTGATTTTGATGACAAGTCGGATATGGGGTCGTTTGTTTTGTCTGAACTACAAGGCAGTGTTACCCTTGAGCTTGTTTCCTCTAGAGAAGAGAGATTATGTTACAGCCTGAAATGGTGTTAGTCTGGACCAATAAATAAACAAACCTGGCTGGCTCCTTGAAGGTAGGTGGGGACAAATATATACCAATAGTAGATAGGGGAAACTTTTCTATGAGTGGCTGAAATTTACTTGTGGAGCCACACACTGCTGGTTTCACTTTAGCTGTCTTCTCCTTTCCTCATGAAGAAAAGTCACCAAAATAATTCAAAAGGAGGGCTTTTGTGTAATGTATTCATCTTAAACCTCCAGAAACTAAATATAGGGAGCTATTCACATAGCAGATACTTTAGGATAAGTATATGTATAAACGTAAAGGACAGAGACTCCAAAAATAAATTTAGAACATTTCTTTTGATTTATTTCTTATAACAACCAGAACTTGATCTTAAAATGAAGAAATATTTCAGGAAATAGTTCTTCTCCCTTAACTTCTGTTTTTCTTGGTAAAACATTGTTATTTGTGGCGTTTATATAATTATATTCCAGTGTAATTCAAGTATGTAATGACATTTCTTAAATGAAAGCATTTAAATAACTCAGGAAATTGTTTTACTGTTCTGTTTCCTGACTTAAAACCCATTTTGTCATGTTAATTTTATTGTTCAATCTGTATGAGCTCATTTAGGTATATTCTACCCTATACAGAGCAAAATGAAATATTTACTAACTGGTCATCTCATATATGTATATATACATATGTTTATTAAAACCAGTCATATATACTTATATATCTCCATATAATCATTATTTTTACCCCTTACTCAATTTTCGTTTACATAAAAACCTGAAATCTCACTCACATGACACCAGAATGTGACTAGACTATAATTAAAAAAAATAGCAATCTCAAATGAAGGAATATTAAATAATAAATCTATTGAATGTAGAACAAAAACAAAAAAAATAGAAATCACTTAAATTTTTCTTGTAGTACCAATCAATCGTAAGAAATATAGACGTTTTCTTTGTGTTTGGGAATATAGTAAAACCACTTTCTTGCATGTACAGCCCAAAAGGATGCTTTGTTTTGTTCAATGAAATAGAATAGTTTGGTACAGAAGTGGCATTTTTCAGTAACGAAAGGGAAAATTTGCCAGCCTTGCAGGAGAACTGAGTCTTCTTTTACCCTAAAGACCCTTCTGTGAGACAAGTGATAGGTTAACCTGTCTCATTTTTATCCAGAGCTTTTTTAATTTAGTGGATAAGATTAAAGAGCAAGCTGAATACCACAGGTGTAGCTTGGGTTTTTAATCTGCTTGACTCAAGTTAATCTAGTTCCTGAATGGGGCTACTAATAATATGGTTTCTGAAGTAAAATAGGAAACCTAAGTAGTGCAATGCTTTTATTCAGCTTTGAATAAATCAGAGGAGCATAAAATATACTGAAACAGATTAAATTTGATTCCTGCAGGAATCAAAGTTTAAGAAGTTGTAGTAGAGATGGAGAGAAACTCAACAGTGGAGATCAAGTGCTGCCCAGGGCAGACAGACTCTGCTGGGGTGTGACGATGCCCAGAGAAACCCCCTGGGGCTGCTGCAGGGCCCTGGGCGCTTGGCCTGAATAAACAGCTTAGTGACAGCCATGCTCCTGGTTTTCATATAAAGAATAGACACCAGTGAGATTATGGTGCTTATTTCTGTGTTATCCTGCACTGGAAAATATGTCTCCATGCTCCAGGACAAAAATGGAAGGAGAGGCAGAAAAATACCCTGACATAATTGCTGGTATCTAAGTAGTGTCTAATTCGGCACTACAGCATGAATTCATGGGTGTCTTTTTTAAAAAGCACTTTAAATTTTGTATATTCCAAGCCAAATTCTTTAGCCCTTAGGTGAGCAGAACTCCTGCTGTTCATGCTGAGAGGTCTGCTCAGTTAAGGAGCACAAAAGCTTCATCCTGTGTTACACTGATAGCTTTGATATTTCTGCAAGTTTTCATATTTTGTTTTGTGAGCCCTATCAGTGTCACCCAGCTCCTGGCAGGGCACTGGAAAGGCAGCAGAGCGAGCCCTGTCCCATGAGAGTGCCTGCAAGGGGCACAGGCCCCAGTTGCACCCCTCTGTGGATTGGGATCAGCTGCCAGCAGCACCGTGGCAGGGACTGGAGCGAGTGCAGGAAAGTGATGGGAGAGAAAAAGGCGTTGTGTTGGTATCAACAATTGCAGGATGTAGTTCAGAGGAGCAGTGGGTTTTGTAAAAGCCTTTCCTTGCTGGAAAGGAGCACTGGAGTGTTTAGTTTGGTCTGGGGAGCAGCAGGGCTACAAGCATTGCCTGGAAAGGGCTCTGGGCATCCCTGAACTCGCGGGAAGGAGAGCCAGTGCAGGTCCTGCACAGCGACTGTGGGAGAAAGGTGGATGCATCAGCCCTGACCGCAAAGGTTCCACCTGAAGAACTTCTACCTGTCCCCAGAGCTAAGGGTGTGAAATGCTGATTCTGTGAGTTCTTCCAAGTTTTTCCTACATCTTAAACTTTGGAGAGAAATGTGATCTTAATCTGTTTTTCTTGATGGGAACAAGCTGTATTTCCTAGATGTTGGCTCTAAATTTGGCACAATAAATCCACTGGATATGACAGTAACTGTGATGGCTCAACTTCATTTTATGCACTAACATTATCCTATCCAGGGTAAACTGAGCAACTTGAATTTTTAGTATTTAGCTCAGCAGTCAATAGATACATGCACGTTTTAGTCAATACTCATTTGTATATATCTAAATATACAGACTTTTTTCAGTCTTCAAGTTAAGAAACTAACATGTTCTTTTAACTTTGTTATTTACAGAACTTGAGAAAATTTCATGATCTGAACAACTGCTACAGCTTGTAGCAGTGAAGGGCTAAGGCACTAACAGAAACTTGAGTGCTTCTCTAATTTATTGAAGAAGGTAACTGTAAGTATTTGAGAATCAATGTAAATACACATCTTTAAATAAAAATACATGCATAAGTATCTCATGGGAGTCCCACCTTCCCTGGGTACTTGCTTTGTGGTGAACAGTAACTACTTATGGTTGAAAAGGTAGTGTATGTATCAAGTACTTAGTGTGCTGTGGTTAAACCAGCCTGCTTGTCTGGTGTTTAGAAAATTTTCATCAAATAAAGGAAACATGTTGGTCTTCTGCTTAGCAGTGTATGAGTGCAAGATGGGGAATAGTTTTTAGTTTTCCATAACTTAATCCTCTTCTTAATATTTAAGAAATATAAATTCTACCTCTACTATATACTTGGCAGGTATTTGTTACAACAATCTTTGGAACAAATTTCCATATAGATGTATTCTCACAGACTGCAAAGAAGGAGGGAAGAAGTTAAGGTGAAGCGATTTCAGATTAGATTTCATATAGAATAAACTGCATCCCCCCCCCTCCCAGTGGAATGATGTTAGCGGATCACAGCTAACCCACCCCTCCTTAACTGGCACAGAAGACGTTTGTAGATGTTGCTTTTTTTGTGATCTCTGTTCCTGTGAGGAATTCAAGCTTAAAAAGTGTAAACAATATTGAAAAGTCTTTCCTTTTTTAACTCAGATACCATCTATCTAAAAAATACCGTATATGATGGTCTGCAGGGCTCCTCTCAGCTAGAGCAGCTGGGGCCAAGAGGGCTCAGGTGGCTCCCCTGTGTGATCAGTTATGGTGTATTATGTTTGTGTTAATGGCTCCTAACTTAAATACTGGCAAAAAAAAAGCCGTAGAAATCCCACTTAAGTATCTCAGTATGTGCTTCTTGGAGAAAAAAATCTGTTCAAGAAACAATAGACACTACTAGAGTTACTCATGCCTGAAAAATATTGCAGCTTGATTGTTAGAAAGCCCTGAGGGTAAAAATGGTGACTTCATCCTAGCATCTCTGGGGAGGGAATACAGGATGTCTTGTGTTGTCTCCTCATTGGAAGGTAAGTTGTGCAGGGTTCAAAACCCTCAGGTTAGTGGGGAAGTCAATGAGAACCTCATCAGTTTCTGCTAAGCGCTCTCTGCTTGTCTTGCACAGGGTGGGTGGTTAGACAATACCTGACTGTGACAGAAGCAGATGTGATGCAAGCTTCAGCATGCAAGGAAGCAGAGTTCAAATTCCTTTTGTGTCTATAAATACAGAGCTTCTGTGAAAGTCGTTGTGAATAGAGCTTGGGCCTCATGCATGAGGATCCTTGAGGCAAAAGATGTGATGGAAAAGGGGAGGCATATAAAACACGTACCTGGGAACAATTGTTTTCATTCCTCCATTCTAAGAATGGTTTCAAGTCTTTAGTAAATGTATTCCATCAGCAAAAGCCACACTGTTTGGAACAAACAGGTGAGATATGTAGCTGTCAGTACCGTAACTTTGCTCTGCTAATGACAAGTTCCACCTGGCTGTGATTACTTAACTACTCTACAAAACTTTTCAACTTACTCAACATACCTATCAGCTCACCCAGCTGTGCAGGAGTTGTCATTGCAAACTTTCAAGCTCTATTCAAAGTCCCTCAGTGCTTTAGAGGATTGCCCTTCTAAGGCAAGGAATCTCTACAAAAGTTATTGTTCTGACCAAAGGGGCTCATGGACACTTAGATACTACGTGCAGTGTATCTTTCCTTTTTGCTTTGAATATCTCGGGCAGAAAATGTAAAATGAAATTAATGCAGTAACGACGTCGCAAGTGAAACCAGGTGCAGTGGTTAGAGCGGAATCAGGGATTCATGCCCAGCCTAAACTGGATTCACCTGAAACTGATTACTCATCTGCTTTACATGCCATCCCACCACCCATTTTTCTCTCTTATCCTCCACACAGTCAGTATCTCACTAAACTGTTGAGTGTTTTCTTGCCAGCTCTAAGAGCCGATTGTGGCAGGTATGTGCTAATGTCTTTGTAAAAAGTTTTTTAATATTGGATGTTTACTTTGGTCAGAGAATTCTAAAGCTTCAAGAAGCTGTGGTAAGTCTTTATTTCTGCTTTCTGTTGATCTACTTGTAACTGTCTGGCATGTGTTCTGTGCCTGTCTCTAGCAAAGTAAAAAAATTCTGGCTGGATTCTTTTTCTGGTTTTTGTATTTTATGTTATATAGCAAAGTTAAATACTTATTAACAACATCCTACAACAAGAAAAATTTTAAATACTAGGTAAATTTTTGGTACTACTCTGTGCTAGGCAGAAAAGCTATATTTGAAGCTGTGCATCTGCATCTCTTCTGGAAGATTCTTCTGGTCATTTTGGATAGTGAACTGTCTACAAATGTGGGCAAGTTCTGTTTCTTAATGTGGAGTCTATATGATGGCTAAATGTCAGCTATTTTCCCTGGAGACTGTGAACAAACAACAGTTTAGGTCTCTGTGGCACAAGTTTTGGTCATTAGCTTCCTTGTACTGAATTCCCTGATTCCTAATTCAATGTTACCTATTGTGCTATTAAAATAAAATAAAACCCCCATAATATTCTTCTTTTCTGTATCTCTTATCTAGAGATGAGCGAAATTTTTAATGCAGATGCCCCAAATGACTTTATTTGTGTGTATGAATAAAGCAGACATTTTCAATTCCAATAGATGAATATATGTTATGGAGGTAGAATTCTAATATTTTGGAAGATTTGTGCTTTTTTTTTTTTTTTTTTTTTTTTAATTTAAAAAAATTAGTGGTTTCTAAAAGGACGCT
>VZRS01013768.1:0-74312 GCA_013398055.1 Ifrita kowaldi | reverse complement strand
ATTCTACCAAGCTTCCTTACTGATACTAGCAAACACTTGAATTAATAAGTAGTCCAAGTGCAATTCAAAGTAAGATATCAAATTAAGGAAGGAGGGACAGCAATGTCTTTCTTGGCCTGTCATACAATTCTCACCTGTTCCTACATCATTAATATATTCCAGGAATGCCATATATTTCGCTATATGACACAGTGCTGTTTTTTCATTAACTGCTATAATACCTGCAGATTATTCTTTGAATCTCAATTTACTGTGAGCAGATTTTGGATGTCGAGTGTCTGGGGCTGGTGCTGGACCCAGAAATAGAAATTAGGTTGGAGCAAGTAAGATGATTGCCCACACTGCAGGCAATGTCAGTATTAAGGAACCAGTGAAAAAGTGATGTGTTTTGCTTTCTGGAAAATCCCTGACTGAGAACAGAAACTACCAGACTTCTTATGATGCCCTCCAAAAACCAAAACATCAGGCTAAAAGTGTTTGAAATTATCTCCACATAATTAAGAAGATTTCTGAATTCAAAGCCTTTAAAGAGGAGTGATGTACTCAGCTGTTTTAGTGGGAACAGAAGCATTAGTTGCAATTTAGGTTCTGAGGAAGAAAATTATCTACTTTCTGTTCTCTCTTAAGGTGCCGTGGGTTCTTAATCACTTGATGTTGGGACCAGTGCAGTGTTCAATTAGTGCATTCAGTGCCTGTTATTAATCTGTTTTTCTCAGAGTAGTAACACTATCACTCCAATTTGGTACATGTGTACTTGGAGTTAATGCACACTGAAGGCAATCAAAACTACATGTAAGTTTGTGGGAACAAAATTCAGCATTCACAGTTTAAATGGTGACACGACAATGACTGAATGTAGTGAAGTGGGAAAAGTCCTTTTTCCAGAAAACCTTAGATCAGGTTACTAGCACTTAAATAATACCATGGAGAATTTGTTCTTTTTAGCTAGTCCCAGTCTGCCAGGAGACTGAAAATCTGATAGGTTTAATCCCTGATGGTCTAAAATGAGATGGGTCAGCTGTGGTTCATGGATCACCAATAGTCCATGGTAGTCCATCTGTTAAAAAGGGATTAGGGAAGAATCCATTAATCTTCAGGTAACTGTGCTTTCCTACTTGTTTTAAGGTCTTACAGAACCTTCGGAAATACTTCATTTTCCTCTTGCCAATGGAAATAAAGATATCAAGCACTTGCCTGTCCTGTGCTGCAATGTCTTTCTCTTCTGCTACATTTTTGCAGGAAATTTGACATTTTACTCTTCTGAAATGGAAAGAAGGGAAGTGAGGCTGCAAAGGCCAACCTCGAATCTCAAAATGACCAGGGAAGTTTGAAGTTGCATCTAAGAGAGAGGAAGATATGGGACTAGTAAGCCTCAGTAGTCAGGAAAAAGTAAATATTACAATTTCGTAGACATAACCAAGCACAGTAGAATTCATTATCTCTTTTCTCCTTAGAACTGTCCTACTTTGATGCTGCTGTAGGATGGTCACAGGAGGGAACATGTTGGCTCGTGGGTGAGAGTTTGAGAGCACTGCTGGCCAGGAAAGGAGCTCTGCTCGAAGAAGTGGCCTGAATATGAAGTAGTCTAAGATCTTCTTTTAAATACCATAATCTCCCCAGGGCATTAACATTGACTAGCAAAGAAGTCACTAAGTTATTACAGTTTCCAGTTGTGTTGTTTAAGCATGTAACTTGATTCTCCTTACTCAACATTGGAATTCAAGTCCCGAACTTTGGTCTTAACTTTGCTGCCTGGGACTCAGATATTTCTCCCATGACTTCTAATAGTGCTTTCTTTAGTCTTGAGGGGTCTTAAATAAAAGAATGGTTAATTTCATACAGATATTTTTCTAAGCTCTTGCAGTTCTAATAAATGGGTATTGCAAACCCTCCATGTTAAAATTTAAATAATAGGAAAGAAAAAGGCGGGCAGGAGGCAGTAAGAAAAAAACACAACGGAGGATAAAAAAAGGACATAATGGTCTATAAGCTCTTTGTGGCAAGGAGGGATTCCTTGTGCAGAACAGCACACCAGTGGGCCTAATTAATGCCTGTTACTTGCCACTTAAGGCTTGCACTGAAAATGCTGGTAAGAATCAAAGAGAAAATGAGAGGAAGAAAGAAATTCTGGAAGGGAAATGCAGAAAACACAGCACAAATACCTCCCTTGAGATCCCTGCTTTAGACTTTAGGAACTTCTTGGAAGTAGGGACTCCTACAGCTGCATGATGACAGTGACTGTAAATTGGGGGTACAACAATGTTGGCATGGGGAAGGGCAGAATATCTTTACCTTTTCTTGTGAGATTTGCCCCATGGTGGTCTCATCGTGGATTTATTATTAGGTGATTTAAGCTGTGGGAGCTAGTAATAGGCTTCAAGAGGACATGCCAGTGTCTGAGTGTTGCTGAGGCCAAGAAGGAAAGTAGAATCAAACCTGGTTTTTCTGGCTTGTGAAAGTACAGAATCAAAATAGAATAGGAAGTACCTGAAATAGAGCAGCTGTTCACTGTTCAGCTAAGCATTGTTTTAATGCAAAAATACCCCATTTTTTTGGGGAAATTTTTTTCTAAATGTGCTCTAAATGATTATTCAGATCTTAGCAATATCCATAATAACACAAATAACTTTTCTAGGCATTGTTTTATAGACAGATTGATTTTTATGTGGTTGTTTATATGCCATCTGAATTGTTGCTTTAATACTATCTAGTATCACATTATCAAGTGTGAGAGAATGGTCTGATCTCTCTGAAAAATAGCGGAGTTGATGAGTAAACTGTACATCAAGGGCATTTATCTACTGAGTGTCATGTCATATACACCCAGGGAGGGGAGAACAAAATTCAGAAATGGGCTTTGTTCTTAAAACAATATCTACACTCATCTTTTAAAATGATGAGTGATCCCTGTTCAAACTTAGAACTTTGTGCTGGTGGAGGTATCCACTAGTGGCATCCCGAGTGAATTCGGATGCTTCAGCTATTGCACATCACGGCAGTACCTCTGTACAGACACCTTGGAGAAGGAGCTGCTGCTCTGGGAACTGCAGTAGGGATGAGCAGCATGGCACTGCCGCCTTGGGGTCTGCTCACATGTCGCATGCAGGACTGGAACAGGCCTTGTTAACCTTTGGCCTAAAGGTAGTCCATGATTTATATAAGTTAAGGTATCTGTGATCATTTATTAGCCTCATTCACATGAAAGATCCATAATTTTGCTCTGATTCAAATGGAATGTGTACTGGTGGTATTAGGGATTTTTTTCTTTGTTTTGACAGGACATTGGGATACAGGTATGTGAGAATTGATTGTATTCCATGCTACGCATTTGAAGATAGAGCCAGTAATATTCTAGTTAGCAGTTTTACATAATCTCATTGACTTCAGCAGCTTTATCCTTTTCTTGCACTATAAATGAAACAGACTCAGTCCATTAACATTTAAATTGGAGATACAGATTCCTGATGTAAACTGTTTGCAATGACATTAATAGTGGGCACAGCCCATTAGTGTGAGCTCGTATTAGCAACATCTTAATAATCATGGCAGAGCTTTTTTTAAAGTTATGGGAATTTCACTGTAGCATATAATTAAATGTGTAAAGAATTTTTATTGGTTATAATTAAGATGCATGATCTTTGTTTATTACAGCATTAGAAAGTACTATAATAGCTCTGAAAAGCACTGCTTGTCATGTGGTACTGCTTAATTATGGAAAAATACTATAACACTTCAGGTTGGTCTGATTAAAGCAATTAGCACAAAATTATAATTGGGTGCTAATAAGTATATAAAAATATTTACAAGCCTTCTCATGACTATGGGAATTGGGCCTTAAATGTTTTTCTTCTTAAGATGTAATTTTATATTTTTCCTGTTGCTATACAGGAAAAAAAAATATAAATGTATTAGCTACTTATTGGGCAATGTTACCCGGATATTATGGGTGTGAATGTATTTAAAACTATTTTCAAATCCTTTAGAATCTGAAATTGTGTGTTGGTCTTATCCACAAAAGCATTCTCATCTGTATTCTTTTAACCAATATTAAGCAGTGTAGAAATGGGATCCTTCTTTTCTTACCAGATCTAAAGTTTATGTTCCTGTGCCTAGAATATAACAAGATTCTTTTCTCCTGTCCCATTGTCTTCACTTGGGAAACATTGATTTTGACTTAAATTTAGTTTTTGGCACAATAATTATACCCACATTAATATTTTCCCCTTGCTTTTTATACAGGCAAATAATGGGATGTCTGTGTTATCCCTTTTTGTTATGATGGTTTGGATTCTGTGTGGATCCCTCAGGTATTCATCATTTTAGGGTGGCTGAAACCAGGAACATCAGCAAGTAAAATATGCAAATCAAGAGGATGGAGGGAATAAGGCTGTGAATATTTTTAATTGAAATTGTTCTGTCATCTTCTGGGTTTTGGATCTTTGGAGTGCACTTAAGTGAAGCTTCTCTTCACAGTTATATACAAAAGGAAGTCAAGTACTTAAAAATAAGAAATAAAATAAACTGTTATTGGCAGTACAGGGATAGCTGTTTCTCTCTGAGCTGATACTTCTTGAAAACAGTTTCTTATTGTTTGCACAGCAATCTCTCCAGCTCCTTCTTTGAGGCTGCTATTCCTGGGAAATGGGGAGATGTGATGATAACAGAGTTCTGTGAGCAAATAGTAGAGGGGAAATGTCACCAGTTGGAATAAAAATGTAACTTTTTGGTCTCAAAATTATTTCTTCTCCTGTAAGTTATGCATTGAAATATTTCAGTCCATTTTACTTTTTCCTAAAAGAAACTTTGAGACATTTCTGCCTTATATCTGCCTCAGTAAGGAAAGTGGAATGGTATTGTTTCAGCTGGGAGATGTCCCATTTGTTACGATAAGAGATTAAGTGTGTTTTCAGTGGTTTTGTTTCATTACTCTAACCAACTTTGACTATTTGTGTAAGTGATGACAATTCTGGCGAGCTGTGAGATGTGGTATTTCCCTCAGCCAGGGATGTGTTCCCTAGAACTATATTAAAATATGCTGTACCTTTCTTCGGTATTCCATGTCAGTGGCTTGCTTATCTCTGTGTGTGTACTTTTTTCCTACCAATTTTCTGTTCTTCTCCCGAAACTGGGTAGCCTTTGTTTCCACCACAAACAGGTGCCAGCCATCTCCATATGCTACACAAATATTTAATCTGAATGCAGCTTAGTAGTGCTGGTGAGTTGTTGCAGATGTGTTTGTTTGTTTATTATTTAAATAATATAAATCCAAAGAAAGAGGTTAAACCCAAATTCTTTCTGTGCCTGCACATTGTATAGGAATGTACAGGTTACGTAGATGTTGTCACCTAAGTTGCCTAGTGCATATGCATTGACATTTGTTGTAGTTTATTAACAAGTAACACATGGGTGATCCCAATGATTACATTTCAGTTTGTACTGTTAGGATGCTGTCAACTAAATATTCTTTTTTCCTGGTTAGAAAATCTGACTTAACTGATTGTATAAATGCTTTCAAACGAGGTACTCTACTCTCTAGGGCTCTAGTGAGAAACTGCTCTATCCACCTATTTTTGCATTTTGGTATAGAAATTTTAACTTTTCTCCAGACACTGACTTGATTTTTTTTTTCTTTCATTTTGACAGAAGTTTGGACTACTGCTTTTTTATTAAACAGCATAAAAATTAAAAAAAAATACAGCTATTGTTACAGGTGATAATGAAAAAGAGATTCTTTGCATGTCAAGCAAAGAATGCTATAATGAAATCTTGCTTTGTAGCTCCAGCAGTAATAGCCCAGGGAATATGCTGTAACCTCTAGGTACTCCTCTCCCTTATTCATAGATGAGTTGTTTAAATTAATGTACAATAAGTCCTTATCAGGTTTTAGGATGAAGTACAAAACAGCTGAGACAAATGTTCAGCCATCTAATTGCCTAAATTAATTTTTTGATTCTTACATTCAGTGGCAAATCTGTCAAGACACAAAAACTTGTCCCCTTCTGCCTGTCTCAGATGTTCAGGTTTTAGTCCCAAATACAATAATTAGCAGTATCACAATGAGAGCAGAATTCGATGACCACTGTTATTTCATGGTTTCAGCAGCTCCGTCTCACTGGGAGTGCTTTGAATTTTTCACTCAACTTAGCAACATACTCTTTGATACACTTTTCATTATTAAGCTAATAGGGAGGCTCATGGAGGACTTTAAAATGGATTCAAGTGTGAAATCAGTAGGTAATATACATAATGAGGCCATTGCTACAGCTGTGCTGCTTGGTAGAGTTAAGCTACAAAGAACCTTGAAATTGGCTTTGGCTTGAGTTAGACCTGCACCTGTGAACAGCAGAGATATTGGGAATATCAGGCAAACAACCTGAGATTTCCTAATTGGCTAAAGTTATCTATGGATAAGTGATCTTGCACAGCTGATTTGGGGGAAGGGGAAATAACAAATAACCCACCTCTTCTTTCCTTTTTTTTTTTCATGAGCAAAATGGCAACAAAACTTCCTGTGTGTATTTCCCCCATCTATCTCCTCTGAGATTCTGACTATAAACATGGTTTCTTCTCTCCCTTACCTTTTTGTGGATTTCAGGTTTCCTTTCCTATCTAAATTATCACAAGTCTTCTCATGGTAATACAACGGTAATGTATGGATCTGTCTGAGAATACTGAGTGGGTCTCATCTTGCAAATACCTGAGTTTTCAGATCTTGCTGTGGTTGTCAAACACTAGCTGGGATAACAGGGCAATTAAAAATTAATTTTTCAAGTTCTCTGAGTCTGTCCATGCATTCCCATAATTGGGAAGCCATAAAACGGTGCCCAGTCTTGTTGTGAAAAGATGGATGTTCTTGTGGCTAAGACTGGTGGGGGGAGAGCAGAGGGAGGAAATAAAGGCTTTGGTTCTTATCTCTGTCACATACTTTTCATGCCTTATAGCATGTCACTTAGTCTCTGTGTATCTCTGTAGGGATCTTGTAACTACTTGTACCTGTAGGGATAATAGCCCTTCTTCTCTCCTCTTATCCATCCCATTGTTTTGGTTTGTGAACTCTCACTAGTTAAAAGACTGTTTTTTACAGTGTGTGTGTAATGAGATGATATCTATATTGTTTCCTTCAAACTGTGCTATAAATATTTTTGAGACTCATCTGTCAAAATATTTAAAAAACCAAAAAAATCATGGTTTTAGGAAAACAATGCTCCCATGATTCTGTTTCTGTTGTCATTGTTTTGGAGTGGGTTTTTTTTTTTTGGTTTTGGGTTTTTTTGGTTGTTTTTTTTTTTTGTTTTTTTTTTTTTGGTTGTTTTTTTTTTTTTTTTTTTTGTAGACCACAAAGAAAGCACAGCCAACATTCCTGAAATAGTCTGTGGTTTTCCTCTTTGCATGAATTGCTGTACTGTATCATGTAATTGTGATCTAACCTGAAACTGAGACAACCTGGGAGACCACAGGAGCTGATGTGTAGTCCTCAACATTCTCATGAGGGGAAGCAGGGGGCAAATGCTGATCTCTTCACTCTCATGACCAGTGGCAGGACCCAAGGAAACGATGTGGAGCTGAGCTGGAGGAGGTTTATGTCAGATATCAGGAAAAGGTTCTTCACCTAGACAATGATTTGGCACTGGAACAGGGTCCCCAGGGAAATGGTCACAGCACCAGCCTGGGAGAGTTCAAGAAGTGTTTGGACAATGCTCTCAGGCACATGGTGCGAGTATTGGGGTGTCCTGTGCAGGGCCAGGAGTTGGACTTGATCCTTGTGAGTAACTTCCAACTCAGCATATTTTATGATCCTATGAATAAAGAGATCAAGAGTAAGAACACCAATTCTAGTGACTGTACCTCAATTGTTTTCTGAGCAGGAATTAAATGTTTCTAATCCTGGCTTCTTGAAGTGTTTCATTTTATATGTTTTATTTATTACAAATCTACAAGAACTTTATCATCAGTGAAACAGGCAAATAGTTATTGAATTTATATGTGAAATTTAAACAAGGGGTGATAGATTTTAAGGGGGACAAAAGTTCGATTTTAGGTCCTGAGTGTTTTGTCCTGTTTTTGTGTTGGGAGGTTTTCCTGACAGGTGCTGTTTGGTGTGTTTAGTGCAGTAAGCATGGACAGTGAGGTGTTGTAAGTACGCAACTATTCCAGGTCACACACACATATAATAAAGAGGATCTGTGCCTAAGGAAATGCAAGTGATTATGCTGCTGTGAAAATTAACATTAGCCTGAATTTACTTCTTGCAAACAATCTGGGAGACCCAGTAAAATAAACTGTAGTTGCTGTAGTGCTGCCTGAGCTCATGCAAAACACTTCGTGGCTGTATATTTGTGTATGAAGGCTTGTTCTCTCAGGGAAATGAAAGTAGCCTGGCCTCTAAAGTATAGGAAGAAGGCATCCTTAAGAATGAAGATGAAGAGGGAATGGAAGTGGGAGTCTCAAAATTCTTAAAATAGCTTTTTTGATTTTGGGGTATCTCACAGTGGAATATACAGTGAAGCCTGAGAGACAAATCAGTCTTTTCTTGAGCCAGTGAGCTTTTTGTTTTATATTTGTTACTCTAGAAGAAACAAAAAATCTCTAAGCCTTCTTTCTGATGGAGGCAGATGAATTCAGGAAATTCTAATTCTGGTAAACTAGCCAGAAATTAGGAAACTGGCTTTTAACAAAGTACAGAAAAAAGATATCCTTGAAACTTTGATAAGTAAAAGTGATTGAAATAATCTGAAACTCCCCTTACCTAGCACAAATTTTGACAATTGGCCACACAGAATTTTTAATATTATTTTAAATGCCCTGAAATGTTTTTGGTTTTAAGGATAGGAGCATAGCCCAACACTCTTGAACAGAAAGTAGCAATGCCAGAAATCCCCTAAGGAAGTCCGTTCCTGCCATGAGATCCTGGGCAGGGTGACTTGAATAAAATTGTGAATGCTTCAGGGCTCATCCAAATTGAGCAAACCCTGACCCTTAGAGATTCACACACCAGCAGTTTCTTTGATGTGAAAGAGTTTGTGAGGCAAATCCAGGAAAATGTATTGTCTATCAAAGCCTTTTGCCACGGCCCAGCTGTGGGACAATGCCTGGCAGTGGTGTGGGAGCAAGGCATGGGGCAGAGGCCTTCTGCTCTGATGTGGGGCACAGCCACTGCTGAGCAAAAAGAACAAGACTGCACCACAAGTCATGACAATTCAAAGCAGAACAGGGTTTGAGCTAATTCCTAATTCTTTTTGTTCTTTTTACCGTAGGAGAAAAGGAGCCAGGGCAGGCAGGTGATTACCCTTGGCTGTTGCTGTACCACAGTTAGAAAAACAAATGTAGCTGATTTGTTTAATTTTGGCTTAACTGTTCCAAGACAGGTTAATCAGTGCAGTGTTTCCTGGTGCTCACAGCTGCCCCAGCACATCCACTGTTCTCCTGCAGGGAGGCGGCTGGTCTTGCCTTGGTGATTTCCACTATTACTGCAAGCCTCATTGTCTTGGACCTCTGGAGGAGCAGCTCCAGTTAGTTTTAACCCATTCTCCTTCTCCTAGCTTTAGACTGCTGAAGATTAGGTACAGAGGAAGGAGGAGATAGAAAAACTACTTTTTTTTTTTTTTTAAATATTTTTTTTTAATCCAGCTTCAGATTCTCTGTCATATGTAATGCTTTTCTGATGGTCAGGCACCACATAGTCACTCCTGATACAGTAAAGTGTCTTTTAATAGGAAAACTGAGGAAATAGCCTCTAATGATTCTTTGCAAGATCTTATTTTTACCTCTGCAATAGCTGATTTGAGTCTCGGTGGTGGCCAACAGCCAGGAAAAGAGCAAGACAGTGCTTTCTAATAGAAAGTGTGAATCTTTGCTACAATGTTAAAAGAAGGAACATGGGATAATTTCCTTCAGAGGCAGATAAGACTGTGTTCTGCATGGGTGTACTGCTCTCACTGTGATCCCTCACCCAGGGTTATGGTGACTTGATATCCTGTTTGGTTTGTGTAGGCAAGTCCACGTTCTCGTGTCTGCTTTTTTTACACTTATGCAGCTACTCTGCTCTGTCAGCTGTCGAGGCAAGAGCTGTGCTGGGACCTTATGCAAGGCGTACAGGCTGCTTTTCTCCTCTTGTGGAGAAGGCCTTGTGAGTGAGCTTGAAGTATGACCCCAAATCCCACCAGATCCTAACTGCTTCTGGGGTAAATGTAACATCTGACCCTGCTGAAAGCATCATCTTGGTTGTTGGCCACATAGCTGATGCTTTGCTGCACACATACATTGCCCCCCACACTCCTCTGTTAAAATTCATTTGAAAAGAAAACATTTCCTTGAAACTTTTGAAGTTAAGACTTTGCTTAATTTTGGCCATTCTTCTACTTTTCTTTCTTCTTCTGTGCATCTTATCCTGCTTCATTCTATAAATCTCTGTGTGAGTTTATATATGGAGCAAAGCTGAAAGAGAAATTCCCACAGTTGTTTTCACTTTGGACTGTTTTTAAGATTAAAAATCATAGTAGTCTGTCTTTTCAATGGAATAATATTGAAATAAAAATTGTCAGCTATTGAGTTGTAATAAAAATTTCATGTTCATTCTTTCTGTTTTGATTGTAATCACTGAATTGGAGCTGCTGACTTATTCAGTGAGAAGGCTGGAAGTCTCATACACTAGGACATTGGATCTGGGACTGCACTAACTGAAAACTACATTAACATAATAGGCAGTAAAGCCTTGCCTTCTATTTTTTATTATTCTATAAAGGTGGGTTTTTTTGTTAGTTTGTCTGGGGTTTTTTTAGTTTTTTGTTTGCTTGTTTTGTTTTTTTTTCTTTGGTGAAGAATTACGAGGGCATAATATAAATAGTGGAACTGATGGGAAGTTTCCAAACTTTGTTTCCCAAAATTAAAACAATTTAAGAATACAGTACGCTAAGAATTAGTATCCTAATACCAATGACTACTGCTTACCATCAGGACTAATAAGTTTTGATTACCAATTTTATTGCAAAGGTAGTGGGATTGTGTGTCATTCCACCTGCCAGTCTCGCTTGGTTCATTGTAGGAGTGGCAATATAAGTAAATTAAAATATGACTAAATATTAGAATGGGGAAATTCCACCTCTTCCTACCAACGCCTTTTCAAAACCATGTAATGCATGCTGAGACGTGAAGCAGACGCACCCTAGGAACACAGAGCTTGTAGCTCCATGGATGGCTCCATTATCTACTTATTACTGGAATTCTCGAGGCTTTGACTTGGAAGGATGTGGTACTTTGCTGCCCCTGAGACAGGCCAGGTGCTAGTAGAGTGAATTAGAGCTGGTAACTGCTGCTGTGTTCTGGTCTGATGAGGAAAATATTTCCTGTCCTGGCACTCCCATGCTTTTGATTGTTCTGAGCTGAGCGCTGTGCTATATATTACTTCTTTTACCTGAGCATCATAATTATTTTTAAATTCAGGAACTGAACTAAAAAACCACAGTGTTTTCCTGAAGAATTGCCTCCAGTGCAAAAGGACAGTATAAATCTTTTTCCAGCTCTCTGATTTTGTATCTATGTGTGTTTGTGGGGAAGGAGAGAAATATCACCACAGTTTAACTGAAGAACGTGTGCTTCACTTATTGGTCTCAAGCTCAGTACAGCTCCTAATGCCCTTCACTTTGTCCATCATAAGCATCCTGGAAAAGCTGGCTTTTCCTGTATTGAAGCTGGCCATACTAATTATGACGTATTTAAAGATTGTATGTTTTGGTTATCCTTACTTCTGTGAAGGCTGGCTTCCAAATGTTTTTAGAAATGCGTTTTTGAGGAGAGTTTGTCCAAGTCTGACAGAGGTTGCAATTCTAATGCTTACCATGTGAACTCAATGTGATGTCTTTGCCCTAGGCAAAATAACAAATTTTGAGCGAATTTATCCCAGTGAGAATTTAATACTATTTCCACGAAGAAATGTCCCTATTTTCAGTGTGAATCATATCTGGATTATTAACATGTGAAATAACAGTTTTCAAACTTCACAAATATTTTACATTTGTAAGTACACTAGTGAAAATTCAGTGAAAAAAGTTTTGGCTTTCTGTGGAAGCTTCTGATTTTTACAAAGTGGTGTGATTTCTCTCTTTCCCTCCCGCTCCCTCCCCTTCCTGTCTCTTAGCTCTGGTTTATTGATGATGATGCCTCCTTGTGCCTTTTCTCTTTTTTTTTTGGTCAATAAATTAATCCTAAGTGCTGACACAAGAGATTTTAGTAGGAAGTTCACCCTATCAATTGTTGATAGGCCTCACTGTCAGTGCAAGTCCCAGGTCAGGGCATAAGCCAAGATCTGAGCTGCAAGCAGCGTAGGCTGGAGTAAAAACACTTGACTAACTTGTACTCACCAGGGTTTTGGCCCAAATATTTTGGCTACGATGAGGAAAACTAATGGTGGTTCTTAATTAGCCAAATGTGAGATATTTTGCATTTATCTTTGTTAATTCACAGTTCAGTATATTTTTTATCAAGCTTAAAAATAACAAACTTTTTAAAATCCTATCACTCTACTGTAATATAGCGGAATGTTTACTAATTGCTCAGAAGCATTTTATTTAAAGATAAATAACCTTTGTGCTGAAAATAAAATTTAAAATTATTTAATTTTATGCTGATATGCTAAAAGCAGTACTGTATACAAATGTCTTTATCATCAGTTTTAGTAAGGGGCTACGACACATATTTATAATGTATTAGCAGGGACTTTGAACGTACCCCATGAATAATATAAAGCAGCAAAATAAGATGGTGCATCCTAACAAAAGAAACATATATATTGAATATTGAATTTTGTGTGTGAGTGATGTGTATCTGTCATTTCCATCCAAGCAATAAGAATTCTCAAAGGCTATCATCTGCTCCATATTTTTTCCCTGGATCCTGTACATGATTCCCAGTATTTCTAGCTCTTTTTGTGATTTTCTTGAAAGTTTTCTCATCTCTTATAGTGCATTTACCTCCCACTTCTTCCCTGCAAGGTGGTAATCTTTCCTGGTGCTTCTATTTCACATGAGGCGTTTACATGCTAATTTTCATTTTCCTTGATTTCTTAAAATGCTTTTTAAAAAAATCCATATCTTTATGTAGCAATGGCATTCTGAAATTGTCAATACGTTTTTTGGTAAAATGCTTTGTAGAAAGCAAAGAACGCAATAAAAATCCTTAAGTGGCCTTGGTTATGGAAATAATGTGAGCCACTCTTCTACACTGTGCCTGAAAGTACAAGCAACTGCTGTAGATTTCTGGGCACAATGGCCAAATCCTCACCCTTCAACAAAAAATATATTAATTCTTATAAGAAACATGCAATTTGATTCAAATTTAAGAAGTACAAAAAAAAAAAAAGACATGTAGGGAGTGTGCGGGGGGAGAGTCTTCCTTATCAATCTGCCTGGTTTCTACTAGTCTGATTCTTATTGCATTGCGAATTCAGGGTAACAACTTTGAAAAAAATACCTGTATTCTGGATTTTTATTTTTTTTGTGTCTTGTACTTCATCTGGACCCAAACAATAGCTAACAATAGTCGCAGAGTACAGGAGCCAACTCCTACATACCTTGAATGCAGCTAGACCTGTGTGAGGTTTCCATCCAATGCAGTTTCAGTTCTTGCTAATGATTTCTGGGATATACTGTTCTTGCGAGCAGCTGGAATAGCTGGAGATCAGGGTGGTGCACAGAGGTAGGGAGGGAAGAGAAGACTGAGAAATGGGGATGAGGAACCGAGCCTGTTATTCTAAATCATCAATGTGGCTGCTCCCAGACTTCTCTGCCATGGACCATTATGGATCGTGCAGATCCTTATGGTTGTGTACCTTCAAATCTCAGCTCTCAACGTTATCTGTTAGCATGTCCTTTGCTTTGCATATTGTGCTGTGCTTTTAAGAACCAGAGGCTGTGTTGTTGTGGTGTGGGTTTATGCTGTACCAAGCGCTCTGCAGCACAGTTTGCCTTCGTGCTTCAGGCTGAGGCGGGAGGAGCAAGGTCTGGGGCACCTTAGCACTGGAGTTAGCCACACACCTGCTGGGCTCTGCTGGAGCTGGGCTCTCTGGTGAGGGCTATTCTATGTTTAAAGACAAGTTTATACAAGATCACAGGGTGATACTTGCCTTACCACGAGTTTTGGTACCACTTGTGCTCAGCCTGCAAGCGGCAGTCACAGGAACCTGCCTGTGGGGCCTGGCCTGAGGTAGGGGAGCCCTGGCTGCAGCACTGCCCTGGCCTTGGGCATCCTGTGAAAGCCAGCAGAAGCCACTGAGAATTACTGTTTTTTCCCTCTCTGTTTAACTCTCACAGTGGCCTTGTGAGGCCAATGAATTATGTATTACCGACTGGTTTCTCTGGCAGGCTTATCTGCATTAGCTGAGGTGGTTTCAGAGGAGCCAGTGGCTCCTTGGCGGCCGTGCCCACGGGAGCTCACTGAGCTGGCCCTGCCCTGCCTGGGGCTGCCCTGGCTGGTTCGGGGTGCAGACCCTGGCCTGGGCTCGATGGCTGCCAGAGCCCGGTGCTCCTGAAGGACAGGACTTCTGTGCTGATGGAAAGATGGTCATCCTCACTCTCAGGTGTGTTTAATATCCAGTTATACATCATCTGTTTTGTACCTGGCTGTTTGGGTTTATCTACAGCCAGTTTCCTGTTTAAAAAATGTAAATATTTTAGGTATAAGGCTTCAGAACATTTAATGTTGTTGCTTACCAAAAGGTACACGCTGTATTTTTTCAACACTTTTGCTAAATGCCTCTATAACTTCTATTTTTGTATGGAGTGGAATATTTTCCCTAAGGAGTTAACTAATATTTCTGAAGCCTTCTGAGGTTAAGATTTGAAAAGCCTTCAATATATGTCCCTGATTTTCTGATTCCGTTGCTTATTTGTTTAGGCTGATGGGAATAGGCTTTGTCTACTCTGCTTGAAGAAGAAAAGAAGATTTTTGTGCTCCCGGGAGGCAAAGGCAGTTTTCATTGGCATTTTAGTGAAATATTAAAGGCAAAGCAGATTTGGAGGGACACACTGCAAAGGCTGTCACAGTGATCAGAGAGGCACTGGAGTGAGGAAAGGGACAGCTAAATGTGTAGGTGGAGAGTCAGTCCATTTGTGCAGAGGTATGAGTAACTGAGGTTATGAATTGGTTGCAGATGGGAGCTGGCAAGCAAGAAAAGTGGAACAAAATTATATTGACATCCCTGTGTTGTCTAAAGACCACTACAAGACCATTAGTATTGCTGCGTAGCCAGCAGGGAGGCCCTGTCAGGGTGAGATTTTACTTAGGCAACCGGTATTGATTTTTGGTCTGCCGCCAGGATGTAGGAAGGAAAAGATTTTTAAATTTTTTCCTTCTTTTTTTTTTTTTTTTCCTCCTGTGTCCATATTAATGGATGCAAAACAGTGTGTCTGGACCTGGGATGTATGGTTGAGACTAGCTGTGTGCTGTCATGACTGACTTTATTGGGGGAAAAAATCTTTTGAATTGACCTTCAGACTTCTTGCCTTGCCTTTGCTCTTCTCTCTCATGTCTCCTGTAAGGCCATTCCAAAATGCAAAGTTAAGAATCCAACAAGTGGCAAACTTTTTTTGTTGTCATTCTCTGAATTAATTTTGAGTGGCTTTTTAGTATCTCTGATTGCCCAAGTGGAGAGTCCTGTGTTTGCTCCCCGGGCAGCAGCAGCCAGAGCTGTGAGGGCACAGCTCTCCCCTGGGGTTGCTCAGAGTGCTGTGGGGCTCCTGGCAAGAGCTGGAGCAAATATCACAGCAATGTAGGGAGAAACTCTAAGGAGTCAAGCCTCCTTTGATTTCTGGCCAAAGTCTGATCCCGATACTGCAAAATGAAGCTGTTATTAGTGTTTCTGTCATCTGTTCTAGTGAAAATGGAGTGGGGGCTAAAAATGGGCCATGAAGAAGCTATCGGGCCAAGGTAGCAGCTCTTGTTGGGTCTCACTTGAAGTGGCAGACTAGAAGAGGAATAGCTTAGTACTTAGTGATGCTTCTCTTCTTTCTCCTCGTGCAGTGGAGGCATGCCAGTTTCTCTTCTGTACTTATGAGTGCCCAATTAAACGTGTGCAATGAGTTCATTTCCCTACTTCCTCAGAGAAAGCTTGGCAAAGAGGAATTTCTGGCAAGAGAAGAACTAGCGTGAAAAATGAGGTATGGTCTGCTTCAGTCTCTAGGACAGAGACTGACCTGATAATCACATAGGGTCCTTCCTCATGACTTACACTAGATCCTAATATATTGTTATTAATACACTTCTTTAGCAGAGAGAAATTACTCTCATAGAAATATGGTCTCCTTTATTCTATTGCATGTATGATAAACACTTAGCTAAGGGTGCCTTTTCTTTAAAACTTCTATACCTGCACTCTGAAAATTGAGGCTGCAGAATTGTTAAAGATACAAGCACTGAAATAGAACAGTGCTGTTTAACTGTAATAGGTGAATTAAATATCCCATGCTATTCCATCCCTGTTCATCTGTCTTTACTTTTCTCTCCTGTTGTGAAGCCTACTTAAACGTCATTCTATTATGTGTTTGGCAGAATATTCCTATGAAGTGTAGATCTGAACACTGCTTCTTTCAAAGGAGATAAAATGAAAATATTCTTTTGGGAATTTGACCCTTTAATTATGGGTAATTTTTAAACCAATTCGTTTTGATCATTGAAACACCAGATTAAATCTCAGCATTGATTGAAGTCAGTTCTGTTAAGCCTTCAATTTTTGTGTTGTCTTGTGGAATAGACAGCTGTTTGTCCTGAAAATTTGTTTGCTGCTGCTTCATTTACATTCTCTCCTACTTCAGTTCCGGCCATATATCTGATAGGGAAACAATTATAATCAAGTAAACAAAACCCCAATTCACGATAATATAACTTCTAAAATTGTGAATGTTTTTAATTTTGCCTTATTCATAGTGATTAATTAGAACTATTTGCAGACTCGCCATCTATTTCAGTGTGATAGTGATTAGAGAGTAAAAAAGCCACTTAATAACAAATTCTGTCAGAAGAGCTAAAGCACATCTGCTCTGAAGCACAGCAGAAGTCAGGTCCTTAGCTCATTCTTTTTCCTTGGCTCTCCCTCCAGGACCTACTCAGATTCTCTTTGGCTTGACTTTAACCCTGAGATGGAAAATTATCTGATTCAGTATTCGGTTGAATCACCAAGAATTGTCCTTGTTTGTCTGTGGAGGGTGTTGGCCCCTTATAGAATAATATGCACAATTCCAAATTGCAGCTTATCTGCTTAGGTCAAGATCCAGAGTATACAGTATTGTATTTAATTTTACTGTTAAATGCTTTAAATCCCTCCCCACACCATGATAACCAAATCTTTATCTGAACTCAGCCCAGTTAGGCTATTAAGTAATCAGGAAAAGTCTTCTGGGTTTTAGTTGCTGCAGAAAAGCTGATGTAATATAAACAATAGTTTGCAACACTGTGTGCAACTATGGTTTTGTAAGATGTAAGCATAAGATCTATTTCCTTAAGAAACTGGGGTGTTTTATGAAGACCTATTAGTGTAATAGAGAACAGTTTCATCTGTGCATTTTGCTAGAAAATGCTAGTGGAAGTTTGGATGTCACTTAGATGTGTGTTATTTGTGAGCATGGCTGCTTTTTTAATCATGCTTTTGCAAAACATCAAATACAATGGCACCATTCATTCTAGTAACGTTTTCAAGTACAGCACTGCCCTTTATTCCAGTAACGTTTTCATACAAATAAATAACTTGCAAGTGACTTTTTTTTAGTGTGGAATTAATTTTTAAGTTTGCTGGGACACTCTGCACACCAAAGATCTTTCCTTTTTGTCCTTAACACACATGCATGCAGTGTAGTTGCCCTTCTAAAACCTTGAATTTGAATTTCAGGCCGAAAACCATAAATTCCTTAAGCTGAGCACAGTCTCTTGCTTTTATGCAGAAACATTTGCTAAATTTAGAAATATAGACAACAGTTCCAGGAAATGCTACATAGAATCTTTACTTTACAACATTAGCTGACAAGTAAGAACCCACTTGCAAGCCAGTAAGATGGGGTTGTTTTCCTCTCTGCTGTTTGATAGCAAATGATTACAGATAAGCTGTAGGGATATCCATTTATTCACAAGGAGTTTGTCTTGCAGATGAAAAAAACATTACCAGTTCAGAAAGCTCTCTATGTATGGCAATCAATTTTAACTCTGCCTTTCTGCTGATAATGGAAGTTTCTGTCTCACCCCCTGTCTGGCTCATGCGAACTCCTCTTCAACACGTTCTGAGCTTGACAAAGTTGTATAAATCATTTTGTGGTAACAGAAGATATCGTTAGGCTGGTAAACAGAAAGGAATAAATACACAAGTGTCAAGCTGCCTTCAGTTATATCTATTTATTACCCTACATGAATGCACACAGCGCTTCATAAAACTCCACCAGTATTTTAATCAAGTTACATCTTTTGGGAGAGGAAGAAGCTGTTGTAGGAACCGTGTTAACTAAACCTTCATGCTCAATAGAGTGCAGAACTCCAATTAAGGAGACTTTTGCTCTAAAACTGCCCTAATTTGCCATGTGAGCCAGGAGAATCTTTTATAAGAAGGCTTATAGGACTCTCCGGGACTTGGTGTGCTACCTAGAGCCAGGTGACATAAACACATCAAGTGTATCCACTAGAGGGTATTGGCACACTGTATATGGTGGTGCATTATAGATATTATCTAACAGGTCTCATTTATTATGCCTTTATATGAGACCTTTAAAAGTCCTTTCTCTTGTAAAGTCCGTATTCCCCAGGACCTTTTCCATTTCCTGGTAGCAAATGCATTCCTAGTATGAACTCAATTGCCATTAGGAGAACAAAGGGGTGGGAAGTTGCTCACCACCAAATTATCAAATGGCTCATGCCCAGGTGCTGATTGAAATATTGATGTAGTCAGAAGACTTCTAGAGAGTTGGAATGTCAGTCGAGCAATGTGAAGACTTGCCTCTGCCTTGCACAACAGCTTTCAGGAGAGGGATAAGTGGGTTCACATTCTGCTCTCCAAGCATTTCCAAAAAGCTTCTGTCCTGGAGGGGAAAAAGCTCAGGAAAGGAGGTCCTATTTTTAATAGCATCCACTAATCCCACTGCTATCAAGACTATATAACAAATCTAGGACGAATCCTTTAAATTTATGGTGCAAGGCTGGTTTGCTTCAGAGGAGAATTTGTATTTGTTGCTCAGATAAATGGCCTATCACATTATAATCCTAAGAGTATTACTTTTCAATTTAAAATGTTTACTTGGTTAAGATTGCTATAGGAATTGTTTGTTTTTGGTCATAAATGACTATTAAAGGGAAGAGAGAAAGGAACTGTGCAGCGTGTGTGAAAATATCAAGTGTCTCACACGGGCATTAGAATCACTAGAAGACTGGGTGGCTTTTGTTAAATTTTTTAAAAAAAGTCTCTTGTGGAAAACAGAAAAATGAAGTTATCTGCATTTAAGGACATAGTTTAGTGGTGGACTTGGCAGTGTTAGGCTGATGGCTGGACTTGAGAATCTTAGAGATCTTTTTGAACGTAATGGATTCTATGATTCTGTGGGATTATTTGCAGTATTCTGAGGCTGTTCTTTTGGAAATTTTAAGGTCTTGGGGAGAACACCATGATAAGCGGCGGTTCAACTATGGAAATTTTGCATTAAGGTGTGTATCTATTATATAAATACCTGCAAATTCCTTGTCCTTTGAGAGCCTGGGCCGTATAAGTCACAAAGGGAATTTTCTGACTGGTATAAACAAGTCTAGCCTGTAGGTGTGCCTGCCCTACTCGTACCAAACCTAACTGTGGGTGTGAACAAGGCTCACCAAAATATGCTGATCCCAAAAACAATGCTGATGACAAAAATGAGTAAAATGAGCCATGAAAGTGAAACCAACAACGAATATTACCTTGTTCGTATTACAAAAGCCATTGACTTTCTTTCCCATGATAACACACTGGCTCAAGGAATTGATGATGATGCATATGAGCATGTCAGAAAAGCATTTTAATGAGAAAGCCCTTTATGTAATATCTATTTTTATTCAAATTAGAGATTGAGGGATCAAGTAACAGGATGGGATGTTCAAGGATTGGTCTGAAAGAAATAGTTTTATTGTTGTAGTCATTAATGAAAATGTTCTCCTTAAATATTCAAACATCTACAGCAGTATTAAAAATTAATCTATATATTGTGTACGAACACTTGCTAATTTTTTTTTGTAGAAGGTAAATTGAAAAGAGCAGATTATGTAAAGGGAAGTAGTTGTTTAGGTAGACTTTTTTTTCTTGTAGCATTGGTAGTATGGTTTGAATAATTTATTTAAAATTTTATGAGGGGTAAAGACTGCTTAGATTTTCTGATTTTTCTTCCAAAATAGGGTTTTACAATAATGCGCAGATTTTAGTGCTCTGCCTAAACTAATTTTAAAGTACTCAAGTTACCAGTGCAATAGTGCAAATATTTCCTGGCCTTTTTGGGTTGTTTTCAGTTATGTAGACTTTAACAGTGTCTTTTCAGATATGCATAATTCTGTGATTTTAAAAAAAACCCACACAATTTTATGCAGACCTTTGTTAGTGTCCTATTTTATTGTGAACATCTGTTTTCTATTCATTATTTCTTCTTAACATCTTCCAGTAAAATCATCTATATACTTTTTTCATGTAATATGCCCAGTTTTCCATTAGATGTTCTACCTCATGTTTTTCCTCATTGAATACCACTTGCTTTTTCTATCCACATCTCAAATTTCTGAATGTTTGTTTTACTCTTTATTTCAATCATTATGGATGAAAATCGGTTATCACTACTCATCACAATTTCTGTAATCACTCTTTAATAGAAAATTATTTTCAAATTTCTAAGATGTTTGTTTCAGTTGCTCCAAAATAGTTATATCGAACAAGGCCAGTTCGATATGAACATAAACTAGAATTTATGTTCATTAAATAAATTGTATAATCCCTATTTCATGTAATTCTGAGTTGCATCTAGGCTAGGCTGATGGAATGTTGATATCTCATAGTATTTGAGGGAAAATGTTTTCACGCTGGATATTGATGCACCCCTTTCCTGACTCTCAAGCTGAATTTGGTGTTGCACTCTGAGAAGAGTCTTAACTTTTGCCGCTAAAAATGTAGCAAGTTCACAGATATAAACTCCATTTTCCACTGTGAAGTAGTATGAATAGTTAAATAATAGAAACAAAGCTGTATCTTCCAGCAAGCATCCTGTGAGTGCAGGGTCCTTACATTTGCATTTCTTTATCCAATGGTTGGTAGCATCAGCACTTTAGCTTTTCCGTTCTGGATTACAATATCCTGCCACAAAAAACTTCCTGAACATCACAATGGATTGAGAAAGACTATTATAGCAGATTAATTTTTTTCAGCTTAAATTTAGTATTATCAATTTGTCGTGTCTTTAATTCTTTTTCTGCTTTATGATACTCCTTCCATTGTGTTTGTGGTATGATGATGTCATATTTTTGCAGAACTTCAAGTAAATTGTGGGACTAATTGTGTTACCACTGAGGATTTCATGGCAAAATCCCTTTTTTGTTTTAATGATTTACCTCAAGAGTTGCCTCACACTGATACTCAGACACAACACCTCTCTCTCATGTAGATATTTAGGTTTACGAATAAATGGCAATATAAAAATTCATCCCTCTTTAGAAAACAATGGCTCTGCAGTACCATTTTCCAGTACTCGCCTTAATAAAACAGCTGAACAAAACTCCAAAGAAACAGTGGGTTTTGATAAATACTCTAGTTTCACTTGGCATAGAAAGATAAATTTACTCTGGAGAAAAAAATACTTGGGACTTCTAGGGATTCTAGATTTTTGGTTAATTGCTGTGGTACTACCAGTCACGTAAAGGTGTTACTGTACCATCGACTGCTTTGTTGCTGTCAGAACACACAAAATAGGGCTAAATTTTCTCTTTAAGACTGTGGGTCTGTCACATTATATGGATATACAGGTTTATTCTTCCAGGAACATACTCAGTAGAATGTACAGATGCATACTCTATATAAGATTTCTTATGATACTAATATATATTTTTAAGGTGCAAAGCAAACCCAAGTTTTACAATCCCAAGTTTCCAATTACAAAAACAGTTTGTAATTTTAGTATAAAGACATCTATGGTAATAACTTCCTCTTCAGTTTCAAACAGCCTTTCCTCATTTTTCTTCCATGTTATTTGAGTGTAGTTTTGTGTTTCCCCATGCAGATCTTTTTCTTCATCTTAGTGGTGATGGAATATTTATGTGTGTTATTTGTAAACCATTTTGGGCTGGATATTGTTATACATGACAGAAAAATCTGACAGATAACTAAGCAAGCTACTACTACTACACCACCAATAGTACCTTTTACATCTAATGTAAATCAATGCTACACAATTTAAGCTGTAGATAGATAGACGGGAAAGAAAAACACAAAATTTTCCATAACCTGAATTCAAATTAATTCTCTCAAATGAAGCAATTAGTATTTTTGACATAAGCTAGAAATAAAATGCCATCTTTGTGTGTATGTATCTATAACTGAAAAAGGAATATATTCATTCAACATATTGTTGATGCCTCCTTTTTAGAAAGCTTGCAAAATCTGTCAGTTGAAAAATATATTGCTTTAAGCTCTATATTTTTAGAGATGCTTGAGAAGTTTCTTTTCATTATGAGTTTTGTTTTTTCCATGCCCCTGCTCTCAACTCAAGTGCCAATACCCACATTGTGGGTAGTCAAGGTTACTTTTGTATAAAAGTTGGTTTTGGCATATAGCCTCGTGAAGCTTCTTTAGAAGGTCAAAGTGAATGGAAAACTTTTTGCTCAGACTTAAATGCATACTTGAGTAGCTTCTTTAAGTCGAAGTGAGACAGATGTTGGTGAATACATATTTTAAATGTTCTTTTTTTGGATATTCTGCTGCAAGAGCGCCTGTCCAGCCAAATGAAAACATCACATAGGAATGAAGTGGCACTTGTGCTGGTTCAAGCATTTTAAAGCAGATGTACTCAACTATCACTTAAAGCAACATCTGTGGCACAGGGGAAGTTTGAAATTATGCTGCTTATTGGGCTTGCTTAAACACATTTGTGTCTGCTATTCCAATTTGTCTGCCTGGTGCCACAAAAAGATGTTTCAGTGATTTTGGGAAATGAGGTATAAACAGCAGTTTTGCTTCTTGGGCTGACACACCTAACAGAGCACACAGCTCCTTCTTAGGACAAAGAATATAGGGATCACAGTGGCAAAGTCTTTTCTGTGAGGGTGTGTTTGCATTCCTATCTCCGTATGCTTGACTTGGAATTCGTAGGAATTACTTCAGTAGTTCCGTCATATTGCATTTGCTGATCTGTAGGATTGGAAGATGAGCATTTCCAGGTTAAGGAATTATATTTTATTAATAAGAAGGTTCATTTATTGAAGGCATGGGATTCTTCTGGTTGTTATGCACTGTTGCACGGCAAGCTAAAACTTTCTTATCAACAATCAGAAGTGGAAGTAGTACTTTTGACCTTCTTTGAATATCTTTGAGAGTAGGTAAAAGAGATGTGCTCCTAGGTTCTTAAATGCCACTCCCTTCTCCTTTTACCTGAAGAGCATAAGCAAAAGTACATGTCCCATAACATTGGTTACCTTTCATCTAACAAATGTTTTTGTATATGTGACACAATTCTGTAGAGGATATCAACTCCTCTGGAATCAGCCTTTTTAATTTAGCTGCATGGTGTGTAATTCACATCTTTAATTTAACATCAATTCACAGCTGTACTTTGGTGAGATGTAGGTTATTTTTTCTTCTCTATGAAATTATTCACATTATACATCTATACACTTTGTATAAATTATCTTAGCTGTAGGTGATAAGTCCAATTGGTTTGGGTTTGTTGTTTAATTATGGTTGTTTCCAAAATGATAGTGGCATGCTTATGTTTTTCAGAGAAATAGCTGTCCAGCTGACTTGTAGATTATCTTGGCTCTTTGGTTGGTTATTGCCAGTAAACAGCTAAAGATGTAAATGTTATCATCAAACGTGGAAGTTCATGGCTCTGCAGTAGTAGTCAGGACCATAAGGGTTGTGAGATGTACTTTGTCATCAACTCTGGAGAAACTTAATTTCTCCATTAGAAGCACAGGCTGGGATTTGCTTTGTATCAGTACTATAAAATGTGAATGAGTCTTAAAAGTATCCCTAATAACCCAATCTTTGCAGTATACAAATACCAGTAGGGCTGTTGGCAGTGAACTGCTAAGGTGCCAGTCTTCTAATTCTGTTGTGCCCTGAGAGTGAGCAGCCTTGAATCGTATGAAGTTTGGAATACCCAACATGTAAAGGGATGTCAAAACTCTCATTTTGCCAGCCTTTGAGTTGAGTAACTGACCAGCAGAGACAGCCATGTGGAAACGTGTGTCCAGAAGAAATAGCCAAAAATCTAATCTGTTATCCTTGGTAGAAGTAGGTATTTGAGTGAAAGAAGGGACCTGATCTTTGCTTGCTGTTTGAGATACTCAGGTATTAGAAATGGAGCAAAACCTGACCTGTTCTTGGTTACCCCTGTCAGGACTTGGAATAGCTTGATAGTCAGGGTGCAATAGTGGTATTTAGTAGTCTAGAGTGTATTTCTTCTTCTTTTCTGGAAAAGTTTTAGTTAAAAAATATTGTTTAAAACATGGTCGTTTAATACTGGAAGACATTATTGAAATCAACATGGCAAACACAAGTGTTCCACGTTGTAATTTTATTTTTTAATGCTTTAGACTCTTTTTAACTACATACTTAACTTTTACAATTGATAAACTGAACACTGCAAGATTGAGAACCTGAATATAAACACTGGAATTAGTTTTATTAATTTTCATTATCTATCTTAAGAAATAGGCAGAAATGGAAGATCATAAATAGAAGGAAGAAGTTTGTTTTCTTTCTTTCACTTTGATTTATTGGAAGAAAACTTAGACCAACTAATATGTTACAAGAGGAGTTTGGTATAATAAATAATAAGGTTACAATTCTGGAACAGCAATTTCCTTATTTAATGCTGTTAATGGGAAAAGTTGGAGATATTAATTTGTCAATTACATTTGAAATGCATTAACTAGACACAAATAGCTCAGTCAGAATAGACACTGAATAGCTCATTACCCTTTCATATACTTCACTACAGCCCTAGCTAGTAAGTATGTTAGTAAAAACCAACAAGCAGTTTAAAATTTGCACACACATCTGTAACAGCTCTCAAGCCTTCTTAGGTTCGTTACAGATACATTTCTTTATTTTGCTCTGTTCTTTTTTCCTGATAAAGCAGGTTAAATGAGTGAATGCATCTGAAACTCTATGAAGTGTATCTAGCTGCACTATATATATCGATATATTTAGCTGTAATTGGTTTTTAGAAATACTGCTATCAAGACAAAAATTCTGTAATCTCAATCATTTCAGGAAATTAAGATATTAAAAGTTATAATTTTCAGTGTAGGTGTTTACCTTACATAGTATGATTTGCAGTTCTTATTGCACAAGAGGCCTTTTACAAGGGAACCCATATTTCCAGCTTTTTTCCGATATAATAAAAAATTATATCCTAAAACCTTCAGTACTTAGTATTATGACTTAATTATTATGTGTACTAATTTATTACTTGGGATGATTTGGTGGGGTTTTTTTTGTTTGTTTTTTTTTAAATAGTTTTGCAAATTACAAACTAAGTGTCTCTGAAGTGATTCATAAAAGTACCTCAATGCCTTTGAACAATGCTTTGAATCAGCTTGTGATGTGTCTTGAGCCTTTTTTATGCTTGAATTTGCTGTTAGAGCAACTCTGCTAGTAGCCTAAATATTTGTAATATCTGTTATACAACAAGAGTGTTTCCAGAAAGATAGCAGTGACAAATAGTAATTTTGCATAGAACAAAGTATTAGTAATTTTAACAAGATGGTGTAGTGTAGAGAAACAGCCTGGTGGAACAGCCAAGCCTTCAAGGTGAGGACACAGGATGCCCATGGGATGATGAGAGGTGGCACACAAGTGGGCACCAGAGCCCTCCCAGTTTTAAAGGACTCACCAGTGGTCAGTTAGAGAAATGCAGAGTTAGGGGTTGGGTAAAAATTACGTTGGAACAGGAAAGAGAGTAAGGAACAAGTAGCTTGTATGCAAAATCTACTGTATACAGTAAATCTGAATCACTAAAGGGAGAGCAAGGTTTAAAAGAGTATTAGAAGACACATAAAAATGGCCTTAAAGACATCCTGGAGAAATCACTGTCAACATCATGATCCTTGGAGTGAAAGAATTGGGGGTATGGGTGGCCTTGACTCATTTCCCCCTGCCAGGTAGGAGCCCAAGTAGTAGTCCACTCCTTTCTCTGTCAGAGAAAGGAACGGGCACTAGGAAGCGTGCCTACTGATGCCTTGATGGGTTACCTAAAAACAGAGGCTAGACAGAATTAAGAGAATAAAAGCAGTTACATATATTGAAGTGCCTTCATTCTGGTACACTAGGGCAGTCAAAGTCCCCAGGGACTACACCCGAAATGGCCATGAGTTTTCATAATTTTATAAGTTTGGTCCATTTGCATATCAGGAGTTAATCCTCCAATTACAGCTTCAGGTAATGAAGTCACTTACCCCAACTTTGCTCCCTCCCAGCTCACTACTGTTTACATTTTTTGGCCTGCGACAGTAAGGTGTCCTTGAGTTTTAGGCCTAGAGAGGAATTGCTTTGTCTGACCAAAATGGGAGAACAGTAGCTAACAGTCTATATGGAGTTTAGAATTATACACTAAAGAATTACAGGCTATGAAAAATATAAAAGCTAAAGTCCTAAGGCATCACTGTAACAGCTTTAACTGGCATGTACTGTATTATTTAATAATAGATTATTGTATAACATCATGTTCCTTTTCTCTAACTGCTAAACTGGACTGAACCCTTTAACTACATCCTGAAGATTCCAACTATTGTAATTGAAGTTTCTTGGCTTTACATCCAATGTGGGATTTTCTCCTTATGTGTAACAAGACTTAGGCATTCTTTGTTGTGCTGGGTTGACGCAGAAGTAAAACTGCTGGGGTCTGTGGGCATTTTCTGGACTGATGTGGCAGCCGGTGTTACTGCATCCAGGGCAAAGGCCATTATCTCTATGGCTTGGTAGCTGGACAAGTGCTCCTGGTCACTCTTTCCAGGACTGTGAACAGGTTCTCTGTTGGTATTGGGAGTCTTGGTGAGAGGCAGGTGAGAAGCGGTGTGCTGACCTTTTCCCTGTCAAAACAAGTTTGATTTAAAACCTCATGACAACTTAGTGCGAACCCTTGTAACTCGTCATCACATTTTTGTAATGCGGTCTCTCCCCTGGCTGGCCCCACGTCAGGGCTCTGGGGAGCCTCAGTTGCATTGGTCTTCAGCCTGGAAAAAGCTACTTTTTGTTGCATCGTTGCAAATCGTTGCAAATAAAATGTTCCATTGTTGCAAATAAAAATCTCTGATGCTAAATATGCTCTTGAAAAGAGATTTAAAATTCACAGCACCTTTTGTCCAGTTCATGTTCGATTTCACTGTGTGAATGATCATTGCAACTATGCTGTATTTAGCTGTATTCATCAAAAGGAAATAGCATCTATTAATCTCGTAGCAAAGACATAAACCTTCATTCCTCACAGGATTCAGGCACCTGTCAGACACTTTAAGTAGCCTTTTGCCGCAGCTTGGCTTATACCCAGACTAGAATATTTCTCAGTTTTCTAAATGAATGTTCTTTTGAAGTCTGAGTTTCCGCTTTCTTCAGCTCTGAGTGGTTTCTGTGCTGGGTACCTGAGAGCTGACTAACTGAGAATGATCCTTCTGCTGCTGCTTGCTGTGGGACTGGTTCCTGCATAAGCACAGAAAGAGTAAGTGAGGCTTGTCCAAGGGCCCCTTCCTATGAACAGGTGAGCGATTGCAGCATTCGCCTGTGGCTTAGACACTCTCACAGCTTCCCACAAACACCTTTGCCCGGTGGTTATTTGAGCTATCAGACAAACGAGGTTAGAAATTAAAGTGCCAGTTGAGGGAAGTTAGACATAGGAGAGGCATAAGTGAGGTCTCAATTCCAGTATTCCAAGGGGTGTATTGAGGGACAAACTATTTATTTAATCTTTGAGGTATCTCTAGGAATTAAACTCACCAGGACCAAGTCCCAGAGAAGATTAGAATTGGAAATCTATTTGTTTTCATGGTATTACTAAGGGTTTCTTTTTCCTTTCATTTTGAATGAAAGCTATAATGACTTCATAGAGACAGTAAATTATACTAATTTGGATGTGTTATTTATTTCGAGCATGAGTCTGCTTGCTGGTGAGACAAATAAGACTCCTGCAAACCTACTTGTGATTATATATAGCAGACAGGTTGGTAGTTTTAATTGGTGTATATATATTCACTACATTGAGGTTTGTGCAAAAGATAATGCAAATAATAAAATTAGCAGGAAATCATAATATCTCTGAAAGGGATTTTGAGCCAAAAAGCCCATCTACTTTCAAATGGAACCTTGTAAAAACTGTAATCTCTATCTTCTTGTGAAAGCATTGTTCTGTGAGGGGGAAGGCAGAAAGAGGAGAGTAGACCTGGGTAAAAAATGGAAACCTATAGTTTAAACCCCAAGTTATGCATTGCTCCTTGTTAAGACTTCATTTCTGCAGTATTCTGCTTTGATCAATGAGAAAATTTGCAGATTTTGTCTAAGCTGCAGAAAAAAAATGATATTAAAAGAAAATCTTTAGTGAAGATTTTGTGGTCTTCAGTTAATTACAGCAAATGTTTACTCATGCATATTTCTGTTTGGAGTACCTACATTTAAATTTCAGCCAGAAATTCTCTCCATCAAGAAAGTGATGTTGTTTAATTATTAAGATCGCGTGCAATGTGACCTGTTTAATAATATAATAAAAGCTCTTAAGTGTTTATCTACCAGTATTCATGTGAAAAGCTAAAGTTTGATCCATATGAAATTTTTGCTTCAAAATCAGTAAGCAACTAAAGTTCTGCAAGTACATGGCATTGCTGTGATATTGACTCTTTCTGAAAAACAGAAGTTCATGCAAGAAATCACACATCATCTGGGGAAACCAAGACAAGATTTCTTTCACCATTCATTGTGTCACCTGATTTCAAGAGAGAGAAAAAACTTAAGCTGTTTTGCTTTGAAAGTTTATTTCATTTTAACTCTGAGCTCAAAAAGAAATCTGATGTAAAAGCTTGTAGCTGCATGTAGCAAGAGATTTTCCCAAGAATTTCCAAGTTAAAAGCTTTAATCCATTGGAGGATATGGAAATTCTTATAAATGAATATATTTTGGGTTTTTTTCGAGCTGAGCCATTAAATAATACCTTTCTTGTACTGCTGTGATTCAGTGCAGGGATGCATTTTGCTTGAGTCTGTATCATTGTAGACTTGTTAGTGTGTCATGGAAAAGGTTTAGGCATGCCATGAACTCTTTTATTGTTGTACACAGCATTTACTTGTGCACTGCTTCTCGGGGTTGACAGCAAAGAGCAATGAGCACACAGGCTTTAAACACAACTTTGAAGAAGTCAAGCTTTTTTTGGTTGTCTTCTGAAATGATGATACCTCTCAAAACTAATCCCAAGTAGTCTCATGTTCTGTGTGTGCATGTCTCTGTTTTCCACAGTAACTGACCTTCAAAATAGCGTCTCTGAAAGCAGACAAGTGCTGGCATTAATGCTGATCAGGAATAGCAAGTAATTTGCTAGAAGCAGGCAGAAATGCAAGTGCTGTTAATAGAGGGAAATCCTTCAGAGAAAGCAGGTGTTTCACATTCTTGCTTTCTCCAGAGTCTTCTGGAAGTCCTTCTGCATCAGTGATTTCTGATCATGGCCTGCAGGGAAACACCCTTTTTGCAATTTGTGCAGTAATTCTGTGAAGTGGTGCTGTTAGAGGGAGGCAGTTTCATCCCTTAGCAAAATGAGACATTCCAGACAATACCCAATTTGTTCCCAGGACATTTTTGGGACAATCTGACAAGCTCTCAGATATCAGCAGTGTCTGAGCTGCAGCTAATGGGCCTTGCACCTGGAAAAGCAACATTGTCCCCTGAGCTTTTCACATTATGTCTGTCCTAAGTGCAGTATTTTCCTATTGCACAATTTTTTTTGTGGAGTAGAAAGATAATTTTTGCTTGTCTTGTCTTGTAATGGGAGGGTTTTTTTTTTTTCTTTTTTTAAAATTTATTGATTGATTGACATTACATGGCATAGAAAAAAGCATTTGGAATTTGGGGCATGTTGTGTTTATGTACTGATAGCCTTTTAGAGTTGTAGTCTGACAAGTATGTGTCCTGAAGCAAGTTTTTTGTTCTGAAGGGTTGGAGCGTGCTGCCAGTTTTTAATTGCGTATCTGCAGGGTGTCCCTGCTCTGTCCCCTTCCCCCTGCCCACAGAGCTCAGCAGCCACCCAGCCCACAAAGAGAGCTCAACTTCTTCCCTCTCTGCAGCTCGGCAGTGGTGAAATCTAGCTGAGCTGTTTAAACCTGGGCTTGTCAGGTTCATCAGGTTCTGAATTCGTTGACAAAAGGCTTCCAGAAGCTCTGTGCATTTGAAGGAAAGGGGAGGAAGCTGCAGTCCTGCAGCAGGAGTAGCACGTGCCTGCCATGCATGCTTTCATTAGGCACACTCTGATCTGCACAAATTGGCTTAATGGTAAAGAGCATTAAGTTACGGAGTAATACGGAATGGCAGTGCTCGTGAAATGTTTGTTCTGGCACTTTTGGAAATAAATGCTTAAATTAATGATGACTTGGAGAAATCAGAAAAATGTAAAATAGCTGAATTTACTGTGACTTTATGCAGCACTTCAGTATAAGTTGCTTGGAAAAAAAATCCTTTGAAATGTAAACATATTTTTGGGTTAACCTTACTTCGTATCTTCGCGTCTCATGCAGAAATTTTCATAAGTGAATTAAAAGCTGCATAAAACCAGACTCGTGTTTAATAAAGTGGGCTCTGGTGTGTCATGAGAAGGACATGAATTAGGCAAAGTTCTACAGGTTCAATACTTAGCACCTCCTTTTTATATCTCAGGACTGCAGAATGGCAGAATTGACTACTTTCACTAGAGTGTCCAGACTTCATAAACCAAACTTTGAAATTATGGTTCTCTGTGCCCAAAATATGGAATGCAATATTATTAGACTAATTCTTGATATTCAGAAAAAACCCCCACAAATGATAATCAAGCAGTTAACTACAGGACTGCTGCAGCTTTATCCTGAGGATCAAGGGTGCCTTTTGAATGATCTGTTTATGTTTGGTAGCACTGATCATTTACAGTCCTTGAGCAGTGTTATTATCTCCAGGTTATTTTTGTTTTCTCTAGATAGAAAGCTCATGTTGTAAAAGCAGGTATCAGCATGTAATATCATTGAAAAAAGAAGATTGTCTCTTAAGGAAAGTCTTAACCCTTGTAATCCCAGAATTGTAGGATGTCCTGAGTTGGAAGGGACCCACAAAGATCATCAAAGTCCACCTACTGGCCCTGCACAGAACAGTCCCAAGAATCACACCGTACGCAAACAATGCCATTAGAGTTGAACTTGATCTCTTTTGCAGTGACCTGTTACAGTGAATGAAATATGGTGACATTGATTACAAGTCCAACTCTGCCGTCTCTTATTTTCACTGCAGTTGCACCAGTCTTGGTCATGTTTGAACAACAGGATGGACTGCAGGCTGGGAATATGTGGGAAATGGCTGCATATTTTAAATATAATTCTCAGGAATGTAAAGCTGGGGGAAGTGAAGAAATCCCATGCTCAGCTAGCATGCTCCTGTACTGTCAGGTGCACACAGCTGTGAGCATCAGACACCCTGGACAGGCTTAGAGCAGCATGGGGAAAGGGGCAGATCCGCTGCTGCAGATCACTCTGCTCTGTCCATTTAACTGCTTGGAAATATCGAAACATTTGCAGTCTAATTCTGTGTTAATGCACAAAACTGGCTTACTGATGTTGTGCTGCAGTTCGGTCCTCAAAGTCAATGCAAGAAAAAGAGCTGCAGATTTTCTGTTAGAGTAATGATATTTTATAAATTGATTATTGATTAAGTTGGCATGATAGGGGGCTAGTTATGGCCTGATGATAAATCTCCGCAATTATGAGTGCCTTTGTTGAAGGCGTGATCTGAAATTTAATAATAGCATTCTAGTAGGTTTACATAAACTTGTAACTTGATTTAAATTATCAGGCTGATCACAAAGAAGTCCATAACACATCAGTTCCTAGACTAATGAACCATACATCCTTGTCGACTTTTGTAATGTTTTGACAGTTTTTGCCTCAGTGCCTCTGAATTACAAGTGTGTAGAGATGTATTGCTTACTGCTACGATAGGTCTCTCCCTCAGGGTATGGTAGGTCACGTTTTCTGAATCTGAATTGCTTAACTAAACAATGACAACTTCTATAATGCTTTAAAAGAAGGCTAAAATCGGTTATCATAGTTGTAATTGCAATTTTTTTTTCACAAGGGGAGATATTAAAAGAATGACATTTTTCAATTTCATACATTATTTAGCTTTTCTGAAATCGCACTTTTGGTGCTCTTAAAATATAGAGGATTTATATAGCAGTGTGATTAATTCTAAGATGATAGAAATCTGCTGTTGATCCTTTCTTTACAAACAGAGACGCAAAAATAATTCAGGTTTTAAAATCAGGCTGTCTTTACCTTCTCACTAATGAATATATTATGTGCATGAAACACATGTAGCAACCGTCTTATACTATTTACTTGTTTGAGTTTGTCCTGTCAGCTAACCTTGTTTAGTATGGGCATTTTTCATAAATAATATTTTTTTTTGTCCTTTTTTTGTCCTTCACTGTGTGGTGGTTTTCCTATAGTCGAAAACAAAGCCTGTGTTGCTCTATGTTTGACCTTTTCTATGAATTTTCTGTTTTCTTGAGTTCACAGGAAGCAAACCAGATAAATATAGGAAGGTGATTTCTATGAATGACAGGTGACATTAATATGAAATGTCTAGATTTCCTTATATTTGTCTGTTTCTCCCCTTTTAGACACGCAATAAAATGGGGCTTAAGTGCATCTTACACATTGAGGTCAGTTCTGCAGTAAGGATTGAATATTATCTCAGTGTTTGAAACAGTGCTTTTCTTTATTACTACGTTACAGAAGGAAAGCTAAGGCAGGCTTTATTAAACGTTGTGACCTCCTGAGATTTGGCAAATTTACCTATGGTGTTTCCAAGTACAGAAGTTTTGAGGATTCTGTCTTTTGTGGAAAGTAGTGAATCTTATAATTCACAGGATATTTCTCTAAGCGGGGTTATATTTGAGTGAAGCATGTTACATGATGCATCATCATTTAATTACTCATGGGAAGGTTTGGGAGCAATGATATTGGGCACTGCTGCATTTTGTTCTTACCTGCTCACATTCATGACCTCTGAAAGGGCTGTTGTGGTGCTGGAAAAAGGACAGCTGTGAGGATGATGATGGTGTCACTCATGTCCACCGTGTTGTCTTGCTCCCTTGTGGAAGCTGAATGTAGCATAAACCCATTGTGTTCTTTGCTAAAATCTGTTCTATGAATTTCAGAATAGGCCTAATAGTCCATATCATAGACCATCATTCTCATTACTGCCCATCATAAATGTGTAGTTTTCTGTTCAACAGTGCATTATTGTACCTTTGGATCCATTATCATTTAATACATTAAGACCTTAAAACTTTAATATATGGATTAGCACCCTTCAAAGCTCACTGACAGCCTAATAAGCAATTGCAAATAATTCAGTCTTTAAAAATATGAATTCTTCTTTTCAAAATGACATTGTTCTAGATGGAACATCCCTTACACCTGCCTCTTCAACCTCATTGCAGTCAGCAAGGACTTATGTACAATTCAAGCAAGTCTAATAAGATCTCAAGAACAGTAACGAATTTTCAAAATGGAGCAAGGTTCAGGCTGACTCTTTCATGTTCAGTCAATGAAGGACAATAGAGAAGAGCTTTTTCTACAGTTTGTATACATTTAAAATCACTCTGTTCTTTTTAGAGCCCTGTAAGTATCAGTCCTGCTGAAGCCATACAGGGCCTCCTACAACCCACAGCTTTTCTGTGTTTCCCCATTGCACTATGTGCTTGCTGCAGGTCAGTGTCTGAATGGCACAGAAGAAAAATAAATGATGTGGTTCTCCAGCTCTCTTACAGACTTCTCCCACTCAAATTTTCAGCCTTCCATTATATGATAATGGTGCCTTTCCCTTGGTCCTAAAACTAAGAGCAAGACCTTAGGCCTTTAGGATGTTTGGTGTTCTGGCCTAGCAGAACACCAGAACTATGTTAAGATATCAGACTTAAAGAATTACAAGTATGCCACGCTAGGGATACTGAGAATA
The DNA here is from genome assembly GCA_013398055.1 of Ifrita kowaldi. NCBI lineage: Eukaryota > Metazoa > Chordata > Aves > Passeriformes > Cinclosomatidae > Ifrita > Ifrita kowaldi. The sequence continues at coordinate 39,889 of VZRS01013768.1, read as the reverse complement.
CATAAAAGGTCTATAAAAAGAAAAGGCAAAATATCATCATGACATCACTATAGAGAATTTACAAAATGTGCAGCATAGAGAGCTTACAAGGAAAACCCTGGTGGGCTGAAATCTTGTTCTTTGTTCCTCAGTCCTCAGAGATTTCCTGCTCAAGAGCATTTGCAGTTAGATTTAAGACCCCCTACAAGAAAACATTAAGCTCTGTAAGTTCATTGATTGCAAAGATGATGCAATGTTGGCTTGGTCCCTGCACGAAGACATTTTTGTAGTTGCTTGGTCTGTAGAGATTCAAGATCCTGAGACAATGCTCAGTTCTGGCAAATAGTTGACAAATTATTAAACTGAAAGTGAGGCTGCAGATTAAGTCTAGCACAAATGAATATGCAGTGAATGTGTCACTGCTCTTAGACATCCTGTGCAGTCTTTGCATTCTTTCTTTTTTTCCCCCATTGTTTCCTAAAACTTCTTTGTCCATCTTATGATCTGTATATTTGCCATGTTTTAAATAAGGATAAATGCCTCTCAATTAGGGTAATAGCTGATAATGTGCATTAATTAATTCTGGTACAAATTGGTCTTTATTGTCACTGCATTGCACTACTAATGCCATAGAGTTGTTTGGCGGCTCATGCAAGGACTGAGAGCTGTGTCTAATGGCACAGTTGGTCCCTGCCAGGTGCTCATCCTCCACTGCAGAGGTCTCAGTGGTGCTGAGGTTGTCCTGTGTGATGGGGCCTCTCCCTGATCCTGTCATGCCACTTGCTTTTGGAAGAGTCTGTTTCTCTTACAGGAAATTACAGAAAATTTTAGCACTGATATAGCTTTGTCTTTGTTCTTGCTGGAACATAGGAGGGTGCAGGCAGCATGTGTGAAGGACCAAATTTCACATGAGAGTGGGCTAAAATACATGGAGATGCTGAACTGTGGCAGTGGGGTGGGCATCCTCTGCGCTCTGAGAGCGCAGCTTCCTGTTTCAGACACTTCTCTGTATTTGGCACCAGTTCATCATCATGCTGATGGTTCATTTTAGTTTAGTATTAAAGCAGGAAAGATAAATCAGAAACATCAGCTAAAGATTAAAAAAATATACTTTTATTGTTGCAGTTTTCCTGTCTTTAAGGGACAGTGACCCTGCTTGATTCAGTGTTAACTTTTGGATTATTTGTGGTGCTTTTCTTTTTCCCCCAGCCTACTATACTTAAACTGCAGGTTATTTTAAGCTTATTGCTTTTAAATTGCAGAGCATTTAAGACATTGTAGGCATATAGAATTAGCTTGGACAGTATTGAAGGTCACACTATAGAGAACTAAATTATAGTGACAGCTGGGTAGTCTGCATGATAGTCTTTTTATCTAGCTAATGTATCTGATTCTGGTTTTATTAACCAATGTTTATTCCTTCCTTCACTGGTAATTATACTTCAATACTTCAGCAGTGACATTTTAAACCTGTTTTTTTTTTTTTTGCAAAAATTTTTGTTTGAACAAACATCAGATTTATTTGGTTACTCTCATCTAGTCAAGTTAAAATGTGTTTCACTCATCGTAAATTTTCCTTGAAATTAAGCTTTTCTGTTGTTTTGTTTTGTAATGCTGTAATAATCATTGACATGGTGATAGATGAACAAAAACACTGGAGGCACAGTCTTCATTTATTACATGAAGTTTGGGAGAAGATGGATCTGGATAAAGATGCAACTGATCCTAGTGTTGCAATTGTTTTCAATTAATTGTAGCTTTAAAGACTTCCGACATTGTAGTAGCTTGTTAAAACAAAGTTGTGCTGTGCTGTTCCTCGTGGGCTGGGAGCACAGAGGTTGGCAATGGATCTCTTTGGCTTTCTGGGCTTTTTTTGTGCAAAAGACCCCTCTGTCCTCCTGCTATATATAATCATATACATGCTTGTAGCTGATGAGAAACATGCAAGCTGTTGCTCCTCACTAATTGCTAGTAGGGTCTCACATGGAGTCGTGTCCACTCCCACACGGTAACCTGAACTGTGGCTCCAATTATCATGTGCTAGCTTGCTTGGAGAAGGACTTTTAATCATAGTTATGTTTTCCATCACAAAGCTCTTGAGCATCTTTTGATTTGTTAGTATTTACAAATTATTTAATAAGCTGGTTTCAAAGTCTAGTTCAAATCAAAATTTTACAATTTTTGATATATCTGTAAATAGCACCTGAAATTGTTCAAGAATTATTTGAAGAGCGAGGCAATTGGTATTCCAAACAATTGTTTTGTGAAGGTTGAAATCTAGATCCACTGAGAAATCTGTGGAGAAAAAACTGCAGATAGACTCCCTGCTGCTTCTCCTATGAAAAATTAAAGACAAAACAGAAAATGACAGCACATAATTATAAAGAAATAGATCCATTTGTTAACAGTTCTATGGTGAAATTTTGTTATTGGCACTAATAACAACATAAACATTTGCATTCAGTGGAGAGCATGAAGTGGTATTCACAATGTGGTCAAAAATGTCCCTGTAGAGCTCTCAGTGAGAGGAGCATTGCTTTGAATACAACCTATCCAGCTATTGAAGAATGATATGTTGCTGTTGTGTACTTCATTCTTTTTTTTTTTTTCTTAAGCCCTATTCCTATCTAAAATGTTTTCCAGTATTAAATTCTCCTATGGAACTGAAAGATATCTTCCAAATGTATTTTCTAATCTGTATTTTTAAACTGCCTTTTTAAGTACATAAATGCACATGCTACAACTTATTTACTCATTATTCCTAAAACTTTGAGTAGGCTCTTTGAACTGAGGTAGAATAAATTCACTAAAGCATCTGCAAAATGAAAACTGTTTAGTAAGTGGCTGGCTACTAATAAATCTCGGGAAAAAACATACAGAAATGAAATAAGGTATTGATATAACAAAGAGGTGTAAGCAGCATCAGTACAATGCAGTAGCTTGATAAATCTGGTTTGAAATTTAAAAAAAGGGAAGACAATGGTCCTGCTCCTGAGAAGCAGAACTGTAACTGGGCTCTGAGAGTCCGTGATGGTACATGAGTTTTCCCATAGCAGCTCCACCTCCCAGCCCTCCAGAAGGAACTGGTGGGAGGAGATGGGAGATGTGATGTCCTTTCACAGCAAAGAACACTCCACCCATTGCACTGTGAATGCCTAGTGTTGATAACTCTGTATGTGCACCTATTTGGTGTAATTTGGGATTCCTTCTATTGAAGATCTTGCAGTTCTGAAAATATTCTGCAGGCTTTGCAGCAGAAACTGTCATATGCCAGAAATTCAGCTGAACACTTTTTAGATTTCTGTATGTCCAAACATCGTGGAGATGGTATCTGTCACAAATTGTACAGCTGCCGCAAGTGGTAGTTTTCTAATCAGAGGAGGCATAAGAAAAAAAGTCCTTGTTACATACCTTTAAGCTACTGCATTTAACTTTATTTCATTACCATGTAATTTTCTTTCAATTCTATAGACGGTGTGATAATTTCCAAAGCTGTTTGTGTCTGAAAATTAAGTGAAGATGTGACGTGCCTGGAACAGTCTTACTTCAGTGACCTAAACTACTTAGCTCTGGTAAATGTTCACAACAATAAAAGCTACCTATCCAATGCCCAGTCACCACAAGTTATCCAAAACAGCTGTGACAAAAAGACACTGTACTTTAGGCCTGATAAGAGTCAGTGGCTGGGAATATTTCTCTTTTTTCTGATAGTGAAACTGATGGTGTCTGTTTTCTCTATACAGTGGTAGCATTTGTGATTCTTGTACCCATTATAGAAAGAAAAAGGTGAAGTTGTGTTCTAGGCCTGTCATTTTCAATAATCTTTAAGAAGGAGATAGGGAAACTCTAGCATTTTAATGTCAGAAAAGTATTTGTTCATTTGAAGGAGATCTGAACAAACACAAAAGGACCTAGCAAGGTAGTAGGAACCAGAAGAGCAGATAAAATGTGGAAAAAACTAAGACAATTTTAGTGGTGTCTGAGAAGCATTTGAATTCTGTAAAAATGATACGCTATTAAATATACTGCTTGATAAAAGAATTATGAATTATCAACTGTTATACATACATTACAGCCATACAGAAGTATTGTGTGGTAAATAGTGCTCATCAAGGAAAGTAAAAAGTGTTATAGTCATTTAGGACTACTGAGTCTGCAACCAATCCGTTAATCAGGTCACTGGTTTACTTTATAGTAAGCCAGCTATTAAGAAATCTTTAATCTTTTAATAACTGCTTTTGTCATTAATGCAAAACATATCTGAGTCTCCTTGTGCTGGTGTAAAATAAGATTTATTGCAGTTTGTCAGACATTTTCTTCTTTCCCACTTGCAGATGTTGAGAAGGATACTTTAATAGAGGAAAGAGATTGTAAGCTTGCACATTTGGTTCTTTCTGTAGTCATTATTATATGTAGGTTCAGTATTTTGTAGGCTCCATCAATTGTCTTACTATACTATGAAAAAACCATATTTCTCGTTTGAGGAAAAAAACAAGGAAAACGAGAGGGTGTATCAGTGTATGGGTACGTAAGTTGAGAACAGCTAACAGCCAAAGGGCAGTAACTCAAGCAGAAATGGGTATTGTAGTGCTCAGAGAGCGATTGCCTTGGCAGTTATTTCCCCTAGGAATGGGATAAAAACACTTCCAAAATACAGACACTTACCTACATGTGCTTCTAACCAGTTTGTGTTTTCCCAACCTACTTAATGGCAAATAAAACCCAAGTTAAAAGATTAACCTGCCTTATCTTAACCCAACTCTTTTGAGACATATGCACGTCAATATTCCTTTTCCTTTCTGAAGTACTTTCCACTGCCTTGAATCTTTTTCTATGTTTGCTGCCCAACATGCACAGCCTGCTATGTGCTGGAGAAAGTATCATGTCTGGGGTAATGTGGCTGGAAATCCAGTAGAAATGAGATGTGGGGTGGGGTTGTGAGGGATTGGGAAGCCAGGGGAACAGCAGCCTCTGTGGGGCTCAGAGTGGCCCCTACTGGGAGCCTGGTGTTGGTGCACTCTGGTTCCTTGCGTTGCCTTCAAGGGAACATGACCCAGCCCGTAAGGGAATGGAGATTTAGCAAAGCTCAAATATCTGCTCAAGTGCTGGACTCTGTGTCTGCTTTTATTATTGATTGGCCAGTGGAGAAGGCTAGTGTAGAGAAATATGGCACTGAGATGACATGAGATGAAATATTTTCTCAGTTAGGAGTGACCTCGTAATTCCCAAATGGCGGTATAAAGTGGTACTCCAAATGAATTATGTGGGGACATCCTAATGAGTAAGGAGTTGTTTTGGATCAAGTTCTAGCCACTACAGAATTTCTAAGGTTAAAAGAAATGTATTTCCAATCACAGTTCCCCATACAAAGACAAAATTGAGAAAGCTGCACCGGTGGAGCTACAGGCTACTTAGTTTATTTATCCGTGAGGTAATAATGATGTTTGGCAAATGGGGTTGAATGCAACCATGGCATTCAAATGTTTAGGTAATGTTCAAGACCATACACATTTTGTCCTTGCTTTAACTTTAGATCATAAAGGGCTCTAAAACATATGTTCATTTCTTGCAGATAAGGCTTGGGGTTTTAAGTACGTCCATATTTACTATGATGATTTTTTTAAAATTACAATAAGAGTCATGCATAAATCATTGTTAAGAAATGTGTAAGGTTTTTAGCTAAAAGATTGCTTAGCTGATGTTTAGCTTCTTCAAGAGACCTTAAGGGCTATTTGTGTACAAGCCACAAGACTAGTGGACATAAAATATAAAAAATATTAGTGAGAACTTTTCTCAGGTGATCTGCAATGTTTTATCTTCTGCAGAGGGCTCTGTGAAGAGTACAACACTTTTTACTGCACTGTCAGGTCTCTGCAACATGGTTCTTACACTGAGATGGATGTAGGTACCTTGAAACTGCTTATGTAAAAGAAGTAATTTCATAAAATCTGACTTTTATTACAGTTCCCTTCATCATGTTGACATAAGGAGGTTTTGTTACCTGTGACTTTTATTAACTCACATAACTGGTCAGTTTGAGCGATGCTCAAAATTTCTCCTTCAAAGGGCTGTAGGAATGCAAAGGCTAAATAGCATTTTAAACATGTCACTTTCCAGCAAAATGCTTCCACTGTGTAAAGGAAATATAAAGTAAGGAAAACTTGCTTAATTTGAAGGTTGTAGTGGATCCTGACATGACTACTTCAAATTCCTCTATGCAAACTGGAAGAACTGAAGTATTTTCACTGCCAAATTTTACTTTTACCAGACACGTGCCAAGTGATGTAGTGTAAAGAAAAACTGTTTTACAGGTATAGCTTTCCCTCACCGTAAAGACAATGAAAGTTTTTTGAAATTTAGTCTAGAAATATGCAGTTTTATTTGAAATTAATTGCTACCTAGAATAAATTCATGCGATGCACGCTTTTTTTCACAAATACCTCAATGAAGAGAGCTAGAGAAGCACCAACAATATTTATAAAAATAAGAGATGAAACTGCCTTCAGGCCAGACATTCCCAATACCATGGATGGCTGGAAAAAGAATGTCAAAGGTTGCATGACTTTTGACACTGTCTAATAGGTTTATGATCATGGCAAAAAGATAAATAAAATGATTAACTCTAGGTCCTAAAGCTAAGTGTAATGGTCCTGTTGAATACCTCATCCTTCATTGGTGGCTCTGTTGTGTACGTGTATTTGGGATACCCCAATAGAGATACTGGTCCTCAGTCCAGGTTTTCCCCAAACAGAAATATTTGGTAGCTTTTCTGCTTGATAAGGTCTTGATGTCTTTTTGCTTTCCATGATTACTTTAACTAAAAACCCTCTAAAATCAGTGTGGTCAGAGAAGTTATTTATATCTGATGCCTGGTTTGGTTGGCAAACACCTCTAAGATCACCAAGTCTGCCCCTTGACAGGTTAGTGAAAGGTTATAGGCACTTTGATAGTAGTGGAGAATTAGGTCTTTAGCACTTTTAGAGTTGGCAACTTAAAATAAGTGGAGAGGTTTCAACTTGAATAAAGTCACGCAGAGGGCATGTGAGATTCCATTGGTACTGCAGACCAGACAAACTATGCTGGAGTGCACAAACATAGTTCACGGTGTAAGTAATACCACAAAAAATAAGAAGGACTCTGAATATTAATATTGATCTTTCTTAGCCCCTTTTATATTTATTTAGAGCAGTTTTTAGGTGTTAAACAACTCTGAAGGTGCATAAGGGTTTAGGCCAGGGTGCCTAGGGGGATGTTGCTGGCTGCCCTGGGCCATGTGGGCCCTGGCACTGCTGGAAGCACCGTGCTGTGGTCAGGCCAGCTCCGGGTGCCAGGGCCAGCGGGGCACAGAGCAGCATTCTAAAGTGATATGGGCTGCTGGGCAAGGCTCTGTGCCTGGGCTGCAGGAACGATCATGTGCAACTTTTTTAACCACTGTGAGTGTGACCATGATTGTCACTGCTTGAGAATGTGCCTTAGTTTGTCCTTTCATGGCCCTGAATAATATTTTATTTTACTACCTGAACCTAACTAGGGTATACTGGCATTTATATGTCTTATTTTGTCCAAAGAAATGCTGAGGGGAAGAATATAGGCGTGTTGAAATATGGCTTGAATTTATGATATACATTTACATTCTCTGCAGGGGTAAGACCATCTTGCTGTAATTACATAGTTCATCAACTGGCCACTGCTCATGGGGCTTGCCTCGCCTCTTGCTGAATGTGGGGACCCGTACATTAATTTTAACTCTGATGACGATTGGCTGCCGTGCTCCCTGTTGTCACTGCAGCTGTGGAGATCAGGCCTAATGATATGCCACAAAATCGGTGACAGTTTGCATACAGACACGGTTTACTCAGGTCTCAGCACTGCCATTCTCAGAAGATGAGGAGGTATTGAACTGTCAAACTGAGACTGAGCAGGTGACAGCTGATGCATTTTAGATCAGCTGCCTTCATGACTGATTTAGTAAACCTAACTGAGTGCAAGCGGGCTTTTTCTCCTTCAATATTATGCTCTTCTTTAGAAAAATAAGAAGAAACTGAAGCTGTGGAAATGTGCAATTTTGTTTTTAAACACTACCATTTATTCCTTCTTCTCACTTTGAAACCTTTTAGTGTAAAAATGATAAGGATGCAAGATCTGAGAGGATTTTTTCTACAGAATGAATTGAGGTGGAGAAGTATTTTTATCCTTTCCACAGCTCTGTGTCAATTTAACATCTGACTCAGTCAATCACTCTACCTGCTGTCTTCTATATATCATACAACTTCTTTAAATAGATAATGCTCAAAATAACTTAGATAAGCAACAACATGGGGAAACAAGCAGTAAATATAACAATGTGTTTCCTTTCCTTTCCTGAGTTGCTTCCTAATTTGATAATGTTGATTAAAAAATGAAGGTAATTCATAGTACGGTGAGTTAGCCTAGGATGAAGCCATTTCACAAAACACAGCAAGCTTCTAGCAGGCAATGATGAGGCAGAACAAGTGGCATTGTCAGTGCAAGGTGGTGCTCATAGAGCTGATTTCTCTGCCACATAAGAATTAATCTCGTGTATGCAGAGAGATGTTTCCAGTCATTTCTCTTTGATAACACTAAAATTTGATAGGCCTAACAGGAGTTTTAAGTGGAAAACTCTTTCCTGTCCATCGCTGTTTTACAGAATGTCCTTTTGGCAGAACAACTGCATAGTCACACAAGAGGGAGAGAAATTTTGTAGATGTCATTTTCTTGGCAGCATCCAGTTTGCTCAGAGCATTTTTTGTCTCTTGTGTCTACTGGTATGCAAAAGTAAAGGATGTGGGAAGAGATCTCTTCTCTACATCTCTCCTTTTCTTTCTTTTTGACTGAAATATTCCCCTCAGAAAAGCTTTGTCATTGCTTCCTGTGGTCTTGGGAATGCTCCTTTGTCTGATTTGACTAGCAGGGAATACAGTGCATAATATATACCTTGGGTTCAGAAGAAAAGAGATTTTTATGTCAAGAGAATTTCCTGCAATTTTTCTTAAACACTTAAAAACATAAAGATGAGATGCTACTATGAAGAGTGTGAAGTATATTTCTGACTTGATAATACATTACATATGTTTGTTTTGTGTGTGTTGTATTGTTTTTGAGAAAATGTTTTGTTTTTTTTCCATCTGTTAAATACTGGAAAATTGGATCACTGGAGCAGTGAGTAAACTTGGTGAATATAATGGCCAGAGATGTCTGAACCCTTCTGTATTTCTTTTATTTCCCCCACAAAATTGCAAGCTGAAAATGAAAAGCAGAAGCTGAAAATTTATGCAGAAGTCACATAAATAATATTCCTCATCACCAGTGTAGCTGGGACTGCATTATTTCTGGTGATGACTGACGTATTCTCTCACCTCTTTGTCCTCTCCTCATGAAAATGCTTTGCCACTCCTGAGGAACACGAATGTCAGACAAAGTGCAGAGTCTGCGCTTTGGCTTTGCCTTTGGGAGGGCTGAGGGACAGAAGGGGCCATCGAGGAGATGAGCAGAGCTGTGTTGGAGCAGATATGCCAGTCACTAGAAGAAAGGTGGTGACCCAGGGAGGTGACAGTGCCAAATCACTGTGTGGCTCAGTCCCAAATCACTGTGTGGCTCAGTCCCAGACAGCCCAATTCTCTAGTGGTTGTTGTTACTGTTTTCTTGGTGTATTAAAAAGGAGACTGGGGGGGCAGTGGTTGCAGGATGCTTTACAAATCAGAATTTTATGTATATTTATGTATATATATAAAATTAGCACTTAAAGCAGCCTTTAAAAAGTAATAAAACTCAAAATACTTTACTATTTCCAGGTAAGTGTGTGCAGGGGGAAAGAGAAGCATTTTTTAAATCTGTTATATCTTCATGTTAGAGAAATGCCTTACAGTTCTTGCTGCAGGCTGTCTTCCCTCTATGCTCAAAATTCACTTCAATATTTATTGCAATTTAAAGCTCTATTATTGAGTATAGTGATGCAAAACAGCAGTCCAGCAGAACGTTTGCTCCACAGACTCTGTGCTACCAGTCCTGCAATATCAAAAAACAGCCCCATTTGGATTATAGAGAACAATAATGTTATCGGGGGATACTTGCGAATTGCATTCTATCAACTTCTGTGATATTTATTTCAACTATATATGTAATTTGTAGGTTCTGATTCTTTGTAGGCATCTTGGTTTTCCTTTCAATTATTCCAAAATATTCCATTTTTATTTATAAGTTTCTTTTCCTATCTCTAGTGGATTTATTAAACTCCATTCATGATGCTGCTGTCCCTATAAACTACACACTGGTCCCTCAATGCTGCTTGACTATCAGTGCCATTTATGTGTGAGTTGTGGGGCCAGATACTACAATCCTGTCACTTAAATCAGGATGGCTGCCTGGGACTGGGCTTGAGCCCTCATGGTTTGTCATGATTCAGCATTCTTGCCGTCAGGGAAGGAGATAAACACAGCAGCGAAGTGGGCAGAGGGTGCCTTAATCAGAGTTGTTAATGAGAGGAAGGCATTTTTCATTTTAATGGTGCAACAGAATTTTTGCCCCAATTCACTTTTTTCCTTTACCTCTGTGTATAGTTTATTACACAGAAATACATGCTTGGGATCAAGTTACCTGGAGAGAACTAGTGCACACCTGGGCTATAAGTATTTTGTTTCCAGGAACAGACAGAGGCAGATGTTTATCGAGGGTGTGAGACTTGGGGGGCATAAAATGGTGGGGTGAGCTTCCCCTCTTGATGTATTAATTAGCATAACAATTACAGTTAGAGTGGCCTGCCGAGACCTTGCTGGTGGCATCAAAAGTCCTGAAAGAGAGAAAACAGTGATTTCAGCTTCTCTCATGTTATTTCTCTTTCTAGACAAAAGCAGCAAGAGAGCGCAAAACCAAAGGTACGCTGAGGGATGGGGTAACCCCATCAGATCAAGGTGTTTCCATGGCACTGCTCCCCAGCCCAAGTCCTTATGGGCATTGTTAGTGGCATATGGACTGCAGGCATCCCTTTACTGTAGGGCAGATGTTTGTGTAGCTCACTGAGGGAAAAGGAGAGGGTTCATTGCATTTGCAGCTAAAGTGATATATTTAGACCTTGCTCTAAAATTATCAAGTCACTTCAGCCTTCTTGTATTTTACTCTATAGGCTTGTAGTTTTCAACCTTTTTGATCTGTGAACCTCTCAACCTTTCCCACTGAAGATCCAGATCTCTGTATAGTGAGTTAAAGGCCCACTGACAATCAGCTTGAATTTTTAATGTTTTCTTTTCAAGTTTTCCTTACAGACGTCCCCAGACCTTGAGTGCTTGGTGGACTACATTGTGAAAACCATTGCCCTGAGGTACCAGTCACTCTGAACTCTGAGCCTAAAGCTGCTAAAAAGTTGAAGATTTTGGCTATGAAAAAATACGTATTCTGTTGAGGAAAAAGTGGTGATTTTGATATGGAGAGCTCATACTATTATCTTTGAAAATATTTACATTTTTCCTTTGCAAATTTTAAGTAAGCTGGGTCTTGGACTCTGATGTTTGAGTGTCCAGCAGTGAGGATGGGAAGCAAGGACAGAGGTAGCTGAGGAAGAGGGGTGTGAGTGATGCTTCCCTCGACAAGGTAGTAGCATGTCACAGACCCGAAAGACCAGAAATTCAGGTTGTGCTGTATGATCCTTTGGAAAAGGAGGTTTTCCATAAGGAGTTAGAAGTTTGTTGAAAGAAATGCATTGCAGGAATTGGTGTTTCCTGACTGAACAATCATTTTGTTAGTCAGGTGTCAGTCAAGCTGAGGTGCAAGCTCAGATGTCCCAGGTATTTTAGCATTGAGTTTGAAGTTACTGGCAGAAGTTTGTCTAGAGAAGTAATTTGGAAAGGGTAGTGGTGAAGAGAAAATGAAGTCTGATGGGAGGGATGGTGCTGAGAAAATAATTCTAATTATCCAATGACCTGACTTTTAAAATTACTATAGAATTCTGTCAGAAATAAGGGGTAAATAAAGTCAGCACAGGAATCAGCCAACTAGGAGAATATCAGGCTTTTGTTTTCTTGGTTTAATGTTCTTTGGATGCGTGCTTCTTAGGAGAACTTATCAACAAAGGCAGCAACTATTTATTTTTTCCCACAGCCAAAAAATAATTTTTGTTTACGCTTGTGTCTGGATCTCCCTGCTGGCTGCGAGCTTTCCTTCGACTGTCTAGGTAGGGACAAGTTAGAATTATATGGTGCAGAACACCTGCTTGCTCCAAGATGCTAAACTGCTGCTTAATAGAAAACTTGATGTCTTACTTGTGTAGTTCTCAATATGAATTTACTATTTTTTTGACTCCTGGCTGTGTGTGATGACTTCTGTAATGAGGAGGAATGGCTAAAAATCAATGGAAAGCTGTTTTAAAACTTTCACGCATGAATTGGTATGTGTGCTTGGCATAGATTCTCAAACGCAGTCAGAGGAAATTAATGGAAAGAAAAGGATGCTGGCAAGGAGGAGGTGCATCAAAGAAGTTTGGATTAGATTATGCTAGGTAAAGCCTTTTTAAGCAGCATAGGGAGCCAGTAGTATTTTTTGTTTGTTTTTAAGGAATATTTTTTTCCTGTCTGTACTTAAGCAAATCCTGGAAAACAGAGTAGTGCCAAGCACTTTTAGACTTTAGGGATCTTGAAGAAGAAGCTGGCAGTGAACCATGAGCATTTTATCAGCCAGCTTGTTCCAAAACTCTGGGGTCTACAAAGGAAAGCAGATTTGCTTTTTAGTTGTCTGCCAGACAAAGATGGATTGCATCCTTTACATGGCCAAAGGGGGAAGAGAGATTCTGTTTAAGGGGACAATTTGTTTGGTTGTCTTTCTTTGACTGGAGCATTGCTTTTAGGAGAAGGGGAAACTATGATAGCTGACATAGGCTTCGTGGAAAAACATTACCTCAGATGATGTGGAGCCTGCCAAGATGTGGGGAGAGGAAAGAGACTGAGATACACAGTGTCATTGCTGGTTCCATGCCTGGGAAACTAGAAAGTATTAAAGTGTCCAGCATTTGCTATTAGATAACAGCTTTTGGAGGTCTGTGTAATATAAACCCCTCCATTTTAGTAATGTCCAATTAAAGTTCCTTTTGCTTCAGAGAAACTACTGCTAACAATATTAACATTAATATTGGTGCTTCTTAAAGGGAGACTTTTGTACACTGATGCCTAAATTTATGCTGGGTTTTTCCTATTTTATGATCCCATAAATTCTGCTCAGGTTTCTTTTCATTTTTGAAATGTACCTATGATAGTGCAGAAAACAAACAAAAAATGTTTTGGCAAATTACTAACTGCATTTTTGAGTGGTCTGTATGTGGTCATGTAAACACACATAGAAAATGAATATTTGTAGAAACAACATTTTGCACTTGTAGTCAGACCTTTGTTAATAGGAAGGACTGAAACAAACTTGTCCTTGAATTTCATCTGTTGGTTTGGTGAGGAAAGAGAGATTTTAACAAAGAATGAAGTGAGGGGGAAATAGACATGAAGATAAAAGATAAAAGACTGAAGAGGAAGGAGAAGCAGATAAACAGAACACTACCTGATGAAAGAGTTTAGGCCTCCTGGCAGCCTTACTGGCATTTCATAAGGATTAGATCACATTTTAAATATTGCATGATGAGAGGTGTTTCAGCATTTAGGAAGGAGGTTTTGGAAACAAAATAATATTGATGTGGTACTTCACCTGCTTTCTGCAGAAATGAAATAGCTACTGGTCACTTGCGCAGCAGCTCCCGGCACTAGTGGCGATAGACCTCAGAAGTTCCTTAGTTGGTTTTGTGCTTATCAGGAAAGGGAGAAATCTAACTGCAAGTCTCCAAAAGGTGCTGGTAGCTCTCCTTTCTTTTGGGATTTCTCTTATGTTTTATAGGTAGAGGACAAGCTTGGCAAAGCCGGGTATGTTTTGAGAGTAAAAGAGATTATGGCTGTCTTGGTCAGCTGAAGTTGATCTTGTGTTCCTGAATAATATCCTATCCATGCCCCTACGTGCCAAAGTGAACTGGCAATTCAATAACTGTTGCTGAACTTCAACATTGCTAGTTAAAGTATAGTGTAATATTTGCTAAAATTATTAAAGCCAGGTGCAGACAGCATACATGTGTTACATTAGAAAAATACATTTGTGTAGATATGTAACTTCTTATTTTTTTGCTATGTTGCTTGTTTAATGCATATGACTTTTTTTAAAACAAGGAGAAAAATTCTAGGAAAAACAATCCTTTCTGGGTCCTTTTATTATGGGTCTTATATCGAATTGTGGATAGACTTTGGAAATCTTTTCTTTCAGGGAAGTGGAAATGCCACAGGAATAGATGGAAAGGAAATCCCATTCTGCTGCTCCTCTCTCATCTGCCAGAGGTTGGAGGAGGGCAGTGTGCTCACGGCAAGGTGTGAGTACTCAGTGATTCTCCAAGCCAGAGACAGACCAGCTCAGTGCATGAAGTGACAGGAGTTATTTGATAGGATGGCCAGTGCAATTGTCCTGTGACAGACGGCTCTGCCCAGTTCCAGTATGCAAAGCAGGCTTATGAAGCAGCCTGACATGCCATCAGGAGCTGGCACAAGCAGTAGGACGTGGTGAGAAATGGAACTGCTCTGACCAGGTCTTTGCTCCTCTGTGTGAATGAGCTGTAAGTGCACACGGGGCTGGTGCTTAGTTTCTTCTTCCTCCTCACGGCTGTCTATTCCTTATTGCAAGCTCTGGTTTCAAGGCACAGTGGCAAGACAAAAAAGAATAAACAGATTTGTGACGTAAGACCAAAGACTCCTTATTTTGAGAACCTTTTCTGAGCAGTACTTGCACAAAGGTACCATTAATTTATAATGTTTTGGGAAAAGACATTACCTGGAGAGAAATCCTGTCAGTAAATGTATTTTTAACTTGCAGTCCTAGCCCTTTATTTTTCAGCTCTAGTATGGACTTTCCCCCAAATCCCTAGTTACATAGTTCAAAGAGATGAAGCTATTGGATTATTGTCTCTTTCCCGTTAAGGAGCCTGCAAAATTCTTCCTGGACCCTGAGTGCAGAGGCTATTAAATAGAATGTTTTGGTGGTTACTTTAGAGCATATGCGCACAGTACATGTGAATGTAATTTAAGACAGAAGGTCTTGCCATGGTAGAAGAGTATCTTAGGCTGTAGGCAACATTTTATTTAATTGTGTTTCCTGAGGAAAATTTCTCCACTTCTCTTCATCCTAGCCATCTAACTGTCCTTAATTTTAGAAAAAAGAACTTGGCTGTCAAGAAAATCCTTCTACTATCTTCTTGATCAGAGTTTCTTCTGCAGATGAGGAAACAGAAACAGTACAAATACCTGTGAATTGGTGCTATCCAGGTCATTGATCAGCACTGCTTTGCACAAGGCACTGTACAAATGTCCGGCAAGAATAATCTCTCCACAGCTTCTAGAAATACATAACAATAATGCATATAAAATATATTTGTTCTCTAAACCCATATTCCTACATTGTGTCTACAGACAAATGAAATGTGTCAGGCAGCCCTTGTAATGAGCAGTATATCCATGCCCGATTGACAGAATTCTTTCTATATAATAAGATTTTTTTTCTTTTCTTTTTTTTTCTTTTTTTCCTTTCAAATCCAGTAACCCTTAACTGGGAAAATTATCTTCTAAATTCAAGAGGTTCGTGTAAGAGAAGATACAATACCAATCAAATGTAACAATGAAATGTGTAAAATGTTTTATTTAGTGAATCCATGGAGAACACTTATTGCTACCTGCATCAACTAATCATGAGCTCTGAGCGAGGCCTGAAGGGAGGTTCTCAGGCTAGTACTAAATCAGTCCTATTGGCAAAAATGCTTCTAACTACATAGGCTATTAAAGGAAATTATTAAATTTGGCGTCTTGGAACATTGGAACTTTGATATGACATTTTACTAGCAAGTTTCCTGAATTTCCTAGGCTTCCAAATTTCCAGTGAGTCTAAATAGAGATGTTACATTGCAAAGGAAATCATAAAATGCAGGAGTAATAAAATAGTTTTAATTTTTTCTCATTTGATTACAATTTCTTTTCAATTTCTTCTCCCTCCCCAAATAGCATAAGAAAAACATTTTCCGTGTTACATTTTCCATGGATAAAGCATAAAGAGATCAGATTCTGTATTAGCTCCAGAAAAATTTAGCGTTGGTGTTATTGCTGAAAAATGACCCAAAGAAATGTGAAACAGGAATTTTTTTCTCATGATGCCTTGTCTACCATGACAACGTATAAAGAAGATAACAATTTTGTTTTTTCTTTTCAAAATGAAATATCTCCCTCTGAGAACACAGAGAAAAGATTGGCTATGTCCCCAGACTTTAAATGAGAAACAAGGATGATTAATCTCTTTAAAAAAAAAAGGACTCGTTCTTTGAATAACATGTTTGATTTTCAGTTAAAGATCTGTCGAATAAAAGTCTAAGCACTTTCAACAATTTCAACACTATTTTGAAATTTTAACTAATCTCATGTTATGCTGGCTGTTATAATTGGATTGCCTCTCTTGAGTTTTCTAGGAAGAGCATAAGAGATGAGAATAGTTTTTCTGATATGATAAAAGATATAACTGCCCTATCACATAGCTTCATTCACTTTTGTCTGCCAGATTAGCTGTAAAAGCAAAAACTACTTTAAAAGAAAAAGCATTTTATAAGCTTTTTTACTTTCTTCAGGTTTTTCTTTGAGAACAATTACATCTTCAGTAAATTCCTCATCCCATGTTGTGTTGGGCAACCATCTGCTTATCTGATAAGCTAAGATGAATTTGGAATAATGCCACTTATTTAATTGGAATTTTAATTCAAATGTTAAAGCAATCTTGATTTTTGTATATATATTACTTGATTTTTGAATATATATGTTAGGGACTCATCTGATGGTCTCTTTTTGTGTTTACTGGATATGTGTTTCTGATATTTTTATTAATGGTAGAATATACTATGAATTCTAGCATTATTTTGCAAACTGCCCAGTCCTGTGTTGTAAAGGTAAGCATTAAAGCTCAGAAAAGTCAGTAGTAGGTGGAGTCAGAAAGATCAAACTGATAGCAACAAAGCGCCTGGTGCCCTGAGAGTAGGAGAACAACAACGTGCAGAGAAATGGTAACACTGGGCTTGGCAGCTTTGAGATCTCTGCTGGCACCCAGTGATCTTTCAGTACAGGACAATCTTTTCCCGTCAATGAACTGGCAGATAGACCATACATTTACAGAGGGTGGATGTGTTCTGAAGTGATGCCAGCACAAGGTCTTTGTTTTACTGGGTTTTTTCAATCGATACAGTTCTACGTAGGGATGCAATTAAGTCAGTCTAAGAATGCCTGTAGCACTATGTTTTGCTTTCTAAGTGAACATGACTTATAGACACAATATCATATAGTCTATCCACTTCAAAACTATGCAGAGTTCTTTAGTAAGCCTTGGAAACAGTGTGAACTCCAGTTATCAACTTCTATTGCTACCTAACACATCCGTTTTGTGGCTTTTACAGTTGCACCCAGACTTTCAAGAAGTCAATCCCCTATAGGTATTTTGGGAGTAGAAAGCAAGAGTGTGAGGAAGAATAGGGCAAGAAATCAGAGGTATGGTACCATGGCCCGCGGCACTACCTTTATCAGAGCTTCTCTCTCCCTCTCCATGGTGTAGCAGAACATTCTTGGCTTCTTAATGCTTGCAACAAGGAGCATTGCCCTTGCATTGGATCCTTTCTAGACATTCCTCTGAACCCATGCTTGTGGACCTGTTTATGTGAAAGATGTATGCAAATACACCGCTGTTGGCTTCAGAATCAGATTTTCTACTTACTTTTCCATACCTGAAAGGAGTGAAAATACGAATCATTGCCTGAATCCACAAAAGAGCTATTTATGCATGCCTAACTTTGTAGTAAGTGCACTCCGAGAATATTAAGTGGGGTAAAATACTTAATCCCAACAAGGATTAGATACAGGAAATGCCTAGAGAATTTGAAACTCAAAGCAGCCTGTCTATATCATGTACCGGATGCTTTTTAAAATTGCATTTTCTAAATGGAAGTGTCTAATCAACATGTCTACTTTGGATGCTTGGGGTTTTTTTTTTTACATCTGGCATAATACACACAGTGAAAAAGCTGTCCTCTTCCTCCTAGAGACCTTAAAAATTTAGCAGCGGGACAAGAAAACCAGATGGAAAGAGGTAGATGGAACAGTGAGAAGAAAATGTGGAAGGGCATCATAGGACAAGGCATATTGTGTCCAATGCTTTGTTTTGCTTTGTTTACATAAACTTTTCTAGTTCCAGATTCTGTTTTCAGGAAATTTTAATGCCTAATGCGATTATTTACACATGATCTTTTCTTTCATTTCACGCATTTTCTTTCTCTGGAAAGGTTTATAATGGAAAGCGCTGCTGTACTCCTTTTGAAATCCTGCTGCTTCAGACTTACTTTCCTCTTCCCATCTTGACGGAAGTATAAATGTATCTCACTGAACTTTACTTAAATAGTAATTGATCTTTATACCTGTGAGCCCCCTTTCTGATAGTGACCACATTTAGGGCCATTGTGAAACCTTTTTGACCTGATTATGTGATTCCAATCAGTTCTGCACTGAACTGCCCGCAGTGCCAGCTGATAGAGTCGCCGTGATTTAGAGGTCAATTCTCATGTCATTGACAGCAGCTACACACAGGCTGGCAGAGGCTGGTTTGGCCCTTCATGATGAATTTGGGTTATTTCTTATTTTTCTCTTTCAACTTTTATCTTTTTGTTTGAGACTGTACCTGTTCCCAGATGCTTTTTATATTCAGTACAAGTTCTTGCTGCGATCATCTCACTCTGAATGTCTCTTGCTGAATGAGACTTCAGTAACAGCTATATCTTTTTGTACTTTAAATGTGAATTTCAGCCTTGGTTAAGCAAGAAATTAATTCTGACCTGCCTGCTGTACCAAACCTGCCAAATGAATGGCTATTAACTCTGGGTTATTAAACCCCCAAAAGCTTTTCTGCAACTTCTGGGAGCTGACCTGGAACTTCCTTTACAAAAGGGAGTGAAAAGAAAATCAGAAGTTGCAGAGGATTTTTGTGGCTTTTTAAATTATTTTTCTTTTTTTTTTGGCAGGTGGAGTGTGAGTAGAGAGGAGTGCAGTATGTAAATATCAGATATTCTGTCTTCTGGTTTATTTTTTATTTCCTCAGGCTTCTGGCAGAAGGACTTGCTACTGTCTCTATGTCAAAGTCAGTCGATGGTATTTGTTGCTGACTTTCTTTTTCTGTCCTGTTACTGGTAGGTTTTCAAGTTTTCCCTAAACACAGGTTAGATAAACTGACAGTTTGCTGGTTGTGGGCAGTTTTCCCCTCGGGCTTGTGTTTAACACAGCACAGGGGTTTGTTTGTTTGGATTTTTTTCATGTCACTCTCTGCAGCTGGAATAATTTTCCATGTATATTTTATGTTTTTTAATGTTGGACATACATTTAAGAAAGCAAACAAGCAAGCCCTCTTCCAAAGGTAAATAAATAGGTGTTCCAGACCCAAGACCTGCAACTGGACATTCGTGCCTGCTGGGCTCAGCACCCCCATGGGCGCGTGAGTACTTTCTTCTCTTCTAACTGGGCCTTTTCTGCCTTTAACCAGCTCCTTGGCGCTTGTGAGCTGATGGTCTGTCCTGCAGGTTCTTTCCTTCTACCCCTTTGCCTCTCCAGTACTGAAAGAGCTGCTGTGCTATTCTGAGTGCAACTGGAATTACTATTTATTGTGTAGGTAGAGTAACCTACATCTAAGGTAGATGCATCCTCTATGGGCAGACTAATACAACAGTGATATTTAACAGATACCAAGATAATTGACTGATGCAATTAATTATAGACAGAAATAGGTAGAGACAAAATAGATACTTCAAATCTGTCAAGCATGTTTAACACTGAGATTACTCAGCAAAGCAGAGTGGGGATTGTTTTGGGGTGTTTGAGCAGTGCTAATCTGTATTATCTAGTTGCTATCTGTTTTATCTGTTTGCTAAGCCTTTTACACAGAGATATTCACTCTGCTGTGTCTATATTAAACGTTTGGTTATCCCTACCTAGCACTGGTAGAGTGTAAAACCTCCTGTATGCAAGGTGTGATGGGTGTGCTGATTGAAGGCCTGAAGATTGACTGAGCTGGAGCATTCTCAAGGCTTCAAGAAAGGTTTTTACTTGACGTGCTTTCCCGCAGGAGTTCACATTTGCTGTTTTATCTCTGGGAGTGAGCTTAGTGACAGACACACACGGAGAGCCAGGGAGAAATGCCATGGGAGCTACTTAACAGCATTCAGATGCAGAGATGGCATTTGATTCCCACGTTTCTTTGCTGCAGCCACTTTATAAGAAATCTAAATCAGGAAACTCTACAGGGTATCAGGAAAGCAGACCTCTGATCTGTGTGCTCTCACCATCAAAAAAACGAGTCCTGCTTCTGAAACAATAAACAAATCTAAAGGTTATTATTGAATAGCTCCTGTTTATTTTGGTGGAGTCGGTGAAGTGGCAGAATAGCAGGTGTGTGGACACACCACCGTGCATCGTAGGACCACAAGAGTTCTCTGACAAGGTGCTAACAGGTTGCCTGACATACTCACTGTAGCTGCTTTCATTTAATGTAGGAATTGCGTTAGTCTAATTCCTACATGTTGTTCAGGTAAAATGTTCTGGATGTGTTTAAAAGCAAGTGCCAGTCTTTTGAAATGGTTCCCAGTACCTGCGTTATAGACATCAAATATTCTTTTAGAGATAGCAGAGCTTGAAATATTTCTTTTGCGTTTTAGTTTTTATGCATTCATTTAAATTTATATTTATAAATATCTGCAGGTGAGTAACTGAAACTCGTTAGCAATCCTTTTTCTTCCCCTTAAGGTGTATAGAACCTGAAAAATCTAAAATACCTTGTGAGTAGACATGCTAATGTTATGTTGAATCTTTACCTCTCATTCAATGGAAAGGTAATTTTTGTGTGATTCTTTTGGTGCAATGAAATTAAGAAAGTCACCAGAAATAAACATAAAAGCAAATGACTAGATGGCAGAAATGATAAAAATGTAAGCACTGCAGCTGTAAGATAACGTACTCCATGGTGTCAGAACTGTGAATTGTTGATGAAGTTTGAAGTAATTCCATTTTGCATAATATTTTTAAATTCTCATCTAACACAATTGGTTTAAATTTGGAACCTTTGAAATACAAAGAATTAACCTCACCTTCCAGACAAGAGTGCTTAAGGTTAAAAATAATAGAAACATAAATCTTGTGTAAGTCTTATTAGAAAAAAAATATCTGCACTATCTGAGTTAGATTTCTTTCAACCAAAACTCCTATTCTGAAATGCTACCATTCTGACAGTGTGACAAATTGCTGGAACAAATGCTAAATAGTTAAATGGACAAGTGATGGATGGCCTCATAAGCCTTGCAGGGCAGCCTGTGTAAGATACTAATTGGTTCTGTGGAACTGGTTTTGGTCAATAAATTCACTTGAAATATTTTTTTTTTTTGTATGTGTGTGTTAGATATCTTTAAAGAATGCAGTGTTGTAGGTGACAAACCACTTGCAATGTATTAGGCCACCAACAACTTTATTTTGTCTGCTCTACCATCTACCTTCTTTCAAGGATATAACCTACTAAAAATCTATTATTGATGCATTGCTGTCTCTCAAATGTTTCTGAATTATGAGTTTATTTGGAAGCCTCCAGAATTTTCTGATGCTAAAAAATGTCTATGTTGAGTTTTCCACAGTGTTTGCAATTGCATTTTTTTTTTTTCCCCTGGAATAGATTCTGCCACCATTGCTCACTTTGAGCAATACTTTCTACTGCAGAGAGCCTAAATATTAGTGTAGTCCCCCTGTAAAAAATATTGCCTAGATGAGTAAAGGTAATCATACTCTGTACTTTGAGACCTGTGTTAGGAAAGAGCTGAGCCACCAATCCTTGGACTGAACTTGGAGATGAGGGAGTAGGTGCAGAGGGGTTTTCGGGATTCTCTCTTTTAGTCGAGGCCCTAGCTGCTCCAGTTCTGCAATTCCTACAATTCCCTGGGCTCTTCCAGCTGAGCTGTGGCTTGGCCAGGGCCGTTCATGGGGGTGTCTGATCAGCCCTGTCCTGGCACGGGTCGCAGGCTGAGCTGCAGGGTACCCCTGAGCTGTGGAGGGCTGGAGGGCCAGGAGGAGGCTTTGCACACTGAGCCACAGCCCCACAAGGCTGGCGCCTCAGCCTGGCTCTGCATCCCTGCTCGGCTCCGTCCACACTGTGGCAGGGCTGGGAAGCTGGGTGCTGGCTGGGGAGAGGAGCACAGGCAAGACCCCTGCTCTGTCACTGCTCCAAAGTCTGAAAGAGAAGCTCACTGCTATTGTTCTGGTCCTGGGTAGATCAGCTGAAGGGTTGAAAGAGCTCAACAAACAACCCTGTTGTTTCCCAGCGATTAGTGGGTAGTTTTTGACAGCTCCTGACTGCTGCAACCCCTGTGTGAGACACCAGCTCTGCTCTGCACAGCATTGCACAGCCCATCCTGGGACCTGCTGCCTTGACATCATCTCCAGGCATTGAAAAGACAAGCCCTGAAGCAATTGCCTTTCAAGTCCTTCAGTCCTTTGTTGAATTGGGCCCAAAGTGATTTCAGTGGAAATAGGAGATATGGAGTTTGTTCTTGGTTTCTTTTGGTTTTGGTTTTTTTTTATTGCCTTTCTTTTTTCCCTCTCAGGTTGGTTTGTTTGTTGGGTGGGGTTTTTTTTTCTTTAAAATTTTTATTAGTGCTAAGTAGAGGTTTTTTTAATGGATGCTGAAAAAACCCCAAAGAGAACCAAAGCCAGCCTCAATAAACAACCGGGGAAGCAGAAGGATTGAGATAGTTTCACAGTTTTTCCAGATAGCGATTTCCTGTTCTGTAAAGTAGAATTGATTAATTCTAAAAACATCAGGATTTAAAAGGCTCATCTTTGAGGTAAAGGAAAAATCTGAAATTAATTTAGAATTTAAATAATTCTAAACTTAAGCATATGTTATTTCTTTGTTAGCTTTGCATTCTTGCCACATATATGAGATGTTTAATAATTAAACCCTATATTTCAGCTGCTGTATATTTAAACCAAATTTGACTGCTAACACTTACTAGCTATGTTAGCAGCAACCAAGATGTTTCCAGAATGATCTGTAAGTCTAATACAAATAAACTGGGAGAAAACTTTCCAGGAGCGAAAAGGTGTGCAACTGCTTTAATATGTTTTCAGTTCAGTGCAGCGTAGTCAAGTCTTGTAGAATGCATATGTAACTGCAAGGTAAATGTGTTACCTTGGGAGACTGTGAAGAAAAGGCTCCATAGGCTCCTTGTAAAGTTTTTGGGAGAGGTAGAGGTCTCAAGGAGAACTTGCTGTATGTGACATACAACCCAGACCTGGCTGCCCAGTACAAGAAAAACATGATTTGTCCTTGTGGAAAAGTACATCCAAGTAATTATGCGACAACAAGGCTAATAGTTTTTTTCTTAAATCCTAATACAGGACTAGATTTTATGACCAAGCAACCCCCAAAACAGGCGTAATGAAACTGAATTTTGTATAAATTTTCTGTATGGTAGCTTTCTTGTGCAGGTTAGTTGACTGAGGTATGCAACAAGCTGGACTTATCTGTTGTTGATCCTAACAAGCAAGAGCAGAATTAGAGGAGTTCAGAGCTGTCCTGCTAGGGAAGCCTGCTGGATTTGTAGCCATCTGAGAATCAAGAGATAAATACAATATATATTTTCTTACATTTAATCAGATTCTGTGACTCCACAGAAAAGACTCACAGGTCCCTCTGGAGAAAATTTATAATGAATATTTTAGTTTATTAATACAAAAGATTGTGACTATAAGCAAAACAAACAAGTGTTATGCAATATCTGATATGCTGAACTCTATCTATGCTTCTGTAAAAGCCCAAGGCTCACTTAGGATATTGAGCAGTAAAGTTTAACTACTGAATCCACCAAAGATGATAGACTAGAAATTTTCTGTGTAACCAAGATAATTTTTATTAAATCATTTTACCGTTTTTTTTTTTTTTTAAGGTTAATTTTGAACTTAAGACTGTACATTTTGTGTTCTGTAATACAAAAAATGTTGCTACAGGTAACCTAGTAATCTACAAGTGAGGCTGTGCCAAGCAAAGAGACCTTGCAGCACAGAGCACTCCAGTTAGTGGTCCCCAGGCCATAGATTAATTGTTGTGATGCAGAATTTCAGGTGTAGATACCAACATTCTTTTGTTTGTAAATCAACTGGAAATTAGGGTCTTATGCCCATCTGAATATTGAAAATTGGAAGGGTAAACTGTACCTTGGGTACAGTTGACAAGGGAACTGCTCTAAAATCTTCTCCCATTTTCCAAAGTTTTCCAGCTAGACTTGAACTTCAAAACTTAAGTGGTTTTAAATTAAGAGTTTAATTCCAAATAGCTTATGAAACAAATACACAGGTGATGAGCTGATATGTTTGTCACACTTGCCTATTTAGGAAGCCATGTGTTTATAAAGTGTTGTGTCACATCTGTGGGAGACACTGCAGCTGTTCATAACTTTGACTGTAAGAAATCTGCTGACCTGCTGGATTCCTTAAGAGTTTCAAGTTATTGCTTAACCTTTCTAAAAGACTTTTTTTTTAAAGTTTATGAAAGTGTCTCTTTTCAGAAAACCTGAGTGTGTGATGTTAGAAGAGAAAGTAAAGAGATGGAAAGAATAAAACTGCTGAATGTCAAACTCACAAGGACCTACTGAAATTCAGGACAAAATCCAAATTCAGGTAATTTCTTAAGTTACCATCTGTTCTGTTCACAAGTATCTTTTATATACTATAAATATACCATACTGTAACAGCTTCCCAGCTGTGAAGAACCCATTTGCCTGACTATTCTTGTAATTCCTCCATAAAACTTTGGTTTTGAAGTTGGCCATCTGCCTAGATGCCAGTGCAATAGGTGTTAATAAAATATAATATAAAGAATAAATTAAAGCATCTGCTAAAATTAATATGAAAAGGTTCTATTTGACATAGCAGGAAATACAATAGCATGGAGAAACTGAGCAGTCTGAATTGGAAGTCATAATTTTGAAGATGGAGATAACGAAGGAGGCACTTGGGAGCTGGTCCAGCAAGTGCTTGCATACATGGAGTGTTCAACCATAAGCCTGTGAGTAACCCCATTCATGGCTTACTCACACGTAAACCCAACGCTAAGTGTGTTATTTGACAGAAACAGTTTTTACATCCTGCTACAGCTATGGAGTTATGGAAGATTCATTTTGCTGTTGAGGATAGCCCTTAGCAGGTGCAGCTTTATTGGAGCGGTAAGGCTGTGTTTCCCTCTTTATCACCACCGTGCTCTGTGTATCTGCTGGGCTGCAGTTCAGAACTGTAACCACACAGCCCCCAGAGCTCAGTCTGGGCTGCATTGACTCCTCCTGGCAGAGAAGCCAAAGGGCAGGATTCTATAAGCACCTGCCTCCTGCCAGACCCAAGTGATGGATTTCCCCCAGGCAGAGAGTTTGCAGAACAGGAGTGTACCATACTTTAAATACAGGCAGCATATAGTCTCTACTCGTTGCTTATGCTGATCCAGCCACAGGAGCCTGGCTTGGGCTAAGCATGGAGAAAATTAGGGAGGTGATCAGTGCAAGTACACCTTGCTAGTTACAGCTGGGAAAACAAGGCGCAACCTGGGAGGTTCGACCTGGACATTAGAAAAAGCTTCCTTGTGAGGAGGGTGTACAGCACCAGGAGAGATTGTGGTGTGTTTCTTCATCCTTAAAAGTTTTTGGGACCTATTTAGTTGACACTGGGGCTGGAAAGTTCTGGAAATGTGTTCCAACTGTCTTGCTTGAGACAATGCTTTTTCAGAACAAATCTCTCTCTAGCAGAGAGCTGGACCACGCACTTAGGAAAAAGCAAAAGATGAGACAGGCATATTTGTTCTCAATATTCTTCTATCATCTGGCAACAATGGGATGGGCATTTCCCAAATAGAAGGTGTTGTCTTTGTATTTGTTTAATAAGTATGAAAAAGTTTGGTTGAGACACTTTGAGACTTTTATTTTAATCTAGTAATTATTTCAGTTCTGAGATATAACAGAATTGACCTTGTTTTAGAAAGAGTTTTGGTTTTGGCATTTGATGACAGGGTATTTCTATGAGAAAAATGTTAAGAATTTAATTACATTTTTGTGGCTCACTGTGTCAGCTCTGCTTTCCTGCTGCTTTGTGGGTAGACAGGAAAAGATGTTTAAATTCCTGTTTGTTAGTCAGTCATTTGAATTCTTCTACACTGTCTCTTGGACTTGTGTGCTCAATTTCCTAAATTGTCTTGCTTAGGAAAAACAATCTTCGCTTTCTTGATCAGCTGCATAGTCTGTGCCTCAGTAACTGAAATAAAACCAGGTCGCTGTTATATAATTTCTAGCATTAAAAATGGGCAGCTCTGATTCAGCCCCTTCTGAGGCTTAGCTGGGGTTTTAAGGTTTGTAGCACATTCCCTAAGCACTGTTGCCAGCCCTGTATCATTTGTGTGTCTCCTCCTGTATCGTGTGCTTTTTAAACTGGGCACTGGTTCTAGGTTTGTCTCCAGCATATCTCAATATCGGAGTCTGTTTCGTTACATTGTTTTAGAAGTCTGCTGTGATTATTGCCTAATCACTTTGCACTCATTTCTTGGCCTTCTGGAAAGAGGGATTAACCTTCTGTGGCATTTTTTGATCTAGCTAGCCATGGAATATGAATCATTTCTGTGGCTGGTAACAGGCTTTGAATTTTGTGAAGTTTGCCTTCCTATTGCAGACCCCAATCTGTGCCATGCCCGGCTTGGTGTCATTGTCTCCAGCAGAGATTTCCATGGCACAAACGCTGTGTCCTGTGCAGCAGCAGAGGCTCTGTGACAAACACTGCAGTCCCTCGGGTGCACTCAGCACCTCGCTAAGTCAGTGCCCAGGCAGCTGCACATCACCCCTCAGCACAGAGCTGGAGGGCCTGGCTGGGCAGGGCACAGCAGCTGCTTCTGCTGGGCTCTGTGGGCAGCTAATTTCACTGGGGGCTGCTGCCAGACCACCTCCTGAAGCAGCTGGGACACTGGGGGTGAGGGCCCTGCTCATGCTTTTCTTTATTTGCTGGCTGCTCATTCTCACACCTCTGGCTATTCCCCTGATGCAGCAGTATATGAAAAGTATCTCAAGGGTTTCTCTGTGTGTATCAAATCTAAAAAGAATACATCATGCTTCTAATTATGATCTGAAGGTTTCTTTTCATTTGCTTTTATCTGTGCATTTTCTTACCAGCTCCTTATCCCTTGAAAACAAACTAGGTCTCTCGGAGATGAACAGATTATTTCATGTAGGAAACACACCAGCTGTGTATATTTAGTTCTAATTTTAAATATTCAGAACCTAATCAGTTCTTTACAAAAAGCATATGGGAGCTTGGTGGATACTCTGCTTACACATATACAATTAGAAGCATACCTTAGGACTATCAGATGTGTAGGTACATGCATACATCCATAGACACATGCTTATTTTTTTAATCCTTCCCTTTTCAGCAGCCTACTCAAGTGCTTGATATCGTCATGGTGAAAGGTTCATAGGGAAATATTGATGAAGACCAAGAGTGGAGCCAGATAGTGGAAAAAAGAAAAAAAAAAGCAACCAAAACCAAAATAGTAAAAAAAAACTGATCTAAGAAGCTGAAGACTCATATGTAAAATAGGAAAGACCACTGTGAAAAGCAGCTATTTTCTGTATTTTTTAATGCTATGGATAACTTTAAAAGTTATTAGGAGAGTATTCAGGTGTGTGCAGGGAGTTTTTTACCTCATATAACATAACTTTTACTATCATTGTATGTTGCAGTGGCACTCAGTACCACTGCACTTGTTAAGGGTCTGAGAGGAGTATTTCTGTTATAAATCTGGAAGATTATATCTATATCTTCTCCTATTGCATCATCCTGAAACCTGACAAGTTGTCAGTGCAGAGGCAATTATTTCTACCAAAACATGGAGAACATAACTTATATTCCTAAGGTATGTAGAAAATATGAAATCCGTGAAAATATATGAACTAAGGAGAAAGTGATGAGGTTGTTGGGATATTTTGTTTTATTTTGCCACAACTATAAAATTTGCATGTTGGAACTATAAAAGTCACCTTTTTCTTGCTGGTAGTTGACAATGAGGTTTAGTTGTGTTTTCAGTTTTTGAGGGAGAGGGAATGACACAGTTGAAGCCTTGAGAGAGACGGAAAAAGACCCAAAACCAAAACAGTGGTGCTGGCCGGAAAATACTGTTCTATCCTGTGAAAGAGAGACTATTATTTCCAGTTTGCAGATTGTTGTTGATTTGGAGAGCAGCTGGTGTTAGAGGAAGAGGCTGTTTCCCAGCAATGACTCAGTGGATCCCAGGAGCAGCAGGGAGAGCGGGTGCGAGCAGAGCTGGGAGTGGCTGTCAGGGCTGGGGCACCAAGACTATCAGCAGGATGTAGCTTGTTATTTTTACTTTGCAAACTGCCCAAAAAAGCGAACGTTTTGGAAGGGTAAGACAAAGACTGGGGAGCCATGGGAGCAGAGACCATGTCTGGAGGGGCAAAAGGATTCTGTGAAAAAGAGTGAAGGTGCCCTTCACGTTACCTGATAATGTGGCAGCTTAAAGCAGCATAATGCATCATCAGTAGAATGTGGAGAAGTAGTAGTATGAACAGAGTAACCAACTGAGAGAAAGTGAACTGCAAGTTCAAAATTCAGATTACCTTGTATTTCAGGTTACTTGTTTATGTGAAGAAAGCCAAGTGGCCTTGGAAAAGTTAGCAATTTTTAGTTCCTTATTGTGAATTAGCTTCAGCAATGCTGATTATTGAGAATGGATGAAACAGTTTTCTTATTAAAAATCTTCAAGGTAAAAAAATTCTTTCTCTCTCCCTTGCTGTGAAATTTGAAATTGAATTTTAACCTTTCCTATCTGCTTCCTTAAAAAATTGAGGAAATGAATCTGGATTATGTCCCAGCAGTGCACTTATTCAGAAAGATGTGGGAGTTTGAGTCACATTACTATAGTGGAGGTGTCTCATTTGCTTCCTAAGTCTGATTCTTAGGACATGGAAAAGCCAAGTTCAGTTCTCTGCTCTATTACTCTTCTCTGTCTCCTATGGCCTTACACACCTTGCCTTAACACGGGGCTCTGCCTCACTAGCCCTGTTCTAACAGTTTTGCTTAATGTTGGTCAATGAAGTAGAAATTTGACTGTGGGTTGGAGACAGCAACTAAATTGTTCATGTCTCACGTAACTACAGAGGGCCCCAGAGCTACTGACCAACATGGCAAGTAATTTCTAGTGTTCTGAGAAATATTCTGGTTTTATTTAGAAATATTCTATATACTTGCCCAGTATATACTGAGATTTAGGTAGTTTTCAGAGATACAGTTAGGTCCCAAATAGCTCAATCAGTATTTTTTTAGGGCCCTAAATAGAAATTGCAACTACTAACATACAACTCCTCAGAGACTTTTCGAAGGAATTTGTAAAATTTGTTTTCTTTCTTAAATCAGAAGAATTAAACAGAAACATGGATCAGTAAGAAAAAGTCTTCATTATTTATGGATAGAGCCTTTATTTTTCAAAATCAGATACGACTTATGGTTTACATCATTATACTGCTGGAATGCATGAGACAGTGAAAGCAGACTCCACATGGTGTCTGCTGAGTGGATGGGAAGCAGAAGCAGTTTGGGGGTGACAGATTGCAGAACCGTGGCGGTGAGGTCAGGGTCATCCCTGCTGCAAGGGCTATTGTATCTGTGCAGGTCTCAAAATCATGAAACCATTTTCTCTGGTTCCTCTACCTTGTTGCAACAGCATTATTTCCCTGAAGAAGAGTGGTCAGCTGCTTAACAGAATGAGGGGACAAAGTGTGAAGTTATGAAGTCATGTCTCAGAGAGGTTGCTGGGGTTTGTGGGCTCCTCGGGAAGGTGCACAAGTGCATTCATCCACGGACGTGCAGACACATTCAGGGGGTTGATGAATATGACAGCTGATACTTGTTTGCTTAACAGCTGGGACCTTCTTTGCTAGCTTCATCACCAGTGGCGAAGTGTTTCATACATGTGCCATGTAGTATAAACACCAGATTGCCTCCCTGCCTGCCAAATTCCCAGGACACTGGTGCCTGTGAAGTTGCTCTGAGTGCACTTGAGCAATCGTGATGGCATTTGCTATGTTAGCGTTTGTTCATGGGGCATGAACATGCCGAAACAAGAGTGGTGCATTAACAGCTCAGTGTCACAGGGAGGTTGCCACTGTTAGCATGATCTCACACCCTGCAGAAAGTAACACTGATCTCAATAGCACTTAAAAGAGAGCCTGTCCTAATTAATGAGGATGTTGACCTTCTCCCTGGAGGACGGCTGAGGGCCACCAGGGCTCCTTCTCATGAGATGACCACATCTAGTAGGGAGGAAAGAAAAATAATTGCTAAATTTTCAATTTTGTGGCTATTAAGAGCTTTCGTATGCTTGGCAGTTAAGCCACTCATATCATTGATTTGCTCCATGTTTCCCATGGATCCATTTCCTGCAATTGCCAGATCAGCAGACTGTGGCCACGCTGAGACTTTCTGACTGCATAAACTGATTTTTGATTTGCATTTTTTTGTAATTAGCTCTTTAACCTCAGTGTCTTTCCAGGATTGCCTCTTGCCATTCCCGTATTAGTTCCTAAAAGCCTTGCTTTTGCACATCTTTTCTGCCATTTTCTCCAAGGTTAATATTTGTCAGCAGTTCCTACTTTTGTAGAGAGTTATCATATATTATATGCAATTGTACTCTTGTAGGTAGAATTACCTCCCCTTTCACTTCAACATTGCTTTATACTCCTAGGCTACCTGGAAATCCAAAAGAAGTCCTTATCAGAATTAAGAGCTCATCCACAAATCCTTTTGTGTTTTCTCTTTCTTGAAATGCCTCTTGACAATAAAGTTGAATTGACATCACAATTTGAGTTTAAAATACCAAATAGATGTTCCTAAAATTAAAACGGCTGTTGGAAAACATATTCTCTTCCTATAATTCCCAGCAGTGAAAATCTGAGAGTGAGAAAAAAGAGGAAGGGAGAAAGCTGGAAATCTGTAGCGGTAGAAACAAAGGATGCACAGCAGAAGTTTGCACTCTTTCCATTTTGGTGTGCTAACACTTCTGATTTGAACAGTTAATTGCTCTTGTACCTTTAACCCTTTGGCAACCACTGCTTTTAGGTGTCTATTGCAATGGGGAAAATCCATTGCTTAGTATAAAAGGAGTGAGTGCAATACTTTATTGCCTTTTATTACTGGTGTCTTTCTATACATAAAAAGTTATACAAGTTACCTTGCTTAAAAATCCCTCTCACAGTGGCTTCTCAGGTTGAGCAGCCACTTCTAGAAAGTGACTCTGTCCCTATGATACGGGCTGTCTGAACAAGGCTCCTGCAATATAGACATCAAGTTATTGACTTTGAGGGGAAGCTGAGACGGGAACATTTTCAGTCTGTTATTCTTGTATAGCTAGAAAGAGCAAGAACACGAGCTGAACATTGGTCAGAGATGTTAAGTGAAAAAAATTAGTAATGCTCTAGCTTACACCCAGTGAAATCATACAGTCTTGCCTTGAGATGCACAAAGTTCTTCCACAGAATATTTTAGGTCCAGGAATCTTAATATGTTTTCAGGCCAGATTTAAAGGTTTTACACTGGGATGGTGACGGTGAATGCAGATATGGCCCCAAGTATCAGACTTTATCTTATATTTATCATAATCTGGAGAAAAAAAAAAACAGTAAAAGTAAATCCCCTTATTTTTATGATAGCAAACAGAACAAATCAGAAAAAAACCCCACCTATTTCATATTGTCTTTTCCTGGATTTCTGTTTTATTGTAAATCACTATTTTTAAATAGGTAGCATATATGACTGTATTCCATAGAGATGTCAGTGGCTGCATGTGTGAGTGATCTGTAAGAGAAATCTGTGTTTAGTGTTTGGTTGAACTCTTAGATCTTGGTAAGTTGTCTTTGATTTGTGAACTTGTCTTCCATCTGTGTAGTGCATGGAGACAGACAGCAGCCTACGGAGCCAAATGGGAATTTCACTGCTGTGAGGAGTCCCTGACATGCTGATTCTTGCACTGCCTCGTTGGCAAGACTGTGAAGAAGATACATGACCAATGTAAGAAAAAACAGACTATGACATGCATTGGGCTGTGAGTGACATAGTTTGCATAAGTTCTGAGTGAGTTTAAAAAAAAAAATCCGAAAATAGGAACACATAACTGGCTCTTACATAGCTTCTTGCTTTATGATGCACATTTAGCTCAGCTGAGGAACAGGCATACAGCAGTGAAACTTCTCACTGTAGACCTGGTTTATCATCTCAGACTCTCCACAAAGGACAGCTTGGAAGTAGAGACACATTTGTGCATATGTTTACAGGTCACAGACTGCTTTCTCCTCAGGTATGTTTTACAGGGATGATGGCACAATTAACAGAATTAGTATGTTTTCCTTTTGGACATTTCATGTTCTTAATTGAATGTGGTACTTTTAGAGTAACTAAATTGCTTCTTCTGCGTATTTGTGATGTTTAGGGATAGCCAAGACTTAAAAAGGTTTTGAATGCAGAAATACCCATTTTGTTGACTGTTTTGCTTTTACTAGTGTTGTAGGTTGGTTTTGACATCATGGGACAGAAGTTATTACTCAGTTTGGTCCAAAAGCTGATGTAAAATGTGAGGTTTATGAAAGTTCTTCTTTTCTGTGTGTGCTTAGGAAAGCAGTGGGGAAAGAAGGAGTGATGGGGGGATCACAAACCTGTGTGCACCCATTTTTATACCATTTTTACCCAGAAAAAGTCCTTTACTGCCTTGGAAAATCAAATAATTATACTGGGTTTGAACATATAAAGTGTCCATTGCAGCACATATAGAGATTACTTGTGAGCAGTGCACACCAGGTGGCTAAGAAAAGCAAACCTATGTAAGCTGACGTGAATTCAGTTAACAATGGTTCATATTTGGAATGAAAAAATTTCAGAGGTCTGTAGACTCCCTGGACTAGTCTGTTGCCTGGGAAACTGCACTTCATAAATTAGGGTATGGGGAAGACATGGCTATTAGATATGTATTTTTTATAATTATTGCTGTGGTTTTCACAATAAACATCCAAGCCAGGACTAAGCAATGGTGTTGATCAGCTTTTTCATGTTTGTACAGCACTGATAATAAGGTTGGGACATTTTATTATAAGCAATGCATGGTTGCATAGGAGGTTAAATATTAAGCAAAAAATAGTTTTTTTCCAAGTCTATCAATGTATGTGTTGTAGATATAAAATCTCTTCCTCTTGTTATTGATGACTTGCTGTGTCTGCCTTATATGCAGAATGGACAGCTGGAGGAATGGTTGAATCCCTTTCTCCCAAACCTGGCATAATTGAAAAAGCTAAGAGAGAATAAAGATTGTCTGAACTCTTATAGCTCTAATAATTTCTTATCCTGTAGGTGTCCCCTCTTTTCTTAGCCCTTGTACTTTTCAAGAGCATGAGCTTAAATTTTTATAAGGGAGATATGGAAAGATTTACTTAATATGTGATAAAACACAGAGCATTGACTTTTGAAATTGATAAAATAGAACACTTGGACTGGCTACTCCAGACACTGAAGCTTGATTTGCATACTTTTTCAAACGGGAGTTTGAAATATACCAAGAGCATAAGAGTGTAAGCGCAACATTTTTAACCTCCTCTGAAAAGAAGAAGAAAGCAAGATCATGCAAAAATACTAAACAGTGCCTCCTGCTTTGGCTACCCAATACAACCAAACCAAATTGGGTTTGCAACCCCCATCTCCTTAGGAGACACTAAGTGGAACCAGGTTTTCATTGAGAGAATGGAGAAAAGGCGAATATTCATCTTGCTTTAAACTAGATACTCATAGAGAGATGTTGAAAGCTCAAGTCAAAATGAGTTTCAGAGAACATCTTCCTTCTGCAAGTGCCTCATGAGGTACTTCTTCCAAAATATAACTGTAAGAATGTCTTTTACAAGAGCAGCCGTGCTGCTGTCTGGACAACAATTGCAGCACATGCTCCCACTCACCATTTCCAGGTCTGGTCCTCCAAGGAGTGCTGTGCATGATCAGACCAGTTTTTCGTGTCAGCTGTCCCTTTCTTGGCTTTGGCACAGGCTGCTGGCGCTCTGGGTTTCCTTGCACCTGGGGTAGATCCCTCAGAGGCCACACCTGCCTGCTTGGTTGTGATGTCCTGGCTTGTGCTGAGCACTGGCTTTGCTCTCTGCCCTCTCAAGAGAGCTGCAAGTTGCCCAAAAGCTATTTTTTGGGTCTGGTCTCTCTACATCTCGTCTTGCTGGGCTTTTGCTTTTAGAGGCAAAACAAATTCTTTGACTCAGAAGGAAATATCTTTAGAATTGAGCCTTGACATTTGGTTTGGAATGGCAGGAAGAGAAACTGTAGTTTTTATATCACTGCATGTGCAGCAGGAGTCCTACTCCAACAAGTTTCTATGAAGAAACTCACTGAAAAACTAATGGCTTTTCTGGTAGTAAATCCATTCTTTTCCTGGGGTTAAAACATTCAGTAACTGTGGACACTGATCTCTCTGTCAGGGTTTTCCAGACATGGTCTCTCCCTAAGCGTCAAGATGCTATTGGAGAATGAATGCTAAAGTCCATAGTTTATTTTCCAAGTCAAATGAAATTGTGGAATTGAGGAGTTGACTTTGGCATAATCTCCAAACTGTCACACTTGTGTACAAAAACTAATAACACAGGACACACTGGAGTCTTCTGGACTGGCAGAGTTTATTTTTAACTCTGTAACTGAGGTAAGTTAGGGAAATTTGGTATTCATTGCCACTCAGCTTCCTCCTCAATTCCCTGGTGGTAACAATCTATTTCTCTTGGTTGTTCTTGTGCTATATTTATTTACATTCTCTATAGATACTCTTTACTATTTTTTTTTTCTAAAACCATTTTTTTTGTTCATTCAGGAAAGTCATGTTATAAAAATCATGAGACTCTATTTTGCTAGATAAGTGTTGAACCTGGACTGTTCCTTCCAGTTCTACCAGTGGCTTAGAGTGTTCCCCCCAAGAACATTTAGTAATGTCACTAATCTGTTACATATAGTTTGTTCTGTCATGTTTTCTCCGTGGGAAAACTCTATCAACATTGCAATGCTTTTCTGTGTCAAGATGCTGCTTATGTTTGTGAGGGTTTGTTATTTATGGGTGTGTTAGGAAAGGTGGCTTGGAGAAGAGAGCTGGCTTGCTTCCTCCGTTGTTCTGGAATTTCGTTTCACTTCAGGACTATTATTATCCTCTGAGGGGCCTCACTGCTACTCCAGTAATATTTGTTGCTGAGCCTAGTTACTGACATGACCAAATACAGTTTGTTCTTTTAGAAGTACTTTCAAAATGTGTTTTAAGATGATGGTCCAACGGCTGTTTTCAAGGTAAAATCTGGCAACTTTTGGATAGTTTGGTGTTTCTGTAGATCTTTGCTGTAACACCATCCACAATAGCTTGGGGCCAATAATAAATTAAGTTACTTAGTAGAAGTGGCTTCAGCAAAGTCCAGATAGATCAGTGTAATCCTTTGATATGTCAAAACCATTAGTGAGAAGTTCCCCATTAAATTTTACTTCAGGTGCCATGTTTGGTTTTGAAACCTGTATTCTAGCTTTTGAGACAGTTATGTAACAAGTTCTCCTCATCTTTTATGATAACGCATAAAACAAAACTGTTTCTTGTTTTTACAAAAAAAAGAAATGGTTCTTTAGAGATAAATGTGACTCAAATATTGACGGTTTCATAAACTACAAGTTGTAGGCAGCTTTCTTGTTCACAGTGTCATTCCTTTTAAACATCATCTCGGTTTATGATAAACTTCAGAACTGCTTTAAAGCTTCATTTTTTAGTACCATGATGTTTTCTCTTAAGCCTTTGTAACTGTGCGTCTCTGGACTGAAATAAACATTATTCCGCCTTAATCTCTTATATTGAATTACTAATTCTATCGTCTGTTTATGATGGGGCAGATGTCTCTAGGAATTTTTTTTTCTCAGAAAAAATGCAATATATTGTGTTTCTAAAGAATAAGATTTGAAGGTCTGAGGAAAAAAACACCTCATAAATGATTACTAGGAGCACACATAGAGTAGCCATAGTGCTGTGAGTTGGCCACGCTTTTGGGGAAATGAAAAATTTAACAAGAAAATATGCTGAAGGAGAATACAGGAATATCTTGTGTCTCCTAAATTCTGAATGAAAAAGGTAAACACCTTATTAAAAAACCCAGTATATCTATCAGCTAGTTGAATTGCTTTCTGGAAACACATTAATTCTGCACTATGTAAGCAGTGGTTA
The DNA here is from genome assembly GCA_013398055.1 of Ifrita kowaldi. Classification (NCBI taxonomy): domain Eukaryota; kingdom Metazoa; phylum Chordata; class Aves; order Passeriformes; family Cinclosomatidae; genus Ifrita; species Ifrita kowaldi. The sequence goes on along the minus strand of VZRS01013768.1, from coordinate 3,466 downwards.
TTAGTGTTCATAGTCAGTTTTATCCAAGAGATGCGTTCTCCGGCAGGTCTATACCAATAAAACTCTGCCTTAACTAGGTTTTACATTTTGCTTATACATGTCCCATCTGCTTGGAGTGTCTCAGCTCTTGTTCCTAAAATGATTATCAGAATATCCTGTTTTCCACCTCTGTTTTTTTGGAGTATCATAATTTATTTCTTAAAGAAGCAAGTGTTGAATCTACCTCAATCTCAATCAGGGTCAAACATTAGCATGTACTTAACTGAAAACTCATTTATCATCTTGATTTAATAGTAGAAATGGAACAATAGAATAATGCATTCTATTCACTATTCTAAATAATTTAGGTGACTTTATTCAGATTCATAAGAAGTGACTGTCAGCACTATGGGATTTGAAACAGCAAGTATTGCTTTATGCTTAACAAAACACGGATAACTGACAGCCCCTTCAAACGGGGAATGGTTCATTTTGTGATGCAAAACAGATAGCTTGGTTGGGAATAATATTGTGTATCTATATTCAGGATTAAATCCCAGGCAGAAAGCACAGGCAGATGAAAAAATCGTATTGTTAGTCTCCTTTTTTCCTTCAGTAAAACTGAATATCTCACAGCCCTCAGGAGAGTAAGGCAAGTGGCTGGTTAATGCATTGGCTGTGTTTGACGTACTTTATAACTATTTTTGAACTTTCAGCTCCCTTTTTTAAACATGAGCAGATTGTTACTGTGATGGAATAGCTTTCCCCGGTAAGAATCTTGTGATAGGAGATGTACATGTTGGAGAACACTGTACCTTCAACATAGGTAAGCAATATTTCTGACATCATTGACAACCAAAATGCTCAAGAGCTAAGCAGTCTTCTTCAGCAAACACTGCCTTCATCCCTTTCCTCATTATAGGAAAGGCTTGGTTTCATGGGGTTTGTTTTTAAATTTATTTGTTTAAAGTTTGACATGCAAATTTTGAGAAGCTGAAATTTGTGTTCTTAGAACTTGTGGTCCGTGGAGCCAACCCTGGTAGCCAAAGCAATCAGGTGGTGCTTAGGAGCCTGTTAGTGCAGCTCTTTGCTATTGCACAGTGCCACAATGGAGAGTCCTTCAGTAGCTGCCATTTGTAAGCCTGCCAGCATCTTAGTGCATGAAACGTCAGGAAAACATTTCTGGGGATGCTGCCAAAGGGAACGGCTCCGTGTGCTCGGCCCTTTTCCTCCTCTCTGGATGGCGCTTTCTGGGATGGGTGCTGGAGACCAGCCCGAGCCATACACGCGGATCTCTGCCAGCCGTGGATGGAGGCACACATGGAGGGCAGATGGGAGCGTAGCAGCATTTTGCCCGTCATCCTTCTGGGCTGCCACACTCATTATCCAACTGATCCAGCAACCACTTAGCATATGAACCCTCCTAAAAGGAACTGTTAAACTGATAGCTTGGGTGAACTCCCACTGACATTACACAGAAAATGCTTTGAAAAACATTTCAGAGCCCCAATGAGTTGAAAAGCAATTTTTGCATTTTGAAAGCCGCATTGAAAAGGAATATGATATTTTTATATTCTTTGGGTGAAAACTTATGCTTAAGGAGATGTTTCAACTTGAAACAGGCAGGAGGAGAGCAGGTGGCAGCTTTGGGTGCCTGGGCACAGCTCCTCTTGGTGGTGGGAGCTCTTTTGCGGGCAGATGAAGGGCCTTTGGCCTTGAGCTGTCCTAGAGGTGCTCCCGGTTCACTGTGGTTGGTCACATTAAGGTTTGTTTGGTTTAAAGTGTAATTATTCAAAGCCACAGTCAAATACTAACCCTTCAATCAACTGTTTTATTAGATTGCAGAAACCCAAAGTTCATAGAACCACAGAATAATTTATGGTGGAAGGGTCTCTGGAGGTCACTTGATTCATTTTCTAGTCAGATTCTGAATATCTCCAAAGATGGATATTTCACAATGCCTCAGGTCTTTTCCATTGCTTACCTTATTGTGAAAATTTTATTTAAACCACATGTGCATTACCACAAAGGTGCAGCATTCCCATATTTATCCGTTCTTGTGCCTTTCTCTGTCAGGCAAAGCAGGAAAGATAATAGGGGGTAAAGGAGCCTTGAAATGTGACTGTAACCTGGACTCAGGAGGATTTTAGATCTTATATCAGTACAGATTATTTCTTATTTCATATAGTTCCCCAATAGGCTTTTGAATTTTCCTGTTTAAACCTCTGAAAGTGAATCTCTAATAGCTGCATCAAGATTCCTAAATACTTCATGAAAAAAATCAAAATCTACTCTTCATTGGAGGGGAAAAAAGAAAGGGTATTTTTGGGGGGGTCACACCTCTTAGAAAAAATATATAAAATCCTTCAAGGCTCTTGCTTGTGCGTCACTTTTGTCTGTTTTGGCTGGTGGTCTTAACTTATTTTCCTATTTTTCTATCTAGTCCCTAAGGAAACTTCACAGTAACTGTGATCCTGGACACTCTGTGCTTAATAGCTAGTGTAAAACCCTGACGAGAATGTAGAGTAAAATCTGTGTAATCACTCATACAAAGGGCACTTTTGTGAACCGCATTTCTGCGAGGACACAAAAGTCAAGGGAAAGCTTGAATGTGCTTTTTGTGTGCAGAGGAGAAAAAACTCACTTCTTGCAAGTATTCAATCCTGTCCTCTCATAGATGCTGCTCCCCAACTCTCTTATGTTCAAGGGTTTTCCTTCTTCCACCTGTCCATATTTTGTGGTCTCCCTCCTGTGTCTACCTGACTATGTTACTTGGGCAGCAGTAGGGAGAAGTCCCAACTCACGCATGTATGCCCCTGATGAAGCACCATGTTCAAATGCTGGCATCTGTGGCACAGGTTTACAATCACTGCATCGATTGGTGTCTCAATTTAAATGATTTATCTTTGCTCTTGGCTGGCTGTGAGCTTTTTCACGAGCTGCAAGGAAAACTGATTTTATATATGTGTCTTTTAGCAAGCAACTCAGCTTGTTACTCATGTTATCTGGAGGAAATGGGACAAGAACTGAGAAGCAGCATGGTGGGTACCAGGGTATGTGCAGGACCCGGAAATGTCCCAAAGGATTGCCATGGTAGGGGTGGCTGGAAACCTCAGTCCCTCTCCCCTGCAGCACCGGAGCCACACCTGGCTCTGAGATCTATCAACAGGCTGATGAGAACTATTCTGTTGGGAAGGATCAGTTGCTGCAAATTTTAGAAAGGAGGCAGTTTGAGGTACTTAACAGTCTATCATTGAATCAACTCCCCAGGGAACAATCTATTTTTAGTATATCAAAATAAGTATATTTTGCTTATATAATCAATACTAGGATGATAAATACTTTTTCATCCATTCCAGGCAATTTACTTCAGTGTTTGGCATCAAATAGACATTGTATGGTCAATATGATTTTCATGTCACATCTTTAGCTGCAGTTGCACCTACTTTTTAAAATTTATTAAAAGTTGTTGGTACCCAAAGTGCAG
>VZRS01013766.1:0-18552 GCA_013398055.1 Ifrita kowaldi | reverse complement strand
AAATATCAAAACATAGACAACAAACTCTAGACATCTACTTTCATTTGTTCTTAGAGACCCTTTCCTGACATCAGATGCTTAACCTAAAGAAAAATGTCATTGTTGCCCATATATGTTAAAATAGAGCAGTTAAAAGTTATATTTGTGAAGAACAGGAACCTTATTTTCATGAACACACAGGTTTGAAACTGGTGGAAAGGTTTCTAAAACCATCATCTGAGCCATCCAGTCTATTAAGCCTTGATGTCTGCATCCCCCTTGCTCTTGCTTACTGAATGTCTTTGACAATATGCTAATAGGGAGACCTTAACAAAATCTTAATGCTTAGGACGTTCACAAGGATGGAGGAGGAAAGTAGCTAAAAACACACATGCCTTCACGCTGGTTTGAAACTCATCATCCCAAATGTCATTTGCAACCATGTTTTGCAGGCAGCTACTCTATCAGGGCTTTTAGGTGAGGCAGAGCTTTAAGCCAGTCTGGAAGTGACAGGACTCCACTTCATGAAGGGTTTCTATCAACAGCTTGTTGGACTAAAATGGCTGAGCAGTCACTGTAAGAGCTTCACTGCTGCTTAACTTGAATTTAAACATACGTGAATTAATACTGGTAAATCAATCATAGACTATTCTAGATAGTATCAGACAGATAAAAAGACAGTTTGATAGAGAATTAAATGTCAAACTCAATTTACCTTCACAGTGAGGGATGTCATTGCTCCATCCATCTGCCTGACACTCACGGTAATTTCTTAGGCTGAGCATCTGGTATCTTACCAAATAAAAAGTAAAAAATGCTAAAATACAGTTTCATTATGTGACAGAAACAACAGTGCTGCCATTTTTGAAGCAAAGGAAGAACGCTTCAGGTGTCCTAGCATAGAATAACCAAAATGCAACAACACTGAGTAGTTTTGTAACCTGCGTGTTCCCTATTTGATTTCTTTTCATTGCATATGGGAAAATATAAAATAAAATCAGAGAGCAGGAAGGAATAAGTGAGAAGGGCTTCTTCATTACAGAGATAGCAAGCTTTGGCTACATAACAAGAGGAAGGACAGCTGCTCTGAAATGATGGTGAGGAACTGAAGGGATTAAGAAGAATATTGATTTTGGAACTCTCTTTGTGGAACTCAGATTGGATTCCAGTAATATAACAACCGCAAAAGCATGGCTAAACCACTGTACCAAAGCTGATTTGCTTTTCAAGAGGAACATATCCAGTCACAGGCACAATACCATGTATTTGACTTGCTGCATTTTCCACTGAAGAAGATGAATAGAGGAGGAAGAGAGAAGAGTTTCTTTCAAGCATTCAGTGAAGACACATTAGTGAGTCTGCCAGAAATGTCTTCCTTCAAACATTTTTTACAACACATAAACAAGCATTAAATATTAGTAAGACACAGCTGCAATACAGAGAACAAATCTGTAACTGACCCTTTAATTAACACCTTGTGTTAATTCCCATACATTGAATTAAACAAGTATTACCCATCATTACATCTGTACTCAACTCTGGCACCAAACACAAATTCACTTCCACTGGTAAGTTCAAAGAAACCAAACTCAGTGTCTCCAGGATGTCCACAGGGCTTATCTGGTTAAAAAAAGAAAAAAGAAAAGGGAAAAAGCCTTACTTATATCGTTCCCAGGAAGGTGAAAGTGTGAAAGAGAGCATTTTCCCAGTGATTAGTAGTGAGTATGGGTCTTTGGGGCCTTTCAAAAATTTGGAAATGTTCAGCGTAAGTTTGATTAACCTCTTTCTATCACTATTTTCAACTATTTCAATGATAAAATGCTGGAGTATGCTTACTTAAAACACAAGACAAAACCAACATACCAACAAAAAACCCCAAAAAAACAAATCAGGAAGTTTTATTCCTTTAAAAATGCTGAACTCATATTCAATCTTACGACAAACGTATGGGAATTTTCATACAATTTGTGACATAATCTGGTCCAAACCCTCGACTAGAGCATCCATCCATGATTACAAATGGAATTTCCTCAATCTGATGGGGATTGTGCTGAGTGAAAGTCACAGGAGGTATTTTGGTCCTTACTGCTTGCTGCTCAAAGCTCCCCACAGGGCTTTCCTTACGGCCTGGCCCTAACTCTTTGCCTTGCATTCCCAAAAGAGTGGCAAAGATGAACACACCCTCCCCTCCCACTCATCCCCTTCTGGTGTTATAATATGGACTGCAAAATAAACCGCATGGCCGAAGCCTGTTACCTCTCCTCAGCAGAAATCTTTCCTGGTTCTTGTCAAGAAAGGCAATTTAATTCTTGGGGCATATCAACATCCTTCGTTTTTACCAAGAAAGATGTGTTTGAGTAGGCCCTAAACCCGCTCCAGTGGGATTCAGAGAAAATGGGAATTCATTATCAATGTTTCTGTCTTCTGTCCTGCCAAGGGACCGTGTTCCCTCGCCGGTGGCAGCAGCTGCTCACTGGGTGGCAGCATTTGCTAAAACATGCTACAAACTACACCAAATTTTGTACAGGTCTGTGTTCACAGACTAGTTCCACAAAGAAATCTAAACACTGAGACAGAGACTAAGTAAAAAATGCAAAAAAAGCTATCAGCAACTTATAAATTCTTACTCATGGTGTGCATCAATCTCTGTTTGAATGACACTCAAAACTTACATTTATATTATCAAACCAAATATTTATACTCTACTAGTAAAAATTTTGTATGTTAGATNAGACACAGCTGCAATACAGAGAACAAATCTGTAACTGACCCTTTAATTAACACCTTGTGTTAATTCCCATACATTGAATTAAACAAGTATTACCCATCATTACATCTGTACTCAACTCTGGCACCAAACACAAATTCACTTCCACTGGTAAGTTCAAAGAAACCAAACTCAGTGTCTCCAGGATGTCCACAGGGCTTATCTGGTTAAAAAAAGAAAAAAGAAAAGGGAAAAAGCCTTACTTATATCGTTCCCAGGAAGGTGAAAGTGTGAAAGAGAGCATTTTCCCAGTGATTAGTAGTGAGTATGGGTCTTTGGGGCCTTTCAAAAATTTGGAAATGTTCAGCGTAAGTTTGATTAACCTCTTTCTATCACTATTTTCAACTATTTCAATGATAAAATGCTGGAGTATGCTTACTTAAAACACAAGACAAAACCAACATACCAACAAAAAACCCCAAAAAAACAAATCAGGAAGTTTTATTCCTTTAAAAATGCTGAACTCATATTCAATCTTACGACAAACGTATGGGAATTTTCATACAATTTGTGACATAATCTGGTCCAAACCCTCGACTAGAGCATCCATCCATGATTACAAATGGAATTTCCTCAATCTGATGGGGATTGTGCTGAGTGAAAGTCACAGGAGGTATTTTGGTCCTTACTGCTTGCTGCTCAAAGCTCCCCACAGGGCTTTCCTTACGGCCTGGCCCTAACTCTTTGCCTTGCATTCCCAAAAGAGTGGCAAAGATGAACACACCCTCCCCTCCCACTCATCCCCTTCTGGTGTTATAATATGGACTGCAAAATAAACCGCATGGCCGAAGCCTGTTACCTCTCCTCAGCAGAAATCTTTCCTGGTTCTTGTCAAGAAAGGCAATTTAATTCTTGGGGCATATCAACATCCTTCGTTTTTACCAAGAAAGATGTGTTTGAGTAGGCCCTAAACCCGCTCCAGTGGGATTCAGAGAAAATGGGAATTCATTATCAATGTTTCTGTCTTCTGTCCTGCCAAGGGACCGTGTTCCCTCGCCGGTGGCAGCAGCTGCTCACTGGGTGGCAGCATTTGCTAAAACATGCTACAAACTACACCAAATTTTGTACAGGTCTGTGTTCACAGACTAGTTCCACAAAGAAATCTAAACACTGAGACAGAGACTAAGTAAAAAATGCAAAAAAAGCTATCAGCAACTTATAAATTCTTACTCATGGTGTGCATCAATCTCTGTTTGAATGACACTCAGGACTTACAAAATTTTTACTAGTAGAGTATAAATATTTGGTTTGATAATATAAATGTATGTTAGACACACAAGAATAACCCCTTGCTCCTAAAACTCCTTTGTGTTTAAAGCTGGTTTATTACAGAGAAGAAGTATCTTCTGACTAATGATAACAAACTTCAATTTCCTCACTAATGAATTCTGTACGAGGGTCTGAGATAATTGTAAACTCTTAGCACGGTATGCTAGACATAATAAATAGCAGCTCTCATCCTAATTGTGAATTACGGCTTGAAAGAAAAGGCAGGGAAAAATAATTTCCCACTTCCAAGAAATGGTATCTTTCACAGAACTAGTTGAACAAACTGTCTCTTGACTCGCATTCAGAAGCTAGGTTTGTGCTTTATCCTGCTTAGACTAAAAGATTTTGAAAGCAAGCTTCTAAGAACGTAATAACTGATTTTAATAATGTAAGTTGGGTTAATAAGGCTGGCCTAGACTAAGATCTTCTGTAAAGAAAAAATAAACCCTTTAATCTGGAGAAAAGGAACTTAGAGTTCCCTTATGCACGCATACTTTTCAGGGTGATATTTTAAAGAGTGCAGAAACAAGTAATATACAGGCGAAGCTACAATTTCACATCAGCATAATTGGCAAGGAATGTGATCTGCCAGATCAAATGTCTGCAGATATTTTGCAGAAATACTCACTTCTGCATTCTGTCACTGGGGGCAGCTGCTTCCACGTTCCATCGTCGCACTTAAATGCAACTCGTCCGATTTTTACATATCCAGGCCGACAATTGTATGATGCTTGAGTTCCATGTGGATAGGGGGGATTGTCCCATGTTTTGGAAGGCACTTCTTTTACCCTCCTAGGAGGAGGTTCTTCACAAGCTAAAATTTTTAAATAAAAACATTGGTGACTGAAGCACATGCTACAAACACCAAAATAATTTTTAAACAGGAAATGTAGCAAGAATTCCTGGGGCCATTTGTGATCAAACCAGCATGTGTTTTCTACTGAATCAGCACAAAATAGGAAACTGCCAAGGATCCACATTTTATAGGAATGTGACTAGACATTTAGAAGGACATAGGAACAGCCAGGTGCCAAGAAACCACCCAGGACAGTGATGGTTCATGAAACAGATTTTAGTTACAACGCCTGAGAGGAGATCAGCGCCCTGGTTCCAGCCGCAGATACCTCCTACTCTTCCATCTGCAGGAGCAGCTCCAGGCCTGTCCTTCCACTGCCATAGAGAACAACTCTGTGCACTCTATAGTTTCCTTAAAAACTGCTTTCTTCTCCAGCCACCACTACCTCTACTAACATTATTTCATCTGTCATTTGATTAAGTTCTGCCAAACCTTCTTGCACCTTTGCATTGCCTAAACTTCCTCTCCAGGCTCAGATCACCTGATATTCCAAAACTTATTTCCTCTTGTTCCTTACTAACAAGTTACTTGTTACACAGTATAATTAATTCTGGGTATTCGCTCTCACCTTTAGCTTCCAAGCATTTTGTCTCAGTTTGGGGAGTGGATGGTGGTGTCTGGTATTTCTTATTAGCTCAATATTATACAGTCCTTGCCCAAAAGATGCTTCCTGAGCCTTCTTCAGTGCACATGAAATGTACAGCCAAGTCCATATGAACTTGTTCATACAACAAATGAACCCGAATCAATTTTATTAACAGCTTGAGAATGAGAAAAGTTAGACTAAACTGAAAAGAAGCAAATGTTGGGAAGCTGTTAATGAAAGACTGAATGATTTTGTCAAGAAATCACTGACCTAATTTCAGTGACTAATTTTCAGTGCTTGGGTGACTGAAATGTACTCGTTTTGGAAGCTGAAGCTTCGCCCAGAGTAACAGAGTCTGAACAGCCTAGGTAAGTAAATGCAATGAACTCTGTTTTCCATCTGAACATGAAAGGTGAGCATTCATCAAGAATAAATAAAACAAGCCCTGAGAAATGAAGCCTTGGAAAAGGAATGAAATCTCTGTATAGAAAGTAAATGGGAGAAGAAATGTCCACCAGGGAAGGAAATCCCTTGGTAAGTAGATTGATTACTCAGCAGAGACATGGCACAGATGTCCTCTCCTCAGCACAGCTGTAAGGCCACAGGTATGAGAAAGCAGCAGGATTCTCACTGAAACCTTCCTATGAGTTGTCCACGTGCTGCCTGGAAATAGGACTATGGGAAAAATATTTAGGATCTTTCCTCATGTGAGAGATGTGGAGTTACAGCTCACTGAACTGCACTGCAGAGATCACAACCACACATTAAATAGCTGATGTGGAAGAAAGTGTATTTAATCTGCTCACTTGGTGCGGAGAGTGAGTTTTACTTGACTTTTACAAAGACACACTCTTGAGAACTCACTGTTTGTATTTCAGCCAGGGGCGTACCAACCAAATTAAAGGCATAATTTTATAAAAATTTTTAAAAAACAGGAAAAAAGATTTGCTATGAGAAAAAACTGTGTAATTTCAAGCGTTCTCTATGGCATTTTGCAATTATAAAGAAAACAGTGTTAAATGTGAGCTCTAATAATTTTAGTTTGGCTGTTCAAAGTAGCCAGAAGAATTAGACAAGCTTTGACAATACTGCTGAGGTGCTAAAGGAAGAGTGTGCCCACACATTCATGTTTTTTCCAATTACCTTGATAAGTATTCTCCCTCCTATGAATGATTACATCTGATTAAAAATTATTGTTTCTGTGCACTAGAGGGTACTAGACTACTATAAAAAACGTAGGAGGGACTTTTTTAGCAAGACTAAGACAGATTAAAATTCTAACAACATTTTTTGCAAAATGTAGGAATAAGCAAAACAAACAGGAATCCTCTAGCTCGTCTTTCAAATGAGTTAAAAATGGTTAGTTTACCCAAAAAGTTCTCTGTAATGGCGAGAAAGAGAATGTTTCTAACTCCACATATTTTTAATTAGACCTTGTTTGAATTAGCACTTTCAGTTTGCAAGCTGAGAGTGCACACTGAAATCTATAATTTAAAAAATAGGTTATTGAGTACAGGGAAAGCTTCTCTATTCCTCCCTCTGAATTTTATCACATTTTTATTATCTGTTGTGCAGAAAGCAGCCTCTCAACTCCTTCTTGTTTACATTAAAAAAATCCCCTAAAATGAAAGATAATCTCCTTAGTCTCTCCATCATTAATAAGATGTGCTGGGTCCTGCTGGGTTTTATCACAACACTTCCCCACTCCTGTCCTGATGTCAAACTATGTGTTACCATCAAGTGTCAGAGTGTGTGTGTGTGTATATATATTTTTATATATATATATATGTTTACACATATTTCTGACTACAGCTAATGATTGGGGGTTTTTTTTTAAGTTTCTTAGTGGCTTGAGGTGAAGAAATCTGCTGGTAGGTTGTACTTCAAAACTATGTTAACACCATCATGCACTCACCAACACTGGGGGGTTTTATTTCTATATTAGAAAGCCTGCACTAAACGAATACCTTCAAATTCTTTTGTGACAGACCAGGAGAGCTGGAATTACTCATTCAGTATTTACATGGGACTTGACTTCAGTTAGAAATAGCTCAAGCTGCGTTTTTGCCAACAAAATGCTGGTAGCAGCTTCTACAAAGGACAAGCACAATTACANAAAACCAGTCAGTCAATAGATATATTAGAACCTTTCCAGTCAGTGTAGTAATCATTCATCTTTCTCAGACCATCTCACAGATTATTCCAGACAGAAACAAAACACTCCCTAAATGTGCATTTCTATTTTAATCTACCAGTTGCTTCCTGGTTTTAGACATTAGAATAATTAGCAAACAATGAAAATTAGTTGTCTGACTCTAGTTTATAGTGATACCAACCATGAAAAGAGTTGGGCAATGGATTAGTAACAGCAGTAGTTATCCAAATAAACAGGTGAAAGTTATCCTATGACAGGATACTAAATACTAAAGGTGCTAAATGATGCCAGAAGAAATGTCAATTATTGTTGTCAGAAGTTCATGAAAAAAGCTACAACGCCTTTACAAATTGCTTTAGTTACCATCTTCACACGCACTTTAAGATAGGAGTTAAAGCTTACCTCTTTGTGCAGCACAATGCATCCAACACAAGAGCAGAGCTGCATAGCCCAGGAACGACATCCTAGAGATTCAAAAACCCAGCAAGCACATCCAGTAATGTAGCCGACTTTTTTTTATTACTTCGTGTTATTTCCACTCCTTGTTTTACTTAACTGGTCCAGGGACTGACCTTGCAAAACATTTATACTCTGATTTCAGCAGTCACTTCCCCTAAACCTCTTGCAACACACAAGTGTTTCTTTTTTTTAAACCCCTCTCTAAACCTCGCTAAATGAATAAATAAACAAATGCCTGGCAATTTAGGTCGACACATTCCTTTCCCTGTGGTCTGCTTGTTTTGACATCACACTTCTTTTTTTCCATATTTAGCCCTTCCATGCACGTATAAGGTTATGTCTTTTGATATCTAAAAGTTGCACAAATAAATTATTTTGCAACTCCTTGTGTATTGTATGCTTAGTTAGAAAACAAATTCATGGTAAGTGTGTGTAAAAATGAACTGCCCTATACATATAATTCAAGATGAATGTTGCAAACAACCAAAATTAAAAGCAGGCAAAAATACAGACTGACTTAGGGATCACTCACTGGTTCTTATAGAAGATCACCAACTACCCAGAGCAAAGGAAATGTATTTGGTCAAATTCCTCATCAAATAAACCCAGGTGATGTTGAACCACTTCAGTATCACATGAGAAATGATAAGATGGAGAAGGTTTGAATGGATTGTAAGACAGATAACGAACTTTCCAAAGAAAAATACAAAATTTTGCAGAAAGAACTATATGCCTAACAAAGGAACTTCTCACGGGTTCATGTAAGCAACAGTCATTCAGTCTAATAGTTTCATGAAATGTCTTGGCTTTACAAGTGCTCTTCAGTGGAAACATAGATCATAGGAAGAGAATTCTTTGAGACTGAGAATTAGGGGGAAAAATGTAATACTACAAAGTGCTCCCAGGAGATGGACATAAACCAGCTACAGGCCAGATGCCCTCCAGTGGTGATGTCTGACTGGCATGGAGCACACACAGGTCCATCTTGCATATGTTCCCAAAAACCCACATAACATATCCTTAAAAATCACTAGCTTCATTAGTGTACTGCTATAGGATAAAATTGAGTGTCTACAGAACAGATCTCAGATCAACAGCAGCTAAAACTTTTTCTCTTCTTAAAATGCAGGTGGAATATTTTTTCTTAACTTTGGGCTGTGTTTTCCATCACCACTTGTAAGAAATGGCCTTAGTAAAACTGGCATTCAGCTGTTTCTCCTACGGAATTACTTCAGAGAGCATAATGTCTCTTCCTTTCCCTTGACAAATGACTCATGTGGAGAATGAACTCAGCCTGCTCCATGACCCTGTGATGATCGATCTGCATCCAGTTTGCAGTTACTGGTGCACACCTTATCAGTAAGTGGATATTTCATGCACCTGTCAAAGTTGCATGTTCTCCAGTTTTAATTCTTCTGATGTCATGAAGCTCAAACTGGTTCAGGCTTTTTCAAACTGCTTTTGGGTTATTAAACTTGTAAAATAATTATGGGTTTGAAACACAGTCAGAGATACTTTCAGGTGCAGCTGAACCAGAACTGGGATTGAAATGGTACCATGAATTTCCTGACTGCTCTCTATAAATACAGGCCTTGCTGGAACTATTTAAGCTAAAAGACAACATCAGTATGCAAAACCAGGTAGATATAAAATGTCTATGAAGAAATTTAAGCTGAAAATTAGAAGACTCATCTCAGCTGGTGAAGCTTTGAAGCAATATTTGTACAGGCATAACACAGGCCTGTACAGAGAAACCATCTTCAGTCACAAAGCAAGGGATCAGACTCGGTCCTTTCCAGTCCTGGGTTTGTGATCTTCTTAAGTCATTGATTAAACTTACCCTAGCCAAATGGAAATAGAATCAGGAGCTTAAACCTTCTTTCCTTCCTCACCTCTTCCATGGGCTATCAACTCAAAATCTAATGTCTTTAATTGTGCCTCACTTGGTTTAGCCACCTGCAGCCTCTAACAAAGCAGAGCACAGGGACAAACCATGCCTCAGGACCTCTAAGGCAAGGAGAAAAGAACTCATGTCTAGAGTTTACCTCCTACTCATGTGAAAGGCAGAAACATCTAAGTAGTTATGCAACCAAAGACAGCTGGATTTTATCAAAGGAAGCAGAGCTACTGCTTTGAGAACTGGTGTGACTGCGCTCAAAATACTGCTGTGGACACGGCCAGACTGCCAAAATATCACCACATATTCCCTGTACAAGCAAAACTGCATGTCAAGGAGATCACAGGAAAGGACAGGTTGGAAGTTATCTTGTCCAAAACTCCTCCACAAAGCAGAGCCAGTGTGAGGTCAGAATAAGCTACTCAGGTTTTTATTAGTTCCTTACTCAACATGGAGGCTTAACATCAAAGTTCAGAGTGTTGGTTCAAACCTGACTAATTTTGAGAACAGTATTTGGAAGCTGTTTTCTGCTAGAAAAACAGATCTGAGGAAGTCAATGTATTCCATAGGGGACTAATGATGACTAGTAATGGGAGCTTAATTAGCCACAGCTGAAATAGCATCTCTGACCAGTATAATTCCAGCATGTTCTAAACAGCATGCTTGCTGTCACACTTGAGTTTAATGACCTCATTAGAGCACACAGAATTCTAGCACCAGCCACTGCTTTGCCCAACAATTGTCATGAAAATGTCCTATCCCACTGTATTAATAGTGAGATTATCTTTGCATCCTCAACATTTGTCTCTCCTCACACTGGCACACAACTTCTGTGACTCATAATTACACTAACACATCATGTAATAGCTACAATCACAACCTAAGGGTGTGACAGGGAAAAACTGCTCAGTTCACTTTGTTTAAACCAAATCATAATCAAAATGGTTTATTGATTTATTAATAGAACACAATTAACTAGGAATCAGTGGCATATACTTTCAGGTTCAGTATGGGCAGTATACTGTTAAACAAAGTGCTAATAAACACCTAACAAATAAAGAACCTTTCTTCACTAATCCCCCAAAGTTCTAATCCTGCACAGAAAGCTGTGCACCCACCCACGGTTATACACACAATTTCCCTCTCACACATACCCCTGCAGGAGATGTGGGCATTATTGTGTACTTTGCTGCTCCTCACAACCTGCTAATGCACACAGCAGGGAGGAAGCACCACAGCCCCAGCTCTGAGTCCCTGCCTGTTGCACCTGCCCAGTCACCGCCCGAGCTGGATGAAGGCTGCTGGCATGTCCACACAGAGTTTTTGATGCCAGGGGATGAACATACAGCAAACAGTGTCAAACCCACCTCTTCTGGTTTTGACTACTTGCTCCATTCCCACTGTTCTCCCTCCTGTTACAATTTCATTTGTCCCATACATTTCTTTCCAAATTGGCCCTTCCCTTATTTCAGAACTCACCTGGTAACTCCCTAGTGGTTTGTCATCCCCTTTAACAGGGTCAGCTGTGGCACAGGCACTCTCAGACACGTTTGGATGCTTGAACTTGCATTCCTGTCTTAGCAGTTGTTGCTGTTCAGGTCATTTTACCAAGAATGGGTCATGGGAGCACCCTTGCAAACAGAAACACAATATTAGGAATTCTTTAGGAATATTCCTTCAGCTTCTTCTAAGGTAAATTAGACAACAGCACGTGCTCAGGCAGCTTTTTGCAGCAATGACAGGAGATATATCATGTCCAATCCTAAAAGTAATAGAAACCCACTTCTGATTACTTGTGTTTAAGTACCACCTCATTCTCCTACCTTGGTGCTCTGTACTCAAAAGTGAAGTGAAAATTGCTTGAAAAGGTGTTCTTTGCAAAAAAAGATGTTCTCCTCCTATATAAAAGCAGCTGTCAGTAACCCTACTTCTAAATGAAGTAAGTCCTCCTACTCGCAGCCAAGTGAAGCTTTACTGGAAGGCAATTCCCAGGTTATCACCATTTCCCACCAGTCTGCTCTCCTGGGGTGCAGTGCTGCTCTCCTCCTGTTCCCACAGCTCCTTTCCAGGTCACCACAGATGCCAGAGGGCCGGGGTGCACCAGGACCCTGGGTGGCTCTGAAGCGTTCGCTGTCCCTTTTCGGATCTGTGCTGTGCTGGCTTAGCACAGAAGAATAAAAGGAGCAGGTCAGATCGGATGCCCCGTGTCTGAAACAACTCTCTGAAGATCGTGCTTGCAGTGCAGAGTCCTGCTCACTGTGCTATGGAAAACATGCCCTCTGCCTACCAACAGGTAGTAACAGAAGTACACTTAAACTAGCAAACAAAAAANAAACATGCCCTCTGCCTACCAACACTTCTGTTTAATTAGATACATGAAACTGCCTCCTTTTTTTTTTTTAATGCTTTCAGAAGAATTATCAAATTTGAAATCCCTTATTTCGCTTTCTGCCCTAGCTTTGCAGCTTTACAGTGACCTTAAAACTCTGTTCTCACTTTGGGCTATTTCAGTCTGTTACTGTTTCTGAATCACTATCAAACTTTTCATGGCAGCAGAACAGTCTGCTACTGCACAGCCATTTAAAAAAACAGGCATCGAGTAGAAAGACAGGAGGACTCCAACAACAGTTTTTCCTCTGAAGTTTAAACGATTCCAAACATTGCAGCATTGCACTCTGGAAGGTATATCAGACAATAAAAGAAAGAGATATGCAAAACAGACAATAGAAAGTAAATAGGATAAATAAAGATTTAAAGGTATGTGAGAATAGCAAGACTTGCTTAGAAATAAATAGTCCTTTTATTAAAAAAAAACAGCATGGAGCAGTCTAGAGCTTGTAAAAATTTTTTTTTTTTACAGTTTCATTACACATCAGTAGTATGTCCCGAATGGCTGCACTTTCCCAAAGGACAAATAAAGTTACCATCAACTCTTCCTGTTACTAGTCCAGCACACAACCCAGCCACCTAGCAGGGAGGTGACACAAGCATTTCTCTCTACAGAAACTTACTGGGCTACACTGTCATTTTTATGCTATGGTAATACTCAGACCACCCGGCCTGTACTGTAAGATTGAGAATAAATCAAAAACAGGCCTTATCCCCAAAAGCCAAGACTCCAGTAGGGGGTAACAGAAGTACACCTTAACTAGCAAACAAAAACAGGGACAAACCCAATAAGCTCACCTTGCCCTAACTCTCCAGCAAGTCCTTTGTAAGAAAGGGATGTGAAAGGCAAGAGTGGGATTGCAGTGACAATTCCTTTGCAGCAAGGGAGAAGTAAGAAAATGATGATGCTTTCAAATTATAATGTGTGGGAACAGAGGCTATTAGGGAAAGATGCAAGACAAGTAATCACCTGAATAGGAAATGACACAAAAGAATAAGGCAGAGCCCATGCAGTTGTTGGAGTTGAAAGGGAAATAAATAGTTCCTCCTTGAACTAACAGATTTGGTGTTACGGTCACACAAATAAGGAAGGTAAAACAGGCTGCCCCTATTCAACAGTAACAGACACACAAAATGGGCCTAAAAAATTGTATTTTAGATTACACAAAGAAAATGTGCAAGAACGAGCTATTGTGGACGTAAGGGTCTAAAAGTACAATCTCAAAGTGCTGGGGGCTCTACAAATGCTGCACTGCTCAGCAACGTCCCTTTGCTTTCCATCAGCCTCAGGAAGCACAAACACTGGGTAAAGGTAAACCAAAGCCTATCTAACTTCCAGGTCATTTTGCCCTCCTCCAACTCAGTGCCCCCTCTGGCATCCTGGCCAAGGTCCATTACTAAGGATTACCAGTGTGCAGTTGTTTTAAAACTTGCAGTCAATGAGCTTAAAGCCATTCAGAAATTCACTGATGTAGTCTTTAGTCCTACACTCTACATCAGTAAATAACAATCCTGTACCAAGGTAGCTAAAGAGGGAGCGTCCTCAAAGCACACCTCTCACCAGTTTTTGCAACTGATTTGATTTAACCTCTCAGATCCATTCAGATTGCAGGTTGCTGAGACTCAGTCTAGCACACCTGATTTTAGTCTGATAAGGCACTTGTACTTTGGATTTGAGATTGCTTTTGCAGTTGATAGTCTGAAAGCCACAGGGGAAAAAAAGAGATGGTAACAAATTCTTAAAAAATTTAAAAATGTTGTTTTCTGTTGGGCTACACTATGTGGTGATAGAGAGATAGGCCCTGAGGGCCAGAGAGACAGAGCCACTTTCCTGGGCCTGGAAGTGACCCTGGGACTGTATCCAGGTCACCGGGGATGGGCAGAGAGAGGATGGTGAGTTTGTGGACAGTGCTGAACTTATGAGAAGTGATAATTGTAGTTTGTGACCTTATAGGGTATTGTTTACCTGTTACCATAATAGGTGATATCTGTGCTCTACCCCAGGTGATTGGGGGACACTGTGGTGAACATCTTTCCTGTTTATTATGATGTTATATCCTGGGTGTGCTGGTATTTAGGGGCAATTCTGGCTGCGCAATAAACGACTTTGCATCTCCATCTTGTGTGCAGAGTCCATGCCCATGCGTGATCACTACAGTTTTCTATCTGAGAAGTATCCCTTTCTTAATGCCGAAATTCTGTTTTCTTATAAAAGGAGTATTTATCAGTAAGGACTCTTCAGACTTCCATCTAGGTACACTTTAACAGATACAGTCATGATGCTTTTTTCTACAGAAGACTCCACCTTTGCAGACTGTTTTGGAAGTGAAACTGCAGCCAAAGTAAATCAAATATTGTTGAAGTACAGTTTACTAATCGAAACCCCAAATAATTTTTGAACTCTGAATGCTGACTCCCTAGATGTTCTATTCAGCTGCCAAAGGTGCAGAACTGTTCCATGGACTTCCAGCACTGTCAGTAGTCTAGTTTCCTGTTCTAGTCTTAAACACAACACCACACAGACATACTGGAGTGAGAACTGCTCACCTTGCAGAAATGTGAGAGTTCCAAAGTTCCCAACAGCAACATTAACATCCAGATGCTACTTAATTATGGGGAAGAAAAATTTTTAAAACAAAACAGATCTGGGAAAAAACCTCAAAATGCACTTGAGTTTTATTTATTTTTTCAGCCTGCCTAGCCCTTTACTAACACCAACAGACAAATAAAAATAAACATACAAACTCTTCGAAGAAGGAATTCCCACTGACCATTTTTCACTGCAGCCCAGACTCCTCCTTACAATAAGTGCCTTGTGCATGTCTGCTCAGTTACCCAAATTCCATCCGGACAATACCAGACTACCTTCCTTGAAAGGACAATAAATATAAGCTTCTTGTGTTACAGAACTTTTAAAGGATTTACTGTGCATTTACTTCATAAATGCCTCATCCTTCTTCACCATTTAAAAAAAAAATTTACATTTACCTGTGCTCTTTCTTCCCCCAACCTCATACCATTATTTAGGAGAATAAAAACAATGGTTGGGATGATAAGCTTATCAGCTGGGGATGACAAGTGTCTGAGTCACGACAGACATTTGAAAAGCAATGGAGGGAACAGGGGGAAGAACTGTGCCCAGCAGGACTATTTCAGCACCTCAATGCTGAGGGCCAGCAACACATTCAGAGGCTGAAAGGGAGCAGTTTATCATGGACAGGATGCTTCTCTAACTCCCTGCAGCACAGTTTGGCTTTGTTTTACCTGAATAATTTTAGGTATCAATACCATCAGTAAAGAATGTCCCAGTCAGTATCAATAATTAAACTGATTAATTATAAAGAGAACTTTGCAAGCTTTTGGAAAAATATATCAAAAGCTAACCTGATGATCTGATTTACTTTATTGCAGTAGATTGCATAAATCAGATTTAGATAGAGGGACAGAACATCTTGAATTAAGAACAGTATTAATAACCTCTTTTTACCTCCATATACACTGCAATTGCTCAAGAAGTCCAGAAGCCATTGATCCAGTCTGTTTTACCTATATGCCATCAAAAATACAGTAAACTAAAAAGAAAAATGAAATACTTTTTTTTTTGGTCTTTCTGTACCTCAGTATGATCCAGGATTTAAATCCAATCACTAGCAATAAACTCACTTACACCATTCTTAAACCCCCTCTCTCTCTCAGACTTCAAAGTCAACTACTTAGAGCTACCCACTTTGGAAAACACACAAATCAGGTTGATGAAAGTCTATTTTCAGTCCCCAGGTCAGGGCCACAGATGCTTCTGACATTTCTCAGGGCCAGAATCATCCTGAAAGCACAAACCTACATTTGTTCCTGAGCGTGGCTCGCAGCTTTTCTGTAACACAAACACCTAACAAGGAACACCTGGCTTGAGCACCGTGACCCAGTATAATGGTTCATTACCAGCACCTGTCTCCAAGCAGATGACTCAAGGTCCCCTCTGCTTGGAGACAAAAGTTTCGCAAGTGTTTTGAGTTTCTAATCAAAATATTGGATTTAGCTAACTAAAATCCCCTTTTAGCCCAATTTTATGTACTTAGAGCTTTTCAGAGTGATCAGGCATCTCACTGTCAGACATGTAAAAACACATTTTACATTGCAAAGAGTTTCTATTACTTGGGAGTATAGAATTAAGCATCTGTATAAATTGCATGACTATAGTCTCAGTAATGAGTTTGTTTTCTATTAGCTCTGCTCAACTGCTCACCAGGTTGCTCATTTCCCAGTCAGCTATTACCTGTCTGAAGTACATTTCCATGGCAGAAAAAGAGCAAAAGCTTCTCCTGCTACTTAGCTCCTCAAGTATGAAAACACATGTTAAGTTAATCAACTCAGGTGGAAAAATTAATGAGGCTGCTAAAAGATAGAGTAGAAACACCATTAATTTCCCAACCAGTCTACGATTCATAGACTTCAGAAAAGGACTGCGCTTAGCCTAACTGCTTTGCTTTTATAACAAAACATTACAACATACAGGCTTCACCCCACCTCAAGTTTTGGTAAGATGAAAGACACCCAGGCAGAGAGAGGAAACAATGTTTTCTTACAAGAGAGAGCCCCTTTAACTGGAGAGCAGCTGAGAAAAAAAAAAGTGGGCACCACATAACAAGTATTCTAAAGAAAGATCCTGGACTTTTTTTAATTAGACTTTTAGAGAGCTCTGACCTCAGAACACAGCATGGTAAACTGGCAAGAACGTAGATGCAGAATAATTCACTATTTTATTTATTTCCCATATCAGCCAAAGCAAAGAGCAAGTTACCTTTGAACTCTTGCCACATACGTGCACCTGTTTTGCTTCAGCTAAACAGGCCTTCTGAGAAGCACACTGTAAATGCTGAGTGCAGCAAGCTGTGAAAAAGGGTAAGCATCATACTCCAGTGACCCCAGCATTTTATAGGGCCTGGGACTCTACATTGCAGCTCTCTCAAGAAACAGCAACCACAGAAGCTGTGCTTAAGAGCTTTATGCTAAAGAAGCAAGGAAAGATGCAATGACTGTAACAACAGCAGAGATAATCTGAGTCCTGAATTGAACTACCTGTTGGTTACCTGAGGAACTCTTTGCATCACAGCATGGAGCTCAGAGCTGGATTCTCAGCAGGGCACGTGATACACTCCAGGCTGCCATACTTGAGCTGATCCTGTATGTGCCATACCAGCTTTTACCTTAGCTTACCTTCCACACAGAAACCCAGCTAAATGGAAAATGCAAGGTTCACTCTTCAGTACACCTAATGAATCCATGCAAGCCCCTTATTAAATACATGCTGTTTAAACCACATTTAGGAAATAAATTCTTGTTTATCACTTAGCTCCTGATCCAGCAAAATCTAAACCTGTTTTGAGGTTATGTTGACCAGTGTTAAGATTATGCACAACTTTGTTCTAGGAAATGATTGCTACAACTGAAGAGTTTAGGTGAAGACTTAATTGAGGAAAGCAGATCAGGACAGGCTGCAGAAAATGCAGTTGTGTCAGTTTTTACTAAAACTGTTTATTACAAATGTTTAGTAGAACATTAGATGATTAGTATGACAGTCTAGATTAAAGTGACCCTTTAAGGGCAAATCTAAAGACATTATTCACTCTTAGTGACAGCGCATTCAATCAAATCACCATATTGGTATTTTGTGCTTCCTCAGTCAAGCACGGAATTAAAATACTTTTAGAGTGTCTCACACTTTCAGGCATTACCTACAACTCTCAACCATGGAAATAGTTCAACTCCTCAGTGGTTTTTTTTTTTTACAGGGCCTGCACCACCTGCTACGTCCAACAGCACTTAAGCTGTTCGCAATGAAGCAAACGCAGAAATTGACCGAATGCTTAGCACGCTCACATCTGGCCTTGCAGAGGAGCTGGCAGTGCCCAGGTGTGTGCGGTGAACGCGGAGCAAGAGACGAGGCTGTGGCAGCCCCAGCTGCGCTCAGATGACCCCACCGTCACTAACGGGGGCTGTGTGGAAGCTACCTCTGGTAAAACACCCATTTCTCACGTTTCGGGGCCTACGGAAAAGCACCCCCGAGCGGAGAGGAGGAGGCAGGGGGGCTGCTCGGGGGCCGAGGCGGCTGCAGAGCCCGGTGCGGTGCCGCCGGCCCGGCCGTGGCACAGCCCTTTGTTGTGGGCCGCGGCGGCGCGCTCGCCGCTCGCTGTGAGGG